>OZ030019.1:76866108-77343608 GCA_964023405.1 Apodemus agrarius | reverse complement strand
TACAGTGGACGAGTCAGTAGAATGAAGGATAAATCACACACAGTGTTATCTGGACATGTTGTCTTCTTTTGTCATGGTGCTGTATAGTTGGAAATTCACTGATGTGTCACAAATTTGAAACCTGACCTAGAGGACTGGGACACCATTCATACCTGTCCCACCTTCTTCTGCTGGGGATTCATTCCATTCTGAGCTCTCTGAGTGTCCATAGTAGCCTGGCCCCAGCCAAGTCACTCAAAGTTTGGGAGTAATGAGGCATTTTAATTTATAAAATCTCTATCTCCCCAGGTGTCAGAAGTGTCAGAAAAAAAAATAAAGAATGCACAGAACACAGGGGAAAGTAAAATCTTGAAATTTCCTCTGTGTCTTATTTAGTGCAGAAAGCATTAGAAGATAACATTCCATGCATAATGATGATCTAATTTGGAATTTTAATGTGTGATTCATCCAATTAAATAATTCTCTAAAATATGACAATAAGGAATAAAATATTCTTATCTCTAAAGAGGGCATCAATGGTGGGTTACTTTTCTTTTAGAATTGTCTGTCTGTCTGTCTGTCTGTCTGTCTGTGTCTGTGTGTGAGTACACATGAGTGCAGGTGCCCAGGAAGCAGAGGCATTTGATGGCCTGGAGTTGGAGTTATAGGTGGTTCTGAGCTGTTAGACCTGGATCGTAGGAACAGAAATAGGGTCCTCTGTAAGAGGAATATGAATTATTAGCTGCCGATTCATCTTTCCAGCCCTGTGGATTTCTTTTGAAAGAAACTTTACCACCATGAAAACATTTCTTTTGTTGTCATCTTATAAATGTGCTCATTGGTTAGAAAGAGTTTGTAAAACTCCACAATCAACCTGTTCTGGTTTGTTTTCCTCAATGATCTCACCATAGTTACAATAAGAAATGTTGATGGGGGGGGGAGAAATGTGGTTTGAAAAACCTGCCTCATTTCTGATTGGGGGGCAGCTGGGTTAACACCCACTTTGTCAGCAGCTTTGGAGATGGCCCTGTCTGGTATAGCATACCTTTCCTTCTAGATACTTTGGCTTAAGGCAGTGAAAATGGGAAGTTTAGTCACATATGGAATCCAGTAATCATTTCCCCTTATCTCCTTTATGCAGTCTATAGTATGTAATACTTATATACTATATATCCTTTATGTAGAGATATATCATGACATTACATGCTATATCTCTCAGCATTATTGTCTTTTTATATCACCAAAGACAAAAAACAAAATACCTGTAGCAGTACACCATGGTTTCCACAGTGATCAAGAGAATCATGATGTGGGTTTGTACTGTGCATCTTCTAAAGCATAAAATGTCTTCCTACATTTTATGTGGTCAGAATACTCCTTTCTCATTTCCTTTATTCCTGGCAATGTGTTCCGTATGACCCCCATTCCCTGCAATATTTCACCATGATGACTGTCTGTGCATTTATAATGAGATTTTACCAACAAAGCAGAATGTCTCCTGCAGTTTGCTTCAGGGGAATTTGATCAATCACTTATTCTAAAACCAAATCCTGGGGTTTGTGTCCTTCCTATCTGTACTTCCGATTCAATTATATTAAACATATTTTCTAAGCTTCTCTTTTGAGTGACACATGATACTTCAAATCTGTGTGTAGATCAGTGGAAGGCAAGCTATAGGCCATAGTGATAATGATGACACACTGAGTGAATTCTGTGGGTCAGGTGCTAGATTAAGGGCTGCACTAAGCAATGCTCAGAACAATTCCATGGTATTTGTTAATAGAGCTTTAAGATACTACCTATCCATGAGTATGAGATGCATGCTCTCACATTTTGGTCATACGTGCCTATATCTTATCTAACATATCACATTTTTGGAAAGGATGATTTACTTGTTGTATTTTACTTGTTGAGGTGCCCAAATATGTGATGAGATCACCTTAGGGAAAGAAGAGTTCACATTATAGCTCACAGCTTGATGGGGTACAGTCTACCATAGCAGGGGAAGCACGGAGGTGGAAGTGTGGGGCAGATGCTCACACTTCATTCTCAGTCAAGAAGTGAAGAGTGGGGAGAGGAAGGAGTGAGTGAGAGACACACACACACACAGAGAAAAAGACAGAGACACAGAGAGGGAGAGAGATGGATAGAGAGACAGGGAAAGCAGGGGGAGGGATAAAGGAAGGAAGGGAGACACACAAAGAAAGACAGACAAAGAGATACAGGTAGGGGAGGGAGAGAGATGAAGTTAAGAGGGAGTAAGGAGAGGGAGATGTACTGGTGCCCAGCTTGCTTTCTATCTTTTTCTGTTCAGTAGTCTGGTACCCCCATTCTTGGGATGATGTTACTCATACTTAAGTTTGGTCTTCTGTACTCAGTTAAAACTTTCCGGAAAGTCCCTTAAAGACACACCCATGGTTGATGGTTCAGTCCCTGGGAATCTTGGGGTTTCTGGGTGGCCGAAATCATTGTTCTTCTCATGGAGCTGTAAACCTCTGGACCATCTTCCAGCTCCTCCATTGGGGACCCCATACCCAGTCCAATAGTTGGTTGCCAGCATCTGCCTCTGTATTTGTAAGGCTCTGGCAGGACCCCTCCGGAGACAACCATGGCATGCTCCTTTTGGTATATACTTCTTGTTGTCCATAGTAGTGTCAGGGTTTGTTGACTGTTTATAGGATGAATCACCAGGTAGGGCAGTTTCTGGGTGGCCTTTACTTTAGTCTCTGCTCTGCACACTGTCTCCCTTATTGCTCCTATGACTATTTTGCACCCTCACTTAAGTTCTCCTTCTTCTCGAGCTGGGTGAATTGTAACTTGTTTATTTTGAGCTTATGGGCTAACATCCGCTTATTAGTGAGTGCATACCATATGTGTTCTTTTGTGATTGGGTTGCCTCACTCAGGATGACACTTTCTAGTTCCATCCATTTGCCTAAGAATTTCATGAATTCATTGTTTTTAATAGCTGAATAGTATTCCATTGTTTATATATACCATAGTTTCTGTATCCATTCCTCTATTGGGGGACATCTGGGTTCTTTCTATCTTCTGGCTATTATAAATAAGGCTACTATGAACATAGAGGAACTGTGTCCTTATTACATGTAGGAGCATCTTCTGGGTATATGCCCAGGAGTCGTGTAGCTGGGTCTGCTAGTAGTACTATGTCTAATTTTCTGAGGAACCACCAAACTGATTTCCAGAGTGGTTTTACCAGCTTGCAATCCCACCAACAAGGGAGAAGTGCTCCTTTTCCCCTACATCCTCTCCAGCATCTGCTGTCTCCTGAGTTTTTCATCTTAGCCATTCTTAGTCCCATTAGGGGACTGGTGTAAGGTGAAATCTCAGTGTTGTTTTGATTTGCATTTCCCTGATAACTAAGGATGCTGACCATTTCTTTAGGTGCTTTGGAGCCATTCAAGTTTCCTCAGTTGAGAATTCCCTGTTTAGCTCTGTACCCCATTTTTAATAGGGTTATTTGACTCTCTGGAGACTAACTTCTTGTGTTCTTTGTATACATTGGATATTAGTCCTCTATCAGATGTAGGGTTGGTAAAGATCTTTTTCCAATTTGTTGGTTGCCGTTTTGTCCTAGTGACTGTGTCCTTTGCCTTACAGAAACTTTGCAGTTTTATGAGGTCCCATTTGTCGATTCTTGTTCTTAGTGTATAACCCATTAAGGGGCACACATGGTTCCAGCCAAAAATGTGGCAGAGGAAGGCCTTGCTGGGCATCAGTGGGAGGAATGGTACTTGGTCAGGTAAAGGCTCAACAGAGGCCTGAACAAAGGGAATCCATGGGTGGGGGCGGGGGCAGCAGGGAGGAGGGAGTGTGTTGGGTGGGCATATATGTGGAGGCAGGGGGAAGGAAGATGGGGTTCTTAGGGGAGGGGAGATATTGGGAAAGTTTTTACCATTGGCAATGTAAATGAGGACGATATTCAATAATAATAATAAAAAAGACACACCCAGAGGTGTTTCCTAGGTGATTCTGTCAAGTTGACAATTAAAGATTCCACACCAGACATAGCTGCACAGGGAGACCTTCTTAGGTATCAGTTATATACATAGTTCATCTTGTCAATTTTTTGAAAGAGAGATGTATAATTTATTCTCTACATTCTATGACTCATACATATTGGTAAGTGCAAATACATGAGCACACACATACATTCTCTCTCTCTCTCTCTCTCTCTCTCTCTCTCTCTCTCACACACACACACACACACACACTCAGTTGTGGTTGCTTGTGAAAGATACTTACCAACATCTCAGGAACAAAGACAATGTTTTACAACTTTTACAAGTAGACTAAGATCAATTGTAGAGAAGTGAGGCATTTTTAAAAAAGAAAGTAGTATTTGAACTAACCTTGAAATAAAGTTAAAAGCTAATTACTAAGACATAAGTCTGGTTTTTGCAGTTACATTGAAACTGTCGGATATATTCAAAATCCTCTGTATAGCTCACATCTCTTTCAGCACTCTACCATGAAAAATACTTCTTTGTCCATTAATTTATTTTAGGATTATAAGAAAATATTCTTGAGAAAAAATGCTAATCACTAATCTAGCTTGCCCATCTCTTAGTTTATTGATTCTTCTTTTACTAAAAATAGCAATCATGGCTAGAGCTAATCAGCCTGAAATAAAAGCACAAGAAGTTTAAATAGCTTAAAATAATGAAACGGTGCACTTTGGAAAAGAGTAAACTTATTTAGTTTTCAGTCAAGGTTATTTCATGTTGCTTAAATTTTACCAAATCACATTCCATTAAGAAAGAACAGATGTATTTGGAATATTATCACCAAATAAGAAGGAAGGCTTGGAAAAATTCCAAGTTTATAAATAGATGTCTCAGTGATGTGAAGAAACACTTTCATCTTTGTGAATTCCATGCTAAAGTAACCATGTTTGGTTGGAGTGGGAAGGTGGTTGGAACCATGAGAGCACGGAAGGAAGGATGTACTGAACGACAGCATTGTTAGTAGCTAGACCGATAACACCACAGGACCAGTGTTCAGAAGAAGAAATGTGAGATTGTTTGTTCCATTAATTCAGCATGCAACATTTTTCAGAGAGCTGCTCTAGAAATCAGCAAGCTGCAGGAAGCTTGACATGGCAAGGAACAGTACTTCTTCTTGGAAGTCAAGCAGAAGATGCCAGCGCTAGAACCAGGATTCCAGGATTCAACAGTAGGTCTTGAAATGGATATATGTAAAGCAATGATTTAATAGCAAAGGACAGGCCAGACACTTGGGGTGTAGGCTCTTATTAATTTTTATTGTTTCCAATAGTTTTCTTAACATCTCTCTCTCTCTCTCTCTCTCTCTCTCTCTCTCTATATATATATATATATATATATATATATATATATATATATGTATTTTCACTATTTTAGCTTAGTGGCTCTTGAATTAGATAGTATAGTATAGACTGCTACATTTTTTTCTCCCAGATAATTCTACCAGACCACTCTTTCAGAGATGACCCGTCTGCTCTCATCTTCTTCCTGTGTGGGTATTTGTTGATAGTTTTGGATTATTTGTTTTTGCATCCATCATGCCCAGACCAATACAATTATATCAGTCACTTTGTAACTGTGACTTGAACTTCAGATATCAAGAAGCATTATTGTACTTTCAACTAGCTTCTTAATATCATCGAAGTACATGAGCAGATGGGAGCTAACAAAAATGAGCCCAACTAGAAAGCTACTACAGCACCAGAATCTTTACTGAGAAACTGTATTATTGCACTTAATTCCCAATAGTACAAATCATATATTATATATATATATATTACACTTATTATACATAATATATGGTGTATATGTACATAAACCCCAATAAATATGTGCTTTTATACGTGTGTGTGTGTGTGTGTGTGTGTGTGTGTGTGTATACATGTGTTTCTAGTGTTTAAAGTCTAGTCCTTGAATGTTCTGGATAAATATTGTACCACTTAGCTACATACAAAGTCTTAAATTCATTTTTTCCACTATTTTTCTTTTCATGGAAATAGTATATTCTCATTACAGTTTTCCCTTCTCTAATTTCTCCACAGTCCTCCCTCCCACCCAACGATGTACCCTTTCTGCATCTACTTAGAAAACAAACAGGAATGTGAAGAGTAATAATAAAATTAAAAAACAAACGTAAACAAACCAGAATAGGATAAAATACGCAAACAGAAAACAAAGACCCAAAGAAAAATCATAAGAAACCCATATTGATGCAGAGACACAAGTCATACACATAAGAATATCATAAAAACACAAAATTGGAAGGCATATTATATATAAGGACCTATAAGATAAAATAAGATATAAAAAAAATAAAATAAAGTCTTTTCTTGGCCCACTCCATGACATGAAACCCATCTTTGACACTGCTTTTATAGCCACAAACCTGAGTCCAAATGGCTCAGGAACCCAGGGGAAAAGCAAATACTATTGTTCTAATAAAGGAATGCCCCAGAAAAGGTGGATGCAGGACCTGGGGGAAAGAGCACCCTGTCAGCAGCAAAGGGGAGGGGTGATGGGGTGAATAACTCTGGAAGGGGAGAATGGAGGGGAGGCAATATTTGGAATATAAATAAAAAACAATTAATTAAAAAAGGAATGTAGTCATAAAATGACTCCTAATAACATTCTGATATACTGAGAGCAGTGCCTTGCTCAGTCACCATCAGAAAAGATTTCCTCTGCAATAGAGGTGAACAAATCCAGAGACCCACAACTAGACAATGTCCAGAGAGAGAGAGACCTTGGGACCCTCAGTGCTATATGGGATGCTGCCATCAGATCCCACCCTTCAAGCCTCAGGGTATCTCAAAGGAGAGGAAGCAAGATTGTAAGAGTGTTAGGGAACAGAGGACACCATGGAAACAAGGCCTTCCAAACACAGGCCAACTTACAGAGACTGGCGGTAGGCACACATGAGATATTCATAGGTGTGCAGCAGATGTGGCCACAGTACTGAGATGAGAAGAGGACAAAGCCCCCATCCCTAACCCAGAAGCTATCTCTACTTGAAAACCAATCACACATGGAAAACTAAATTATCTCCAAGAGTGTCATTGGGCATGCCAGCCACTCCTCAGCGCAGGGCCCATGCACAGCAGTGGATGGCCAACACAGAGCTAACTCAACGGCAACTTGGGAGGGTCTAAAGGTAGTTCTTATTTTCAGTGCACAGATGGGTACAGTGGCACTCAGCAAGGTAAATAAATTGTCTGTGGAAAGAAACTAACAGGAAAGGGGCCATTTTTCTCCAACGTCTGTTTTTATTTATTGTTTAATTTAGCATTTTAAAGAGTATAATATTGTTACATTATTTACCTCTTTTTTTATATGTCTCCAAACCTTCCCATGCATCATGTTCTTGCTCTCTTTCAATTTCATGTTTTTTAATTTAGTTGTTTATATATATGGAATATATAACCTATAAAATATATTTATATATATATTCCTAGCTGTGTAATATAAATATATAATATTATTTGAAGTTATGTCTTCAGGTTGACTTTGGTATTGGATAGCTGGTTGGAGTGCCCCTATCTTGGGAATGCTTCCTTCTGTTCCCTGCATTCCTTAGTTTCCTGTAGTTCTTTATTCAGAGTTGAGTCCTCATGAAGTTTCTCCATTCCATAATAGCATATCTGTCCTTGTCACCCTTGTTAAGTTCATGTTTATACCATCGTTGCTGCCAGGACATTGCAAGTATGTAGCTTCTGATGACCTTTCCAACTGTGATGATATGATAGTAGATAAATAATTAAAACACCAAGTTCTGGGACAGCTTTCAGGCCATGACTACTGAGACACTCATCCACGAAGACACTATGTTAAAATGGTTGGAGTAAAAGAGAGCTGTAGAAGGCAATTTCATTCTATCTTTGTAAATAACAAGGTAGTAGTATGTGATGAAATTGTGAAGGATAGTGTAAGTGCACATGTGTGAACATGTGTAAACATGTATGCACATATATGTACCATGTAATTGATTTTGACCATATGTGTATAAAGCCTGCCTATAGTGCTATTTATAGGCCTTTTCACTGATTTATTTTCTAAAGCTGTCAGCTAAAAATAATGTTCTTTCAGAATTGAAACACATACATTTCCAATTTAATTTTTTTCAAATCACTAGAAGAATATCTTGTTGGAGGCTGCTCTACAATTGTCATCTTGACAGGAATAGAAACTAAAATGACAAAGAAGGAATGTTTTGGATAGTTCTAAGTAAATCATATAATAATTGCTCAGTTATATTCTAAGAATACTGGGAACTTATCTGAAATGGTTCCATATATATCAGTGAATTACACATTCTTTTGCCTATATCTGGACAGGTATCTGGTGTGGGTCTGTGTCTGTGCATGTGTGTATGAGTACATCCCCAGTCTTAGATACATTTTCTTTTAAGATGACATTATCACATAAGGAAAGCAAGCCTTAACTCCCATCACCAACATACATTCACACTCATATCTCAAGATGTCCAAATGAATATGCTGCTGTTTCTAGCAATGCCAGAGACAAATTAAGAATGAAGGCAGATGGAACTATATTCCTAAATCACCTTTTTATTTAAATGAGAAAATGAAGGTCATGCCAAAGGATCAAGATCATATTATTCTACATTCTGAATGATGAATGAATCAAAACACATATACAAACACATTCACAACACACACACACACACACACACACACACACACACAAACATACATATGACTCAGCTAATAGACCATATAAAAATTTGAAAGTAAAAATCCCTAAGCCCATGAGATATAAACCGAATCAATCATAAGGATAAACAAGATCATATAAATTAATGATCAGCATCAATTCCCCTTCAAGTTATAGGATTTAACTGCATTAATCATTTTTGCAATTATAATTCTTCACAGTTGTTCAGTGAACAAAAGAAACATATACCAAGAGCAGCAAAGCAGGAAAAGAGCTTTGCTCAGTGCATGGCAAAGGAGAGCTTCAAAAGTCAACAGTAAGAACAAATTATTTGTCTCATTTCTGAAGTGAAAGCTATGAATAGTGAATATGACAATTTGAAAGTTCAAGGAGCAGGTCTACAGGCAGTGAAAGGAACTGTTAAAATCCATTGTATGTCAGGTAAGGCTCAGCCAGGTAAGAGGGAGTCCCTTATTTTGTAGTAGTGACAATTACATGAAAAGTGGCCAGTCTTGAGCAGCATGTATGCTTTGTTAAGGAATTGCTTAATTTCTGTTAAAAAGGGAGGTAGTACAATGGGGTCCGCCCAATCTCAGCCATCTTAGACACTACAGTAAACTTATGTTTCAGGCTTTCAGAAATGCTAGAGATAAACATCCAACCAAGGAAAACATCCAACCAAGGAAACAAGAAACCAGCAAGAGATTGGTAAATCAATTAAGAATGAGTTGTGTAGGTCAGGGGTACTGGATGGAGAAAGTTAAGAACCTGTAGGATAATAGCCAGCCCCAAATTGATCTGCTAAAAGGAGAAGTAACCCGTTTTCCCTCTCTCTACTGAGGGGAGAAAGTCACCTACTGCCTCTTTCATTTCCTCCCTCCCTCACATCTTCCTTACTTCCTTTTTAATTTGGAGACAAACTTTTCTCCTGTAACCATATCTAATCAGGTAAATACTACGTAACCTAGGTTTATCTCAAAACTCATGAACTTTCCACTTCAACCTCCTGAGGGGCGGGATTATGAACATTTACCACCATGCCTGGTTCAGCTGGTAGATTCTACAACCTCTCAGGGCTGCATTAAAATATTTTTAAATATAATATTTCATTAAGTTTTAGATAATTTTATACACTATATTCCGATCATATTTACTTACGCCCATTCCTTCCCTATCTCCTCTCTGGTCCACTCTTACCACAAAGATCTTTTCTCTGCCCAGTGAGAAACTATTGTCATGATTCTGTGATAAAATTTTATGTCAATGAAAATTATACATATATAATATTTTGATATATATCAAACATATGTATATGATATACTGAAATATTTGTATATAGTAAATTGGCCAAATATTATTTATGTTTTTCTTATTTTTCAAAATTTCTTAAATTTATTTCTTCAAAATTCCTTAAAAGAATCTCCATACTTTCAAGCTACTGAGAGATGAAAGCAATACTACTGCTCATTATTACTTGTATAAAGATTATCAGGGTATAGAAAAACAAAACTAAACCAACACAAATCTTTGCAGGGAAATCTTGACCCAGATCTAATGGGAAATTTGTGGTGACTCAAACAATAAGCATTAAGAACTCTTAACTGCATGGTTGAAATTAGAATGAATGTTTTCCTTTGAGTACTTTGCAATATGCAAATAAACATATTGTTTTTTTGCTTTCTGTCTATACAATACAATTTGTTTCCTTCTCTTTCTTATAAAAATGAATTCTGATAACTTCATATGGTATATTTTGATCGTATTCAAGCCTTCCAACATCTCTAAGACCTGCCTCCACTTTCTTATCCAGCCAACAATGTGTCCTTAAAAGTAATCCGTTGGTGGTGGTGGCACACGCCTTTAATCCCAGCACTTGGGAGGCAGAGGCAGGCAGATTTCTGAGTTCGAGGCCAGCCTGGTCTACCGAGTGAGTTCCAGGACAGCCAGGACTACACAGAGAAACCCTGTCTTGAAACCCCCCCCCCCAAAAAAAAAGTAATCCAAACCCCAAAACCAACAATCAAAATCAACCAGATTCCACTTGTGCTGTTCATAACATTTGAATATATTGGCATCCACCAGACTGACCTTCCAAGGAGCCATGCCCTTAAAGAAAGTTGTCTTTCTCTCTCTTCCAGTATCTCTCAGTTGCCAGCAGATTCACAGCTGGAGTGAAACTTCATGAGCCCCTTCCCTTACCCTGCTGTGAGTTTTGTCTGACTTGAGCTTGTGTAATTCTTGCGCATGCTGTCACAACTGCTGTGACCTGAAAACTCGATGGTCTGGTCTACTACCTCTAGTAGGCCTTATGTTCCTTCTCCCTTCTCCCTCAGTGATTCCTGAGCCTTGATAGTAAGAAGTGTGACATAGATGTTGCATTGAAGAGAGCATTCTGAGCCTCTGGAGTCCCAGCACTTGACCAGCTGTGGGTCTTAAATTCATCAGCACATACTGAAGGAACAAACAGGCCTGAAGAAGCTTGAGAGGTGCACTGAGAGAAGTCACTGGGAATCGGTTTAACAACTGGCCACTTAGCAAACTCATAGCAGTAGTTTTTCCAATAGGACCTTTGACTATGAAATTTAGCTACAGGTTCTTGGACCCCATATGGTACCATAAATGAGTTTCATTTTGTGGAGCAGAACTTACATGCAATCATAAAGTCGCTGGTTACTGGGAAGGAATGGCGGGCTGTCTTCAGATTCATGTATTGTGCTGTGTTACAATTATAGAGTATCAAAATAGACCCAGTGTTCATTGTTTAGAAATTTTGCACGCACTAAACAATATGTATTTGTTTTCAGAAAAAAAAAAACAGAGAAAAGTAGTTTTCAGAGGCAGGTCTCAGGAAGGCAATATTTTGGTGTGTCTGTTCTTCGGTGCCTTTGCATTGATGGTGGAAATTGAAAGAGGAATGACCAGCATTTGTTGGGGCAGTGGGTGCTTAGAGCCCCTGGTTCCTGGTGTGAATGAGAAGGGGTTTCTAAATTGTTTCTCCAGGAGCTTTGATAGACAGATCCTGCATCTGTCACCCTGTCTCATCAGAACACATTTATTTTATTTTTTGTCTTATTAGTTGTGTGTGTGTGTGTGTGTGTGTGTGTGTGTGTGTGTGTGTGTGTTAAAATTTATCTATTTATTTAGTGGGTAGGGAGGTGCATGCTTGAGTCAAATGTACAGAAATCAGAAAGTAACTTGTAAGAATTAGTTCTTTCCAATCATGTGAGTTCTCAGGATGAAGCATAGGTCTTCAGACTTAGTGGCAAGAGCCTTTACCTGCTCAGACATCTTTTCCTGTTAGTTCTAGGATCCTCAAAATAATACTTTCAAACATTCCTTTTTCTTTTAATTTTTTTAATTGGTTATTTCATTTATTTACATTTCAAATGTAAATAAATTCCCCTTTCCAGTGGTTTCCTCTCCACAACCGCCTATCTCCCTCTCCTTCCCCTTGCTTCTATGAGGGTGCCCCCCCATCCACCCACCTACCCACTCCTACCTCACTGTTCTAAAAGATGGGAGTCAGAATCTTAGAGGCCTCACTTACCAGGGTTATAGAAAATTCTCAGTTCTTTCCCTTGTGCATGTTTTATTTGTGAAATGAGACAAATCATGACTGGGGGTCCAATGGAAGCAATTGTGGGATTTACTTTCTCAATGGACATGTTTTAAAAACCCCAGAACATTTGATATATTTGTATCTGAGGTTGCTTTACAAAGGTGGTCTGGGACTTAACTTTTCTCAATGCTGTGATCAAATATCTGATTAGAAGGAACCTAAGAAAGAAGAGTTTATTTCCGGTTCACGGTTTGAAGAGGCAGTTTATCATGGTGTGCCCAGCATAGTGAGAAGGCAGCTGGTGACATTGCATCTGCGGTCAGGAAACGGAGAGATAAACCCACCTTCTCATTTTCTTTTTATTCAGTTCAAAACTTCAACCTGAGGGACGGGACATGCATCCTGCAACACCTGGTAGGGTGGAGCTTCCCACTCTCAGTCAGCTTACCCTAGACTGGCTGTCACAGTCACGCCCAGAGATTTGCCTCCTAAGAGAGGTTCAAGGCTATGAGGATGACAATGAAGATCCATCAATGTACAGCCCTAAGACTGAAAACTCAGTAAGTCTAGAGGAATATTTAAGTTGTGGGATGTAACAGGCACAATTGAGCTCCCATCACCCAAGGGGAAAGAAAGCCAATTGACTGCAGTCACCAAAAGCAATATCAAAGCCAGAAAAGGGAAGCTGAAAGATCAAGAGGCAGAGGAGCCATTGCTTAAAACAAAGACATTCAGAAGGAAAACTAAAACAGATATCTTTGGCATTTAAATGAAAGTATCAGAGATTCAAAGATGCTAAACTCAGGACTGCTAAGAACAGGCTTGGACCCTGTATAGTTTTCTTTTTTAGGTTCAAAAATCATTTTTATTTGAATACATGTAATATGCAAGTACAGACAGCCTTGACTCTTCAGATCTACCCAATCTTTTATATAGTTTCTTGGCTCAGACAAGAACAATAAGTGCTTTAGGTCAAAACACATACAATAAACTCTTAATTGTCAACCACTGAGATAGGAACCCAGGCAGTTTTTCTAAAGCTCCTTTCCTCTGTGTCCCTTGCCCAGACTAGGTCGTTTTTCCTTATGGCCTGGAATAGGAAGGTTATAATTTTCTGACTGAGGTTGTATTCCCATGCGATGAAAGGCCTAACACATTGTCTTTATTCTATAAACATGCGCATGTAGTATGTTGTTCTGGATAAAGCCCAGCAAGTCTGTCATTTTAATATAAGCAGCAAATGTAATTAAAACTCATTTCTAACAGTTAGTAAATACTCAACTAAATGCCTTGTTTACCATTTAATTCAATGTCTTCCAATGCAGAACTCCACAGCTATATGCACTGGTTGGTACTGAGTGTTGAACCATGAGCCTCACATGTTAGAGCATCCCTCCATCACTAAATTATACTCCACATCCCTGTGTTCTTCCTCTTGTGGTTTCTATTGGTGCCACATGCCTCCAGCCATATTTATGCAAGTAGACTAGTTGGTACTATAATTTTAAATAGAATTGAATATCTACAATCTTATATTGTTATTCAAAGATTTGAGCCACCAAAATCATATGGTAACCATTTTACTGTGTGGATGGATACTCCTACATCTGATAGATGGCATGTGGGTTCACCAATAAAAAAAATTGTATTTTAAGGGATCAAGACATCCAGGGTCAGCCACAATCATGCATTTTTCAATACCCAAGGCATGGTAAAATGATTGATCTGGACATTTACAAGGTGGCTCTGGACATTTTTTATTTAACTAGATAGTTTTTCCTTATGGCCTGGACTAGGAAAGTTATTATTTTCTGACCGAGGTTGTATTCCCATGGGATGAAAGGCCTAACACATTGTCTTTATTCTATTGACCCTGAGAAAGCATGCCACAAGATAGATTCTGTTATTATGGGATGAGGAGAAACTATGACTAATCTCTATGAATTTGAACAAATAAAGTATACTTCCTGTTGCAAAGAAAAAAATGAAAGCTATATTTTTAGGTAATGATTATGTAAAAGTTCCTTCTAAATGAATCGTCTAAACTTGAGAAAATATATAATTTGTTTTCCTTCATAAAACTCATTTAATTCTTCCAGTGAAGCCTTTTGTAGACTACATAGGTTTTTCAACTAAGCTTTGGAAATCAATTATTTATTGCTACCACAAGAGAACAATCTGCTCCACAGAACACTTCATGGCAGTGGGGAAAGGAAGGCTGATGCCCTGGGAGCTTATTGAAGTGGTCCGGGTAAGATTTGACCGGATCTGACTGTGTCACCCGTCTCTAATGTATCAGCAGCTGCAGCTGGAAATCTCCAGTACAGTGAGGTGAATGTTCTGTACACAGGGAGTAGGTCTCACCTACCTGCTCACCTCAGCAAGAGAGGAGACCAGAAAGGGGATTCTAACTGCCAGGCTAGAGAAAAAAAGCAGAACATTGGGACAGGATGCTTTGACCAGATGACATAAAAAAACCACCTTTAAAAAATGAACAAGTTTATGACTTCACTGACAAGCATGTCTTGGGGCATTTTGTGAAAGTGTCTGCCACAGTCCACAACAAGGAATGTCACTGAGAGTACCCCATGTACTCTAACATTTCTGGAAGACTTGAGTTGGTAATATATTGCTATAGTTACTTAAGAATTATTTAGTTATTAAATGTATCTACTTCAAAGCTTCAGGTAACACATTGTTCTGTTTTATTCCTAGAGTTAGACTTTGTTTTCAGACAGGATCCAACGGATCTTTCAATGCTATTCTAATTAAATCAGCATAAAGGTCTGGGTGCTGGGTACATATGGCTATAGTATCTTCAGTGAAGGATGCAAAACCGCAAGGGACGGCACCATGCCAGGTGGGCTCTTGATTTCCTATAAGCTCCATTCTGCTAGTGTGCATTTGATTAAGAATTTCTGTGAATCTGACTTGAATGGACATATTTCATCTGAATGAAGACTTTGGTCACCTATGAGTCAGCATTTCCTATGATTAATTGATTGCCACTTAGCGGACAGTGGGGGACAGAATAACAATGTCTAGTAATCACTGTGCTAATTCAAAGACAAAATCCATTTGCGAGTGCATCCTACAGGCTCCAGGATCAGCAGGTAGGGAAATCAGCAGCAGCCCATTAGCCTGCGAACATCATCTGCTTCCTAATTACACCGTAATTAGATCAGGGATAATTACTTTTATTTCTATTATTATTGCTCAGAGTACCTTAGAATCTTGGACTCATAATGTTATGAGGGGATTTAAAACTCATGAATTTTAACATTCTTAGTCAGGGAAAATAAAAGTGACCAAAACACTTAGTGGACTGTCCAATATAAGATTATATGAATAGCTATTAACACGATTTAATTATATTACTGAATTATTAATACCCTATTCAGGGACCTAGACTTTAGAATGTTAGTGTATATGACTCTTTACTTTGGCCTGTGGATAAAGGACTAGCACTTCCCTGTTTTTCTAGCACATTCCATTCTTACCACACGCATAGTTGACTTCCTCAAATTATTGTTATGTGCTCGCTTTAGTTCTTTTAAATGCTTCCTTCATTCCAGCACATGAGGGGATGATGTCATGGTGTTGTATTTATTTTATCCTATATTCCCCGTAGCTCCTACACAGTGACTTCACCATGAGGGGAATTCAGGAAAAACATGTTCAGTGGGTACTGAGTAGTGTTCTTCTTAAAAGTAGCCAGCCAGTCCTTCCTCGCCAGAGTTGTGTCATGCTCTGCTTTGTGCTCAATCTTGTCTTGCTTTCCTTCCTTTATTTTCAAGACAGCATTGTTGTGTTGCCCAAGCTGGCCTTAAATATGCTGTCTAGTTGAGGCTCGCCTTGAGCTCCTTACCCTGTGCCACTTCTTCCCTAATGTCAGTGCAGTCATGCTCTCGTATTGCAGTTTTGCAAAATGGAATCATCTGCTGCCATATTTCCACAATACTGTCAGAAAATTTCAACACACACACACACACACACACACACACATGCATACACACACACACACACTGAGAGAGAGAGAGAGAGAGAGAGAGAGAGAGAGAGAGAGAGAGACTGCATTTTGCAAGCTTGCAGAACTATCAATTGTGAGCAATCTGCTCTATTCTGCAGAATCGGCTCTTCGCATTACAAGCCTGTAGTGTTCTCTCCTACATAGTTCATATCCATTATCTATCAAAGGTCAAAAATTTTAGACAAAAATAGAGCAAACTTCCTAATATGTCAACAGCCTAGGGTTTGTTTCTTCTTCCTTCCTCATAAGAGTGTGGTGCTGTGGAAATCCAGTCTGTTTCTCAGGAGTGCAGGACAGGAAAGAGGAATTGTAATGATGCCAACTTTCACGAAGATAAACCTGTGGAAAAATGCAGCCTATAGCAGGAGGATGAGAGTGAAATGATTCGAATTTAGAGAAAAAAAAACCTTCATAATGAGGTCATGAGGTAGAAAGCTCACCCAGTGCTAAAGGCCTCTGATTGTGCTCCCTGGAAATTGTGCCTGTCCATTGAGGTAGGAAGATGTAGACAGGAAATTGCATTTCTTACCAGGGACACTGTAGGTTCCTAGGAGTAAAAGGCATTTTACAGAGCTGAGCCCACAGATAGAGCCTTGTGGAAGGCCTTATTTCAAATACAGGCCACATTTTTCTTTTGTCTTTTCAGTTATGTTTGCCCTTAATGTTAAAAAATGCAATCTTCAAAAAATACATTAATCACTTGCATGACTTTAACAGACACAAGTGAAGAAAGTTGCTATTTTGAAAGAGATGTCTTAATGAACAGAATTGCGTGACCAGTTACGCTCACCCAATTGCCCTTCATATTTCTTAATAAAAATATTGTTGAAAAATATTTTTAAATGATGAGTTATAATGCTTCAAGAAAGTCAGAATCAATGTTATATTCATTTAACTCAACTAGAAGGAACAAAGGGACAGAATTTAAAGCTTATCGGATTTACGTTATTTTCTGTTCATTTTGCATAAGATCACATTAATATTTCCTGCATGTGTGTCTGTGTGTGCCTGTTTATATGTACCTGTGTTTGTGGGGTACATATGAGGGGAAGAGGCTGATTGTTGAGTCGTTCTTGTTTGTTTGTTTGTTTGTTTGGTGGGGAGGGTTTCGAGACAGGGTTTCTCTGTGTAGACCTGGCTGTCCTGGAACTCACTCTGTAGATCAGGCTGGCCTCGAACTCAAAATCTGCCTGCCTCTTTCTTTCTTTCTTTCTTTCTTTCTTTCTTTCTTTCTTTCTTTCTTTCTTTCTTTTTGGTTTTTTTGAGACAGGGTTTCTCTGTATAGCCCTGGCTGTCCTGGAACTTACTGTGTAGACCAGTCTGGCCTCGAACTCAGAAATCCGTCTGCCTCTGCCTCCCAAGTGCTGGGATTAAAGGTGTGCGCCACCACCGCCCGACTTGCCTGCCTCTTTCTTAATGGCTCTTCTCTTACATCTGGAGACTGGGTTTCTTGTGAAAACCGAAGATCACAGATTGGCTAGATTGGCTGATGAATGAACTCCAAGCTCCTCGTGTCTCTACTTCTCTGACACTGGGATCATAAGTCCAAGCAGATGAGGAAGCTTTTGATATTCAGAGTCAGAACTGAGTCAGAACAAAGAGCCTTGTGTTTTTACCATAGTCTCTTTGAAAGCTGAATCATCTCCTGACCCTAAGAATTTTTTTATCTACTGGTAAGATGTTTTCCATGTGAAAAAATATTTACATGGGGAGAGACTGGTAACATTTCCATGGAATTTATCAAAAGTAAGAATCTACTGTGGTCATAATTGCTCCTGGACTGGAGAGAAAGATATAGCTCAGAAAAACATGTTTGAACCTCCCCATGGGGAGCCCAAGCTATTAGGAAAAACAGCTTCTAAGTCTGTTTAACTGTCATAAGCAAAGTGCGTGTTGTTGGGACAGTAAGAGCTTCACTAAGATACAGGCAGCTGCTGTGGGGAGACTCACCTTAAATATCAGAAGATTTGTGGAACTACTAACACAAAGGAAAGCAAGGAACCAGGAAGAGCTTGTAAAAACTTGGTTACTTGGTTTTAAGTCATTATTGGATTCTATCTGGCTTTGTCATTTGTGTTTCAAATGGTTGGATTCTTGTTTGAAGCCATTAAGTGTTAACAGTGTTTCTATGCAAAGTAATCTAGGCACTGGTATCAAAACCTGGGAACCTGGAACGCTTGTTAAAGGTGATCATGGATTCTCTGCCAACTCAGCAGTTAGAACTTTCCCTTGCTGAGTTGATGGCAGGTGCCCTGGACATCATTATACTCATGGATTAAATATTAGGCATGTCTTGCTGACATCATCGCTGTATCTATAGAGTGCAGTGAGCTGAAAGGACTCCGAAGAACTGTTGGTGTCCTAAATGTATCTCAGTTCAATGCCTGGAAACTGACACCAGGAAATAAACAGTGCAGGAAAATTGTGCTGGGGAAGGTTGTGAGTCCAGTGTTCCTGATATGAGTTGCTTAGATTTCTGTTAGTGGCATATTCAGTCTCTGCATCCCTTAGAATCTGCTCTTTTCCCCACTGACAGCACATCATACTTTAAAACTGGAAGAAGTTACAAGTATTGTATAAACAATTACAAGTACTGTACAAACAAAGAGCAAGCTAGTTTGGACCATCTATTTGTAGGGAAAACATGTGGGACTTTATGGAAATACGTTTCAGCTCCATTTCTTGGCACCATCTCAAACATCACTGAAAAATTTTGAGTTATAAATACATTCTGTCCTAAAAGAGAAAGATGATTGATGTAATGACTGTATTCTGTTATAAATACATTTTCTCTGAACTGAACACTTCTTCCTAGAGGGCAGAGGAAATCTCATAAGTCTCAGGAACCTCATGAAATTTACAAGACCCACAAAGTCCAGGTAGACACAAGACTTATAAGGCTTCTCCTCAGTGCTATGTAAAGAGTAATCAGCTCCTGGGGAAGGAGAGAATTTGCAGTGGCGCTTCCTGCTGTACAAAGAAGGGAGTCCCATGGAGGTTCCTTTCCTGCACTGTCACACATGCTGAAGTAAGGATATTTGGTGATGTTTGTTTGTTTGTTTGTTTGTTTATATGATTTATCATATTTATTTTGATATAATAAATAGCAATAATATCAAAACATTAAGTAAGAGAGTAGTTTTGAGAATTAGTCTTACAAGTACAAATTCATAATAGCTATTAATTTCAACCTTGAATGAAATGACTTTTTTTATTTGTAAGCCTTTAATAATATAGATTTATAAGTAAGTGTCAGGGACTTAGTATTTAGTAGTTTTCTTACTGTAAGTCCCAGTGTTCCTGTCAATAGTGCCAATGAAGTTCACAGGCTCACCACACTGGTTTGAGGTGTAGTCATTTCTTTGGGTCTTTTCTAGGGCAGGAGCATGTTTATTCACATCTTTTCCAGGAAGCCTTTCAGTAGATTTGCATTTCACTTTCTAACGATTCTCCAACTTACATAATCAGTGGAATTCTTTTGTCTTTAAAGCAATGTGTATAGTTCACAAAGAAGTCAGTAGATTCATAGTAACACAATTTGATTTATCTTTCATTCTCAACCACCTTATTCCCAACACCACTGTACATACAGCTTTGCAATCTATTACCAGCATTATCCTTGATTCCTAGTGAAATACAGGCATCTTCTTTTGTCCTATGGCATTGGAAAAGAACAGCTGTTGTTTCCAACAAATAATGTGTAGGAGTTTATTCACTCACCTCAGGAAAATTGTTCCTTGAGGCTCATAATGCTTTGATGATGACAGTGACTTAAAGTCTATGACAGTGCTTTCCAAGTAGAGTACCAGAGCGGCAAGCACTGGATGCCACGTCACCTCTCAGTACCCAGCATCTATGACATTATTTATTTGTCTGTAGCGACATGAGATGTTATTGAGTCGAGCACTCACGCATCGGCTGCATTGAGTGGCATACATCATTTTATGTGTCTACATGGAACAATGTGATGAGAAAGCCTTTAATTATGTCTCTACTGGGAAGTGGAGAGTATGTGTTCTTCCTTGTGGAATGGGAGATACTTACTGAACTGAATTGATGTTTATTGCACAGCACAGTTTTATTTTTGTTCTTTAGGCTTTTCAAACTTGTTTTACTCAAAGAAAAATATCCCAATAGCAGAATCTCATTGTATCCTGAGAAGTCAGAACATACTTTCAGCTTTTGTTTTCTTGTTGTTAAAATGAGTACTTTAGTTAGTCCTCTATGTCAGAGAAAATAATTAAAAGTTGTTCAGTATCGACATAGACTGATTCTCATGTTTACTGATTTTTTTTCCATGTGGGAGATTAATATGTTAGTTGATCATAGATTTCTTTGAGAAATACTTACTGAAGTTCCACTATGTGCTAATGGAACTGACAAGTTGCTTATCTATAAGACAGTCCTTGATACTTGTTATAAACATAGTCAAGATGTCTATGGAGTGGACCATCAAAGCAAAGCCCAAGTCTACCTAAGAACCAAGAGGTTGAAGTCGGCTATAAATAAATTGGTTAGAAATTTGTGAAAAAGCTCTAATGCAGGACCCTATGATTAAACGTGAAGTCTAGAAATCTAGGCATCACTGAGAACAGTGAAGTGAGCCACAGCACCTGGGTTGTCTTCCGCTGTGCAATGGTACAGAGGGACACCGGTAGCCAACAGGTACTTTGAGCACTCATCCTCGTTCATTGCTATGATGATCTGAAGCAAAGAGCAGTCTAATGACGGTGAGGGAGGAGGACCAACACAGGGGACTCTGAGGCCTCAGGGAACCATGTTTATGGGATGTGATAACAACAGAGTTATGTCCAGATTCTTGTAGGAAAGCCTGCTGTACATTTCTGGAAAATTTCAAACTTAATTTTACAGGCATCAGAGATTTAGATAAGAGGCTATTTATTCAAAATAATGTCTCCATGGCTATGTTCTAATCTGAACTGAAAATATTTGGCCAGATAATGGCATACAGTGCTTAAACTGTGTTCCCATCCTGTGGAATCCATATCTACTTTAGCATACTTCTGCAGTCAGTAAATACAGTGGAGGCATAGACAGAGTCCTTCCTAAAATAATTAAAGTGGATTGAGAAAATTTAAAAATAGTTCTAACTTGACTCTACTAACATGGAGTCAGTGTGTTATGCAAAGAGTTATTCTTTGTGAAAATAGTCTTTTCAAGCAATTGATGTTGGGGACAAAGAGACCCCAAACTTAAAGTTTGGTTCCAAGAAATGGGCTACATGGTTATTTATTTTATTTTGCTATGTTTAATTATTCTAATCCAAAGTCCTAATTATGGTTTATGGATAAAGGGAGTAAACACATTACATCCACATATTGGCTTATAAAATAAGCTGAGAATTTTAACCCATTGTGATTTTGTGTAGTTAGTGGGGATAAACTGGCTAGACTCTCAACTTAGCAAGTTCTCTGATTTAACTTTAATAAGAGGCCCTAGCAACAACATTCTTTGATGAACATAGATGAAAAACAATATTAAAACCAGTAATATTAAGTTATTCCTTTTGTTTGAAAGGGATGCCACTTACAATTCCAACCTCTGAGATAATGAAAGATTTCCTATTATTGTCTCTCATCTCTCATAAGTGTAGGGCTCTAACAGATATTTGCAAGAGTTTAATTCTCCTTTGACACTTTATTTTGTCTTCTATATTTACTCCTACACTAATTAAAATATTCTCATTTTTTTCTCAATATGCTTCTATGTATGTATGGCTGAGCTTAGAGGACAACCTCCGGGTTGGCTCTCCTTTTTCACATCTTTACAGGTAAAGTCTCTCTGTTGTTTTCTGATTCATTCACCAGGCTAAGTGGGCATTTTCCTGTCTCCACCTTTATGTCTCTGTAGGAGACAGAAAGACACGCTATTACATCTGACCTTTCTCACTTTTGTATATCAATCACTTTATCCACTGAGCCATCTCCTCTGCTGGCAATATGCCGATTTCAAAATGTGAATTTGGACTTTTTCAACTTCTTTAGCTTTTCTCAAGTCTCTAAAATCTTATAAAGACCATTGTTTATTATAATGTCATATCAATTTTTTTTTTTGCTTTTTTGAATTTGGTTTTTTTGAGACAGGGTTTCTCTGTATAGCCCTGGCTGACCTGGAACTCACTCTGTAGACCAGGCTGGCCTTGAACCCAGAAATCTGCCTGCCTCTGCCTCCCAAGTGCTGGGATTACAGATGTGCACCACCACTGCCTGGCTATGATTTATCAATTTTAAAAACATTCTATTGTATGTTTAAGGGTGTTTTACTTGCATATGTGTCTATTTACCATGTGCATGTGTTGTGCCCATGGGGACTAGATGAGTGTTGAGATCAACTAGAATCGAAGGTTCACGCAGCTGTGAGCCAATATGTGGATGTAATGGAACCCAGGGCCTCTGAAAGAGTAGCCAGTACTTTTCAACACCGAGTAATCTCTCCAGCCTTGTTATAATTGCATTCACACAAAATCTAGTTTGAATTCCCTGTATATCTGGATGGCTGTAGAATAAGCTTGGTAATGGATTTGCAGGAGGTCTGAGCATTGGGCTAGAGAGATTATTAGTGTCGTGGGAAATGATCACCTGCTTTGAGTCAAAGTGTGCCACATTCCTTCCTTGGAGACCTCAGGTAAACTGCTGAGCTCTATGTTTTACTCAGATTGTGCCGCATATGAATTTTCCTTCCAGGAAGCTGGCGAGTTTAATTAAGCAGCATCCATAGGGGATGCTATGCTTGTTCATTCATGGCTTGAATCAGACGCACAGAGTTAGAGAATCATCTTCCAAAACTTTCAAGAAGTAAAACCAAACATGTTCAGGGAATCTTATGAGTCTGCTGTTTAACAGGATTCCATATCAATTATCCATTAAAATTTCCACAGTAAACAGAAGAAGGGCTAATGATGTACCATGGGGTAGCTCAGGCAACAGTCAGTGACTGCAGGGTATAAATGGAGTTCAGTGGATGCCTGAATTCAAAGCTAAAAGGTGGCATTACATTGGTGAACAGTTGATAAACTTTATCAAGCAGATTCTACATCAAGTAATATTGCTCACAAGACTCAAACATATCAAATAGAACATTTTGTAAATGTATCTCTTTTGAAGAAATGCATCCTTAGTATTTCTTTGCTGGGCAAATCTCTGGGGCATCTTTGACTTTGTCTCTCCATCTTTGTTTATAGTAATACTGGGATTTGGGTCATTTAAATTTAAATTTGTGGTTGGTAGGGTGGTACAATATTGGAGCATAATACTATCCCCTTTTGAAGGACAGCTATGTTACTGATATGTTGGAGGAAGTACCTACTATTTTTAGTCAATCATGTTACAGAAGATGCAGAATAAAGACAGATTAGAGTGTAATCCATTTCAGTATACAACTACCAAGTCCTTGCTGTAACAAATGACTTCACTATATCCATGTATTTCTGCAGCACATCAGAATGGTCTCGGGCTCTGATCCTTCCCACTCACTGATTAATGAATTGCATGACGGAATGTTAATAGAACAGGGAAAGTAAAACTTGCTAGCAGCTGACTCAGATTCCTTTACCGAGGACAAGCCCCAGAAATGGAAGTTCCTTGAGTTTTAGGGGACATGAGCTTCTCTTGAGCTGAGTATCTCTGTCTACTCCACACCTATCTCCACTCTATTGACCACAAGCTGTCCTCACAGATTCTCAAGTACAGGGATCAGACTCCAACTCTTGTCCATAAATGACATTTTGTTTGCAGATAAGGTCTTCTTCTCATGGCAATAGTACAGAACCCACTGCAGGCTAGTTGTTATCTGTCACCTGCTAAGGTGGCCCTTCCTTCCCCATTTGGTGATAAAATAATGGGGAAAGAAACTTACAACAGTGGACAGGAAGTGGAAACTCATCTCCCTTCCCTCACCTCCCCTTCCCCAGGGACCTCCAGTTTCAACTCCATCTTTCTATAACCTGAGGGTATGTCAGCTCATTTCCTAGCTCTATGCTGGGAACATTTACTCTCTGGCTCTGTCATATATATGAGCGTGTGTGTGTGTGTGTGTGTGTGTGTGTGTGTGTGTGTGTATGTATGTATGTGTATGTGTGTGTATATATACATATGTATAGTGTCTGTCTTCTAAGTCTGAATTATGCAACCATAGAAGAAGTCTGGACCTATTAGAATCCAGGAATTGAATGTCCAGGAAAAAATAATCCACATTTGTGTTAAAGATTCTACAAGGATTATTAATTAATTAAAACTTCCATGATTGTGGAGAGCTAGAGGTTTATATTTCTAGAACCAAATTGTCTTGGACCATCTTTGCCTTCTTGAGAGCCATGTATTGTCCATCTTTGTATTTGACCTAACACCCATGACTATATGCTGAAATCATTACTAAAATTTACAGAGAGACCATTAGCATCCACCATTCCAAATGCTAAGGTTAACATCAGATGATATTGAAAGCCAGAATAGATTTCCCTGTTCTTCTGTATCCTACCCACTGCATATTTCCACCAGTGCATTTGTAAAATCTTCCAACTTATCACTTTCATTGATCTTACTGTAGAAACATCTTGCAACTGTCACCACATGTGAAATGTTATTTTGGGTAACCTACATCTGTATTCCTGGGTCAGGGTCACTCAAATTTGGCTCCAGAATAAACCACCTTTTAGTTCCTTTGAAGAGAGAACTGTTTGGTTGTTGGTTTATTTTGTTTTGATTTTTGTTTCCCAAGGACACATACTTTTCTACTTGTTTACATGAATGAACGTTCTTAGGTTTTACAACTACCCTGAGAGTAGGTACAGTGCTGGTCCTTGCTTTTCAAATAAAGACAATTGTCATGTGAAAAGATTGGACACTTCCTCTAAGCTGTGGAGCAGACTGGCCTGAAACTCACAGAAGGAAGAGCTCATCTTCCCCTTTTGGTCACCACTACACACCCGTCTTGAGTCTTCTGTGGCATCGCAATAGTCACCTGCTGTCAGTCTCATTTTAGTGTGCCTTCTGGAATTTTTCTTTCTTCTTGGACCACAGTATAGTGAAAATATGCGGACAAACCCTGTTTTGAAAAGCCTAATCATTACAAACAGACTATAGTCATATAGTCACAATTTAGCTCGGGATTAGAAACCTCCAGTTGATTTTACTAGTAACGCTCACTCCACCCATGCATGTGCTCAGGTGGATGAAGGACAGACACTTGGACCAAACACTGTATGTCTACTTGGTTACAGTGTTGTGTAATCTGGGGAAGGATCCAGCCATCAGAGCTCATGATGGAAACTAAGGGGATAAATGAAAGGTTCTGGTAGTATGGCTGCCTGGACCTGGGGTACATGTGGAGTGTCTGCATACAAGTCTATGGGCAGGCAAGCAAGTGTAAAGCCCAGGATAAGCTCTGCCTCTGGTTATGTGTTCTTGCCTTGAAGCTGTTCTCTAAAAAGCTGACTTTACTGTGGCCCTTCCTCCCATACCTGATGTTAGAGACTGTGCCTTGGGAACTACAAACTACAAACTCTCGAGTGTGCTAGTCTTAGAGAGAAGCATGAATTGTAGCCTAGCACAGAAGTCAGAGATTGCATTTGTAGTCAGGGTTCTGTAATGGAAAGCCTATCACCCTCAGTGATGAGGACAGCCGGCTTGCTAGACTACTTTCTCAGAAACACTGTGCCCATGTCTCCTTTTCTTGAAATCCCTGTTCTGTGTTTTTGAAGAGCCATTCATGCATTTATACTTCTACTCAGGGTGGGGGGTTTAGACTTGTCTCCAGCCTTTGCTTCATTATTATTTCCTGCCACAACAGTGGCCTAGAACCTCTGTGCACACTAAACTACAATGCCAAGGCCAACAGGATACTATTCAGTATGGACAGGATAGTTTTTGTTCTTTATCTAATTCCTTCACCAGAAAGTATTTGCCCAACAAAGTACCCAAAGAATCTAAAGATAAGTTTAAGTAAGGCAAGCTTAAATCTTTATTTGTGGTGATTTATGTGCAATGTCTTTAATTTCTTTTTATCTTACTGCAGCCTTCCAATTTTTCCTTTAAAACTACTTGAAGAGTTTAAGAGAAGCTAACTGCAGGATGTCCAGTCACACTCAGAGCAGGAAAGAGTTCTGTGTGGGTTAAAGAGCTGAAGTCATGGTCACATGGTAATGTCAGGAGCAATTAGCTATTCATGGGCGAGACAAGAACGGAATGTCCCTAAATAGAGGAAATGTTATTCTTAGATTTCAACTGAGAGAAGGAATGTGGAAAGTTATTGACAGGGAAGCTTTTAGCATGTGTAACAGGCCTTTATTTTAAAATTGGACACACACAGTTACATTGTTCCTACATGCAGAAAATAAATATACACACAGATACACACAGTCAGACAAATGTAGTCACATATACACCGAGAGACAGACAAGTACACACTCATACAAATACACAGTCACAGCATACACACAGAGAGACAAAAACATCCAGAGACTGATTACCCATTCAAAGGCAAGTGCATCATCACATACATACACAGTTATTCAAACACACGTGGAAAGAAAGACACATAATACAGAGACACACATCGAGATCAATGTACATGTTCACACACTGTGACAGATATATTCACACAAACATACAGACACAACTCACATGCATAAACACAGATTTACACACACACACACACACACACACACACACACACAAATACACATGCATATTCCCCCCACACTTTCACTTACACACTGTCCTCCTGCTTTTCCTTAACATAAGTACAAAATGTGGGGCATTTTTCACATTCATTGGTTACCCATGGCAGAGCAGTGTCATGGAGATTAGGAGACTGGTTACAACCTTCTTCCATTGTTAAAACTCTCTGAAATCCTATCTTTATTTGCAATTTCGTTAAATTCAGTGAGAACAGCCATTTGCTGTTGATAATTCTAGTGCTGGTCCTCAGACATGTTATTTTAAGTGGTTCATATCCTCCATGTGGGCTTTGAAACATCTGTTCAGACCAGAACATATCAGCAAAAACCATATTTTTTCTTTCCTTAGTCTGAGTCCAGATGGCCACATTTATGTACCATGTACCATAAGTTTCAATTATGTACTGTGATTTAATCTATTTTATTTTTATATCCCTAATAAAACTAATTATTTAAGAAAATAAGGACTCATAATATATTCATTATGGACTGTGGTAAAAATGAAAGTAGTTTGTATGTGAATGTTTTTGCTAAGATGCCGTCCTTAAAAAAACGATGTTTCACATTAGTGTTAAAATAAATCAGTGTGTAAAATCCATAATTAAAGAAAAGTTTAAACATCTCCTTTGAATGGACATGCTAAATGTAAACAAAACCAGCTTCAACCAGAAATGCACTTTCTAAGAAGAAAATCATTAAAAGTACAAGGGAATAATAACTTAATTAAAATATAATGAGTCATTTATTATAGAAGTGTAAAATGAAGTGATGTTTCTCTTTAATCACTCTTTAGACCACAGTGGCCAATGTAAATGAGTACAAATGTGGGCTTAGAAGTAACATTGCTTCAGCAAGGATGGTTAATCGTGTTTCAGAAAAATGATGTTATAAGCCCCACTGGGATGCTCTCATTTTCAAAGTAGGATCACTTTCTCAATCACTCTCTGCGTGTATATGTGTGTCTGTGTGTCTGTGCGTGTGCATGTGTCTGTAGGCGTGTGTGTGTGTTTGTGCATGTATGTGTGTGTATGTATGTGTATGCATGTGTGTATGTGTTTTTGTATGTGTATGTGTGTGTTCTTATGTGTGGGGTTGCTTGCCTGTGTGTACATATGCCTGTGGAGGCCAGACTTTGGTTATGAGTGTCTGCTTTGATAGCTCTCCATGTTTTACCAAATGTGGAATTCCTGGCTTAGGCTATTCTAGCCAGCCTGTCCCTGGAAATCTCCGTCTCTCTCTCCTAAGTGCTAGTATTTCAGGTACAATTCCAACTATTCTCCCCTTCAATTTTATATAGATCCAAACTCTGGTCTTCATGTTGCCCAGTACCCCTTTTTCCACTGAGTCAGCTCTGCATCCTCTGGGCCATTAACGAAATCAACATAGACTGTTATATATTTTTCTCAGGAGCCTAAATAATTACAAATAATGCAAATTTCAGTCATGACAATCACAATGATAGTTTCAAAAAAATAAAATAAAAAATTCCACCAACACCAACATAACCAAAAATTATAAAATTGCTCTTTTAGATGTAGTCAGTAGTGATTTAATGAAACTGTGATTTGTCACTGACAACTTATTACAAAGAAGTATGCCAAGAATTCTGGCCATTGTATGAAATTGGACATTTTTATATTAATTCCTTGAACTTATTTTAATTTTATTTTTTATATATTTTACCTAAATATAGCGTTGTTTTTGAATTTTTTCATTATTTTGTAATCTGTTCTATAAAAAATATACAAATTAGAAATAAAGTACTCACATTTTGACTATATATCTCTAAATGTTACATTTTCCAGATTGAATGATTATTGTAATCAAACCAACACTATGTCTATAAATTATTATTCATTAAATAAAAACTAAACTTTAATTAGAGATGTGACCCAGGGCTCTGCTGTTTTGTGAAGCTCCTGCATTTTGTTTGAACTGGGATAGGTCTTGAAATTACAGTGGCTTCATGGACTCACCTACCTTGCTTCTCTAGATCTTTGCCATACCCATACCCATACCCATAGCTGATTCGTGGGCAGAGTGGCTGCAGCATGTTCTCATCAGTCGAGTGCCATAGAACCTTCTCCTTTCTCTGCAGACTATAAGACGGGATTGACTGAACTCCTGCACAAGGGTGTGAGCTCATCTCAGAGGCTCTGCCAGGTTGCTCTCTACCTAGGGCATTAATAACGCCTGTAAGAAATTCCTTACCCAGAAAGAGCTAACTGCCTCAAGGTCCTGCCTGAACTAAACCTTTCAAGAAGATCACAACCAGTGTGAAAAATAGGAATATATTTTACCATTAGGGTTATTTTATGAATGTATGCATGATGGATTATATATATCTATTACATTTTTGAGACAGATCTCATATAGCACAGGCTGGCCCCAAACTTTTTATGTTGTATTGGTTGACCTTAAATTCTTGTTCTCCATGGTTCCACCTACATGAATTAAAGGCACCTGATTTAATTAAGGACAGTGGAATTGATCAAACCTGGTTTGATGCTTTATTTTCTTGATCACAGTTCTAGAAACATACTGTTTCAGAATGTCACAGAATTTCACCACATTCTTTACAGCAATTTTGTCAATTAGGTTAAGAAATAACAACCTTCTGTTAATTTTAAAAATGTCATCCATCAGTAGGCAATTTAATTAAATATGACTTGCAAAGAAAATGTGCTATGCATTAATATCAGTTTTTTAAGAATGAATTTCTTGTTGGTTCTCTGGATATTATGGGTTGTTTTCTCTTCTTCTGGACCTTGTTTTGTCTTTATTTTTCTGTGAAAGGATAAAGCCTCATGATGGGGCCATACTTTCCTTCTCTTGCCCATCTCTTGTCATCTGCCTTATTTTCCTCATGCTTCTCTTTCTTTTCTCATTTTGAGGCTCTATTTGAAAATTTGAGGGAAATTTTTAATCACTCAATAAAGGACTTTTTATGTGAGTATATGGTAGATGAATGCATGCATCCCAGAGAATTGCCTTTAAGTAGTTCTTTGTAAAAAAAAAATAAGACTTACTCTTTTTGTTGGTGACTTTTAGAAGTGATCTTTACCAATGCATAACATTCCCCTTTGAATATTTTATTATGTTTATTATTTAATATGCACATAAAATTACTGGCCCTGTTCAAAGCAGAGATTCTTGTTCTGTTCACAGCAAATAACCCGTTTTATCCACTATTAAAATATCTATTTTGGTAATGCACTATTCAGCTAAGTCAGACTGAATAAGTTTCAAAAAGCCTTCTACTGTTATACAAACGCATAGAGTCCAGAGATAACTATCTAGTCACACACAGAAATAAACTGGAAAAGCGGCTACCATCTCCCTCTTTTGATACTGTGTCTACTGGTTACACACCCTTCTGAAACTCGGACTGGGAATAGAGTACTCTCTGCTTTTGGCAGATCTTTATTCTTGTATGTAACGTTGATCTGAACCTGCAGTCACATTTATTTTATATTTTTATTTAAAGTTCTATAAAAAACATCTCTTACTTTTGTATTTGCATTTTTATCTTAGTAAATCATACTAAGGCGATGGTGATGGTATTTGTTAGGAGGAGTTGTAACTGCATTTTCAGAGCCATAAAACTGCAAAGTGCGAAGAGAGGTTAAGTCACTCAATGGGGCTGGGGTTGCAAGTCTGTGGTATAGTTCTTAGCTTGTATGAAACCTTAGTTCTTTGTTGGATTGTTTGGGTTGGTTTTAAATATTAGATCACTATATAGTAAAGGCTAGACAGAAACTCACAATCCTGCCCCCTCCAGCCTTCTTATTAGAATATAGGCATGTCCCACCAACACATGACTATATATTTAAATATTTATTAAACTTTACTCTTAATTTTTTTTAAATTAACAGAGTACCTAGTCCATGAGTACTATCTCAAGCAAGGGATTTGTAGGATCAGAACACACATTTCTGTAGACCTTATATAAATTACAAAATAACAAATAATTATTTGGTAAAATTTATTTAGAAGAGAAAAGAAGTAAATGGTGAAATAATGGAAGACTTTAATTATTTATTTTTGATGAACTTTATTATAAAAGTCTTATAAACTGAAACAAAAAGCTTTTTAAGACGCGAAGCTAACACAGAGAGCTGGAGAGATATCTCAGTCCTTAAGAGCCTTTTAGGCCTTCAGATATTTTCCAGCACCCACATGATGATTCAGTCATCTGTATCTCCAGTTCTAGGATCCCACCCCGTCTTCTGGACTACTCAAGCACAGACATATCTATACATATCTATAAATGTATCTAATAAAATAACAGCTTTCTTTTGTTAGATCCCTCATTTAAATATGGGGCATTTAAACAAAGCTTCATCATACGAATATAGGAGCATGTTCAGGTGGATATTATTTGTTATGTGATTTGTTTCCCCTGCACTGGTTGTGGTCAACTTCAGTTCCTCTATAGTGAATAGTTAAAAGGAAGATGTTTGCACTTTGAAAGTGTTTATTGGTGGTAGCATGTTGATTTGGGGATGCTACAAGATTTGAGAGAACTTCATCAAGATATTTAATTATGAAGTACGTTATGAAGTCATTGAAATAGTTCAAGCAGTAAAGTGCATGTTCTGTGAGCAGGCAGACTTGATCAGGTCCACAGCACCCATAGAAAAACCTGTGTGTGGTAATTGCCTGTAACCCACACCTTGGCAAGCAGGTAAAAGACACAGATGAATTCCTGGAATTTCTCATCCTGACAGTTTCGTCAAAGAGAAGAGTGTCCTCCTCAGAAATTAAGGTAGAACAATAGCAATAGAGAAAAGATACCTTACATTAACCTCTGGCCTCTACATTCAATATACACATATATACAAGCACCCACAAATATCTATATTAACACATACAGGCACCACACATACAATACCACAGGCATAATGCTATCAATTATATGTCACAAAACACCTATGTTGTACAATTTCATAATTTTTATAGCCTCGTTTTCCTTATGCTTAATTGGGGTGATTGATGAGCCTCATTAGCCAGTTTGTTAGAAACAGGCCCCATTTCCACTGGTGCAGTGTATGCTTCGTGCCAACTTAATCAATGCCAGCATTTTGTGTCATGTCAGCAAGAGTTACAAAGTATCTTCAGGGAATCAGATGATGCTGTCCTCTTGCTTATAAGCTTTGGCCAAGAAAAAGAAATTAAAAAGCTTTCCCAATGTTTGTGCTCAAAAGTTATTTCTTTGCCTATTTATTATCACCAGAATTATTATTTCTGGTATAATCCAAAAAATGTTTATTAGTTTAGTTGAAATAGAATAAATGTTTCAATACATATCTTTTTTTAGTTCATATTTCATTTACCTTTGCTTGCTCTTCTTCCATGTTCCAGTCAATAAATGCATTAAAATGATTCAGATGTATATGTCATATGTATAAAATAAGAACATAATTTCTTTTTATGGGACTTTTTCAAACTAAATTCACATTCCATTATCATCAATCATTTAAATAGACATACTCCTTCACAGTTCTTTTCAATCCACATTCTGAATGTTTTCTAGGTAATTGATACTGAATGTTTTATCTACTAACTTGACACAACCTAAAAATGCCTGGAAAGAGAGCCTCATTGGAGTTATTATCTAGGACCAATTTGTCTGAAGATTTTGGATGGGAGTCTTGATTCTTAACTGATATAGGAAGACTTAGCCCATTGTGGGTGACACTATTCTCTAGCTAAGAGTCCTGAATAATGTATGGAAGAAGCAAGCAAGCAAGTAAGTAGTCAGCAAGGGTGCATGCATTTATTTATTTCTATTCATTTTTTTTTTCTATTGAGATGGGATTACATCATGTAGCTTTGGCTAGCCTGGGACTTGCTTTGTAAACTAAGCAGACTTCTAACTCCTGAAGACCTCTGTGCCTCTGCCTCTTGGAGATTAAACATTTGATATACCAAGACCAGGTTCTTTTTCTTCTTAACTATTGATGTGGTGTGACCTGCTTCAAATCCCTGCTTGACTTCTCCTTAATAATGGAGTAAAGCCTAGAATTGTAAGCCACATAAACCTGATTATTTTATCATAACAAGAAGAAAAATAAGACTATAAAATGTTTGCTTTAAACACATCATGTGACCCAAGTTTTAAGGCTGAATGACTAATAATCGGCTATTTTTAAGATTTATTTTAATTTTATGTAGGTGAGTATTACCTGCATGTATGTATACAGAAGAGGCCAATGGGGCCTCTAGAACTGGAGTTATAGATGATGGTGAGTCATCTGGAACTCACAGTTGTCAACAAGAGCAGCCAGTGCTCTTAACTGCAGAGCCACTATGCATGCCCCACAATGGATTATTTTGTTAAACTTAAATCAAAGGAAAAACTCAAGCTTCCATCTGTGTCTAAACCTGAAGGAGAATCCTTGGAAGATTACATAAAAATTTACTAAATGATGAAAAATTCAACCCTTTCATATCCTATTACTGAGGTTACTTTCTTCAACAAGATAAAAGAACTGATCTGTGTGTTTCAAAATCTCTACCCTTGGTGGGTGTTGGTATCAGATGACTTGATGTGGGTTGGGGTGCTCAGAGAGTTTCTCCACTGTTGTACTTATTAGTAAAATATTAAGATTTTTAAAAGCCATACAATTACATCATAGGAACCCAAACTCAAAGCCTTTCCAACTCAGCTGCGCTTTACATAAACCTCTAAAATTCTTCAAACTGTACATCTTCAAAGTAACTGTGATCAGACATCAAACCACTTAGAATCCAGAGGCCAATAAGTTAGAATATAGAATTTGTGGCTTCAAAATTCTTATGTGAGATCAGAGTCAGAGTCAGAGTCATTAAGACTTTAAAAGAGCAAAATTTTAAGTCAGTTTTCCACCACTGTAACAAATTCCCTAATATAAACACAATAGAATACAAAACACAACTTCAAAAAATAGATACTCATATTAAGTCATGGTTTGATGTTTTAGCGCATGATTTTCACTCTGTTAAGATGCAGAAAGTAGTGGTAGACAATATATAGAGAAGTAAAGCCCGTCACTTGATAGTGACCAGATAGTTGGAAAAGAGTGCTGGTGGAAGTCTCAATATCATTTTGAATAATACACCCCAATGACCTTACTTTCTTCTACAAGGCCATGATGGGAAGAATTTACCACCTCCCAAGAATGCCATGGTCTTCAGAAGACATTTAAGTGTCAAAAGTATCAAGGATTCCTGAGGTTCAGAGTAACAGAGCACATTCTTAGTCTGTCATAACAAAGGCTGAGTTTAAAGAGCAGAAATTTGTTTTCTCAGTTTTAGATGCAAAGATGTATACAACAGCAATGCATACCGATTTCATTCTAAGCCTACAGAAACCTTCCTTCTCACTGTGTCCTTATGTTGTAGAGAATGGGACCCTTAACAAGGGTGTTAATCTTGTTAAATAAGGGTTCTGCTCTTATTAACCCCATTTAACTTGAATTCCCTTCTTGTATATGAGACTAAAAATACTCAATGTAAAGTTAATGTGTAATGATGGGACAGGCCTCAAGTGACTACCGTTCATAACACAGGCAGACACAGCAAAAACTACTACAAGATACCAATTCAGAGGTCCCACAAATACAATGTTATGCTTGTTTAATTAGGACTGAATATATGGGGAAAAAACAGCCATGGCTGAGTCAACTCTTCTCCATGAAAAAAGTGCTCAAAGCTAAGTATCCAAATCACCTCATGGATAAGAATGTCTTTTGCCACTCTTCCCCATACACTCCCTTATGTATCTCGCTGTCAACATGCACCTACTTTCAATTTTGGAATAGTTGCCTTGTTTCATAAAAGGTACCTAATACTTAGTGGGTTTTCTTGTTGTTATTGCAATCTGAATTAATTATTTTCTCAGGTGTAGATCAACTTAGTTGGAACATTGTAAAGTGTCATATTTTGGGGCTACAACTCTGGCTTTGGATCCATGAAGCTTGCGTGAGGATGAAGGAGTAGCCCCCAAGCTCACTCATATCACGAGCAAATTACTGGCAGTTTTTGTAAAAGCCAAACAGTGGCATCCAAAACCAAATAACAAAGAGGTGGCAACAGTGTAAAAACTTTTACTTACAAGTCAGATGTCACTTTTGCTAGACCTTATGGGTTAGGAGGAAATCAAAATCTTGTCTGCTTTTGAAGAAAAAAAAATCAACATCCCATTTCAGTGGAATAATTGCTAAAGGGTTTGTGCATATGTTTCCAAACCTCTACATAATTCCTAAGTACTTTATGGAATTTTGTTCACACAACAGCTAAGTTTTGGGGTAGGGCAAGATTCAAGTGTAACTTGGGTAAGATTCAAGTGTAACTTGAGCAAGAACTTGGATTTACATAACTCCATGATCATCTTTGTCTGCATCTCATTGATCATGTGGCTCCAACATTTCCAGTAATTTCATTTGCTACACACACTGCCCAGAAAAAAAAGATGCTCTCCACTTGGGGTTCTCAACAAGTCTGATGAAATCAAACTTGACCATAGAGTAGAATAATGTTCAATAGTCTCTTGCAAGGGTACCTATGCTACTATGTAAGTGCAAGTTCTCATATTGACCAGATTTATTATGAGTTCAAGCCACGATTCAAATCTTAGTTTTTAAACTGAGAGTTTGGGAAGCTAAAAAATAGTGTATTATTTCCTAAATCTACACGATTTTAGTATGCTAATGGGAGAGACTTTTGTCTGTCTGCCTCGCTGTCACAGCTCTCTAAAAGAAAAGCAGCAGTAGCTCCTGAATAAAGAGCTATTGAATTAACCAGCAATGGAGAAGGCAACAATAGGACACAAGATTATGTGAACAGAGAAGCATGTCTTCCAGCTGGGGAACCTTGTTTGGTATTGCCCTGTGGAGAGCTATTTGCCGGGCTTCATTAGTCTTGGGTCATGTTGATTCTACTCATTATCTCTTCATCCATTCAGATCCATCCTCTTCTCCTACAAAGCCTGAGAACACCTTATCTCTCTGTAGCAACTCCTCTAGACATTTCCTTTTCTGCAGTGGAAGGAAGCGATTGCATGTGTTCAGACACACTGCCAATTGCCAAGGTCTATTTCTGGCTCTCTTCATTCATCAGCAGGAAGTACCCAAAGCAGTGGCAGCTAATCAGCATTTCTGTGGACATCAACAAGTTTGTATCTGCTGATGAGGTCACACTGTTTCACTTGTATTTCATGAACTCAAGAAAATCATGCAAAAATAATGAATACCCTCCAAGGAACGATGTAACATTATAGAATTCATCGGTCACTGGCCATAGGCACACCCTTAATGGTAAGTAATTTAAATTGTTTCCTGGTTCAGTCTTATCACATTAAGTCTCTGGTTTTCAAGGAAATAGGGAAACATGGAATGTTCAGTAAACATTGAAAGCAAAACCAGCCTATTGTTTCAATTTCTTAGGAAAATAGGCACAAATAAAAAACACTATTCTTTGATTATCACTTTGGAGGGTTGATTATCAGTAGCATTTCAGAAGTGAAAGCTGTGCTCCTTCAGAACAGGATAGCTCATAATCTACTCAGAAAGATAAACTCTCAGGATACACATCCCCAAGCTATTTGCATCTTCCTATTCTTCTTGGGGAACTCTTGACAGTTACAGTTTTTGGAGGAATGAGTGTTCTTTTTGTTAGTGGTATAGCCGGTGACAAATCACTCTTATTGCAATAAATAACCTCCTCCCCATACCACGGCAGAAAAACTCTAATTATTCAGAGTCCTGACAAGTAGACACTCCAAAGTAGGGACTTGTTGAGAACTCAAGTGGAAGAGGGAGGAGTGGAGGAGGGTGGAATTGTGATTGAAAACCCAGTTCTTTGAATCAACTTTGTCAAGCAATAAAATAACCTAATGAAGGAAAAACTAAGTTTTATTGTGTTGATATATAAATGGAGTTCAAGTTCTTCTCTGTTTGAAAGGAGACTTGCTGCAGATAAGTCCCTTATTTTTACCAGGTTATAGTACTATAGGAGGATACTACTCTTTTTTTTTAAACTGTGTTTCCTCGTAGTACTTTATGTGTTTGTGCTAAAAGCATCTGGCTGACTATTCAAATCTCCCTGTCCCAGTCTCTGGCTCAGTTTCTTTTTGTTATTGTCCCTTCTGGAGGCTCTTGCTTTGCTATATTCTGGAAGAAGAAATCAGACTTCCAATATCTGGGTGTATTCCCTCAGCTGGGCAAGGTTTATGAAACCTACAGGTTGTTTATCAGACCCAGAGTAACGGAAGCCTTCACATCAACAGAGCGGAGAGGTCATGGTGGGCACCAGCTTACAACAGCTTTCTTATCTGTTGAGGCTGCCATGGCCAATACCACAGTCGTGGTAACTCACAAAAATGTCCACCACCTCACAGTCCAATGTTTGGCAAACTTATGTGAAGGAGTCACAAAGGATGATTTCTCTTGAGGGCCCCCTCTTTGGCCTAATAGGTGACCATGCATTCTCTGGAACATGTCTTCTCTGGGAAAATGCTTCTGTTCCAGTGTATTTTTGTAGCAAACCCCTTAGATTGGAATATTTCGTTGACCTCGTTTAATTATCTCTGTATAGACCCTACCTCAAAATATAGTCATATTTGGAAGTAGTAAGGATAAAGATTTTAAGAAATATATATTGGGACAAAACTCCATTCAAATAATGCCTTTAGAGCTGAGGTCTTTCAAACCAAAAGACAGCAAGGCATGGGGCTAAGTGCCTGTCCTCGGGGAACTGAGTCAGGCCAAGCCTGAGTTAGAGCTCCATTCTGAAAGAACATTTATCAATAAATAGACTAACAATGTGGAAACCAAACAAATTAGTCTAGTGGGTTATAGAACATTCATTAGTGAACATGCTGTCATATATCCAAAAAGGATGAAATATAAATTGGCATGAGGGAATCAACATGAGAAGATTCGGGGCACCCAGAACAGACAACATTCACACCAGTCCCAGGAGGATGTTCCTTCAAATGAAGCATTTATTTCCTATTTTTCCACCCATAGGATATGAAAAAGATTGTGGTACATGGTTCCTTCCTTCCTAATATGAGTCTTTCAAATTATGAATGTTTTTAGATTAGGCAGCTATCTTAAGTTTCTTCTTATTTTAGGATAATAATTATGTTTCTTTATTTGCCTGAAAAAATTACAATGGGTAAAAGTATTCTAATCCTCTTTATTCTCTTCCAGATGATGTCAGAGAATAGGTTCATTGTATGATCAATATTTAAATATTACAGTTGATTTAAACTTGTAGAAAATCAGATGGAAAAAGCAATTTTCTAAGATAGCATACTCTACATACAACAAAAACAAAACAAAACAAAACAAGACAAAACGATAAAAACAGCTGAGTATTGTCTGGAAATATTTTGTTCCTTCTTTTTCTTCTTAGGAGATGAAAAATTCAGACTATACCAGTTTTTTGTCTTGTGAATTTATTACCTGGTATTTTGATAACACTTTATGACCTTGAAAGGGAAAAAGAAAGAAGAGAAACTATATTGTCCTGTGCATCTGGGCAGTGTCTGAGTCTATGTAACTATCTAGATGACCTTACAGCCTGCTTAGGCAAAGTGCCAGAATAATATTTTTGAATATTTAAGGTTTTGATTGCCAACACAGATCTAAATAGCATCAGTTTCCTAAGTATAGCAAGAATCTTTTGTTTTTAAAAACATGCCCTTTTAGAAAATGGCAATTAATTTAAAATGGAACTCACATGACATTCAAAACATAGGTTGTCAAACTAATGGTTGGACATTTCACCTTGGAAAAATAACCGTTCTTTCAACACTGTGTAAATCTTTCCATGCACTGGGCAATTCTATAACGTATAAATATTCTGGATCAAAAGGGTATACATGTTTAAATGTAAACACCCATCAAGTACATTCTCACACTACCTTTTAGACTATTTATTATGTTTGTGGATTATGGAGTAAATATGTGTGTAGAGTCACACAAAGAGAACGTGTACCTGTGAATGCTGTAAAAGAGTTCAAATTGAGAAGAAATGGTGAAAGCTGCCTGGTTAGAAGCAACATTGAATTCTGTCAATCAATAATAGTCAGAAAGTCAGAAGTACAGGTAAAACTACCCTCCCCCCTTTCCTTTTCCTTCTTGCTCCACCCCCTCCTCTTTCCCCTCCCCCACTCTGCTCTCTCCTACATCTCCTCTCTTTTCCTCCTCTCCCTCTGTTGTGCCATTTTCTTCTCTTCTTTCTTTTGTCTTTACCCTGTGTTTTCACCCTCCAGCATTTTGTGTAAGGGATACGTAACCATGGGTAATTTATCTTCAGTAACTTTTACTCCATTGTCTCTAGATTCCTTACAAGAGCCTCAGACAATGTTCCTCCAATTAGTCTCGGACTATAGCTTGCATTTATCTAGGAAGTTGTAAGCACATTAGCTTGGCTTTACTAGAAACTCATCAATTACTTTGGGTCTTAGAAATGGCTCAGTAAGGTGAAGGCTAGTCCTCATGCAGAGCCAAACCTAAAGATAAATGTTCTTATTATTCTCATAAAAATGTCATTTTAAATATGTGAAGAAGATCCTGATAAATCATTTTTATCCATTCTGTACTATCAGAAGCACAGGAAAAGGAAGACTTATCCATGCACCTTTCAGGTTTTTTTTTTTTCTAATTGCTGGAAAATAATTTTCATAGGAAAGGCTCAAAAGAAAATGTCTATACAGGTATCTGAGTCTCAGCCCTCCATGAGAGAAAAGACTGAATTTATCTCATTTACAACTTTAACTTGACCTATACTAGATGGCATAAAGTAGTCACTTTACACCTGTTGAGTGGTGATAATATTGCTTATTGTTGCCTGGAGCAACAAGGTATTCTAACACTGAGAATGGTGGTCATCTGGGGCATAGAAAAATATTTATAACACATTTGTAATTTTGCTCTTAACATAGGATGATAAGGATGCATATCCCTGACTTACATAAAGATGTTAATCAATATGATGAGACATCTTGGAGAAAAAATTAAAGAATGAAATATATTATTGGCTAATGATTTCAGAGTGTTTTAGTTCATAGCTAGCCCAATCATTCTGGGGAATGTGGTAAGACAGAATTGATTATACTTGGTGTTTGTTTTGTTGGAGTATTTCTCTCTCCCCACAGTGACATAGCTACAGACAGTCCTAAGTGGATTTCCATGATTCAATTATGATTTTTCCCATTTGTTATCATCCTTTATTCTATAGCCAAATATTCATCCTTCCAGACTATATTCAGCTACATTCTTGTCCAAACCATTTTAATATGATTATCATACTGTATCATTTTAAAACTATAGGCTGACCTATTGTTCTCAGAAATTGATCCACTAATTCTGGAGAATAAAAGCCCTGCTCTGGCTGAGCCAATGATGGCAAATTAATTTATTCATTGTCTTAATTGATATGGATCCAAGAAGTCCAATCTTGCAACTTCTCCTGTTTTCACATCTCATCCTAATATATCTGCTCAGCTGAAGCACCTATTTCCAAAGTGCTGAATTGTGTTGACAATTGCATTATTATTAAACAAAATTACAATGTGTGTGCGTGTGTGTGTGTGTGTGTGTGTGTGTGTGTGTGTGTATACATGTGCATACTACAGCATGAGGTTGAGAGTCAAAGACAACTTGTAGGAGTCTACGAAGGGCAATTTGTTTGTGTTAGGTAAAGACTGAGTATGCATGATTCTTTCATCTATAAAGTTTTCATTTTTTATAAAGTTTCTCTTACAAGCATTTGAGTGGCCTTAGGAACAAAACACCGACACAATCTAACTGGAAAGCTTTCAGTAGGTATAGACTAAGCAAATTTTCCTGAGTAATTTAGAGCAGAAGAGAGGGAGAGAGTATCATGGAGTAGAGAGCCTCTGAATGAGGAAAGATGGGGAGTGCACTCTGAGTTGATCAAGTCTCTTATCAGGTCACTTGTTCATTTATTTTGGTTTTAACCACTTGAGCAGGCTTCCCTCCAGAATTGGCTGAGCTAGGTAATGAGGGCAGTAGGTGATAAATGTACTGGGTAAAGATCAGCAAGTGTAATGTGATTACTTCATCCATACTAATCCTTCATGTGCTTGGGAGGACTTTGCAGTTGCATGTATTTCTGCAATGGGAAAACGTTACTGTGGTGCTAATCTAAGCCATGATACTGATGGGGCTCACCTGGTTGCCTTGGATGGCTGTCTATATTGAAAGTGCATTCCATGGTTTTGGAAACTAGACAAATTCTGCTTAGGCTTTGGCAGGACCGGGAACAGCTTTTTCATTATTTACTTTTGTTTAACATTATTGTATGGCACAGAAAGCGGGGCCATACTAATGGAATTAACGTAGCAATTTGGCCAAATTATCAATGCACATTTCTTTTCAAGCTATAAAATATTAGATTTTTTTCTTTTTGTTTATTTTACCTGGGGGTAGGAGACTATACTGATTAGTTTCTGTCAACTTGATACGAATGGTAGTCATCTGCGAGAAGAGAACCTCACCTGAGGAAGCGTTGCCACCAGATTAGCTGTAGGCGTGTCTGTGTTGCATTGATCTTATTGTGTAGGCGAAGATGGCCTTCAGCTCTGGATCTTCCAGCCTTTATCTTTAGAGCACAGCAATTACGGGGTTGTAGTACTGCATTGGGCTTATGCCTGACTGGAGATGGAACCCAGGGCTTTGTGCTGGCTTGGAAATGCTCCGAACAACTGCGCTAAATACTCATCCCTATACAAGGGTCTTACAATAATTTTTATTTGAAGTCTTATAATGATGTGGGTACTGCCCCAGCAGCCTCCATTCTTTAAACTAGGCTAAAAATTAAAGTGATTTTCCAAGCCAATTGGGTGGGTAACTATGGAAGCTGGGATTTTAACTCTATCTATCCTGCCTGACAAAGATTTATTCTCATAATGTGCAAAAGAAATAATAAAATACACTTATCTATTTAAAAAGAAGTAAGATGCCATTTCTCTCTAATCTTCATAAGTATTGGCTGGTACTTAACCTCTTTATCCATGGACTATTAAAAATAAACAAATGCAAAATTCAGCAAGGGATTTGCTGAAGCCTTTTCTTTCTGTTCTCCCTCCCACTCAGAGTCTAAAGTGTTTCACAGTTAATTTTCTAGTTATTAAAACCATTTCTAAGCTGAGCTTTCTTCATTACAGGGGAATGATCAGTTGACTTCTTTTTCTCTGCTCTTCAGAAAACAAGTGCACAGAAATGGTTTTCTGCAAATCTCCCCCAGAGCATTAAAAAAGAAGGTCTGTCACTCACAATGAACTAAATAATCCCCATGGTAGAATTTAGACGTGACAGAGGACCATAGCTATTATGAATGTTCAGTGACTTCCCTGGATAACATATGTACAGAAAGTTTAATGGCTTTGTGGAAACTCTACAACAGAACACATGCTGTTAGAATGTGCTACTTATAGCATTTCCAATCACATAGACAAAATTGTAGGAGGAAAAAATGTTTCCTTGGGGTTGGGCAAAAGCTTAGTGTGTAAAATGCTTGTTGGACAAGCATGAGACCAGAGAATCCAGGTAGAGAGGCTAGGAGTAGTGAAGCTTTTTATAATCCCAGATCTGAGAAGGCAGGGGAAGGTAGCTTTGGTGGCTTCTCTAGCAGTACGAAACCCTGTTGGATAGCTTTTGATGAGTGACAGCCAATGTTCTTCTCTAGCTTCCAGACAAAAACACACACGTGAGCATGTGCAGGTACACACCCCACATGCAGAGTTTTGTTAAACTTTCAAAAAGAAGTTAATGGCCATGGTGTCACTAAACCCCAATGATTATTGTGCCACTTAAACCCCATAGTGAAAGCTGAAATTCAGATGTGGGCTCAGGACCACAGTCAGCCTTTTGTTTGAGGATAATATAATGTCTGGAAGAAAGTGTGTGTGTGTGTGTGTGTGTGTGTGTGTGTGTGTGTGTTTGTATGTGTGTGTATGTTTGTGTGTGTATTTGTATGTGTGTATGTATATGTATGTGTATGTGTGTGCATTTGTTTGTATGTGTGTGTATGTATATGTGTGTGTATGTTTGTGTATGTATTTGTATGTGTGTGTATGTATATGTGTGTGTGTGTGTGTGTGTGTGTGTGTGTGTTTGTGTGTGTGCATGCATGCATGTGTGTATTAGAGAAGCTCAGGCCAGAAGAGATACCAATAGTTATACTTTCAATGTGCCACAAATCAATGTACTTCCCAGCAGGGAGCTTCATAAAAAGATGAAATCTGTAATCCTGCAGCTAAGGATAATGGAATAGGTAAAGTGCCCTGATTCAGCTCCTGGGTCAGGGCCATACTACTGTCTCTAACAAAGATTGAATTAACTTCCTGACAGATATACGTCAGGAAAAGCTTGAGAATAAATGCAATAGAAACAAATTTTCTGATTTTTTTAAAACAGTATGAACATAAAAATAGCTTAAATATAAAAATCTCTGAAGGAGTGAATGCAGAAGAATGGATGGACCATAAATCACTTTTAGTTGTTGGGATAATAATATAGTATAATACGATATACTGTGTATTATAAATGATTAAAATAAAGTTAAGTGAGTGTAGCAGTTTGACTGACATCTGACCACATATTAAGTCTTCAAAAATAGTGAAACAATTTTGGAGTCAGAACCAAATATGAAATAAAATAGATGCAATGTTTTAAAAGTCAAATTCAAATTGTGAATTACGCAGTTAAAAACAACTTGCTAACTGGAAAATATACCCAGTGTTACCATATGCACAGTAGCACTGACCACATTGGAAGAAGGTAAATAGAAGTCATTAGTTATGACTCCCAGTCTCAATGGCTTGGAAATGTCTCTTTTTGGGATTCCAGAAGAAAGACTCTGGGAAGCAAACATATGAGACACTTGCAGGTTTATTGAAAGGCAACAACTCTGATGTCTAAGCCAAAGTTAAACATGGAACAGATAGAAAAATGTTCACAGTTAAGTTACTCAGAATGAAATTTGCCATACTGTGAAATTGCTAAGAGCTCTCATGAAGGACAGGTTCTCTTCAGAGTGCATTCATGATGGCCACAGCTGCTCCTAAGCTGTAACAACAAATAACCTAAATAAAAGACAATTTTGATGTACAGAACTGTCCAAATTTGAATTAAAATGTAGGATACACACATACAGTATCTTTGAATCCTTGACTTGCACCAGGAGAAAGAAAAATTGCCAATTCGATGTTGACCTCTTCATGAAAACCAAAGGATAACACTACATAATTTGCCTTGTTGGTTTGCATCCCTGGCTTCTAGGCATTGCTTAACATTTTCAACAAATGGTGCTGGTTCAATTGGTGGTCAACATGTAGAAGAATGCACCCTGAACCATTCTTATCTCCTTGTCCAAAGCTTAAGTCCAAGTGATCAAGGACCTCCACATAAAACCAGACACACTGAAACTAATAGAAGAGAAAGTGGGGAAGAGCCTTGAACACATGGGCACAGGGGAAAATTTCCTGAAAAGAACACCAAAGGCTTATGCTCTAAGATTAACAATAGACAAATTGGACCTCATAAAACTTCAAAGCTTCTGTAAGGCAAGGGACACTGTCAATAAGACAAAATGGCAGCCAACAGATTGGGAAAAGATTGTTCCCAATCCTACATCTAATAGAGTCCTAATATCCAATATACAGAACTCAGGAAGTTATACTCCACAGAAGCAAATAACACTATTAAAAATGTGGTACAGGGCCGGGCAGTGGTGGTGCATCCCTTTAATCCCAGCACTTGGGAGGCAGAGGCAGGTGGATTTTTGAGTTCGAGGCCAGCCTGGTCTACAAAGTGAGTTCCAGGACAGCCAGGGCTACACAGAGAAACCCTGTCTCAAAAAAAAAATGCGGTACAGAGCAAAACAAAGAATTCTCAATTGAAGAATATCTAATGGCTGAGAAGTACCCAAAGAAATAGTCAACATTCTTAGTCATCAGGGAAATGCAAGTCAAAGCAACCTTGAGATTCTACCTTACACCAGTCAGAATGGCTAAGATGAAAAGCTCAGGTGACAGCAGATGCTGCTAGGATATGGAGAAAGAGGAACACTCCTCCATTGCTGGTGGGATTGCAAGCTGGTAAAAAAATAAAAATAATCTGGAAATCAGTCTGGTAGTACCTCAGAAAGTTGGTCATAGTATTACTTGAGGACCCACCTATACCACTCCTGGGCATATACCCAATAGATGCTTCAACATATAACAAGGACACATGCTCCACTATGTTCATAGAAGCCTTATTTATAATAGCCAGAAGCTAAAAAAAAAAGCCATATTTCACTCAACAGAGGAATAGATACAGAAAATGTCATACATTAACACAATGGAATACTACTTAGCTATTAAAAACAATGAATTCATGAAGTTCTTAGGCAAATGGATAGAACTAGAAATTATCATCCTGAGTGAGGTAACCCAATCACAAAAGAACACACATTGTATGCACCCACTGGTAAGTAGATATTAGCCCCAAAGCTTGTAATACCCAAGATGCAATTCACAGACCACATGAAGCTCAAAAGCCAGGGAGACCAAAGTGTGGATGCTTCAGTCCTTCTTCAAAGGAGGAACAAAATACTCACAGGAGGAAATACGGAGACAAAGTGTGGAGCAGAGCCTGAAGGAAAGGCCATCCAGAAACTGCCCCACTCTGGGATCCTTCCTATATATAGTCACTAAACCCAGTACTATTGTGGATGCCAACAAGTGCTTGCTGACAGGAGCCTGATTTGGCTCTTTCCTGAGAGGTTCTGCCAGTGTCTAACAAACACAGAAGTGGATGCTCACTGCCAACCAATAGACTGAGCACAGGGTCCCCTGTGGAGGAGCTAGAGAAAGGACCCAAGGAGCTGAAGGGGTCCTTTCTCGAGGACTCACAGGAGGAACAAAATTAATCAACCCTCCAACCCTCCCACCCCTGCCACACCGCTCCCAGGGACTAAACTACCAATCAAAGAATATTCATCAAGCAAACCATGACTCTAGCAGAGGATGGCCCTCAGGCATCAATGGGAAAAGAGGCCTTTGGTCCTGTGAAGGCTTGGTGCTCCAGTGTAGGATAATGCCAGGGCAGGGAGGCAGGAGGGAATGACTGGGTAGGGGAGCACCCTTATAGAAGCAGGGGGAAGGGTTATGGGAAAGGGGATAACATTTGAAGTGTAAATAAAGAAAATATTCAATAAAAGAAAAGAAAAAACTGATCTTAATTTTTTGTTCTAATATATATATGTCATTATATACATATATGTATATATGTCATTATATGTGAATATATGTATAATATAATATACATAAACTTATAAATATATAAACAAATATTTCTTGTATCTACACACATATACAAATGTACATAAATATGTATACATGCATATCTCATGTAAGTATTGAGACAATTTCTTTTTTTTTTTTTTTTTTTTTTTTTGGTTTTTCAAGACAGGGTTTCTCTGTGTAGCCCTGGCTGTCCAGGAACTAACTCTATAGACCAGGCTGGCCTTGAACTCAGAAATCAGCCTGCCTCTGCCTCCCAAGTGCTGGGATTAAAGGCATGTGCCACCACCACCCAGCTATTGAGACAATTTCTATATACTATTATTATAATTAAATTGTATATTGTATTATCAGGCCACAAAGAACCCCACTATAACTCAGAAATAATTACTAAAGGTAAAAAGAGACAATGTTTATTTTTTTGTTTGTTTTGTTTAATTTTTTGAGACAGGGATTTTCTATATAGTCCTGACTGCTGGCTATTCTGGAACTTGCTTTGCAGACCAGGCTGGCTTCAACCTGACAGAAACATACTGCCTCTGGCTCCTGAGTGCTGGGATTAAAGGTGTATAGTACCACTGTTCTGGTCATTTAATTTTTCTAATTAAAATGTAAATAAAACTATATCGTGTAAATATAAAGGTCTAAAAGAAATTGTTATGCAAATGAATACAAATGGATAAATGACTGAACAAAGTATTAGGAGATGGTTCTACTTCTCAACTACAAGATATTGGCTGGCTGCTTATGCTGCCTATGATTGGAAGGAGCAAATAATCCAAAGAAAAACACTCACGAGAGCATTAAGGAAGACAATGTAGAAATATTAAATATAAGACACCAGTTCTCTGGAATTTCCCAAATAAACTAAATAGCAATGTTGCTATTATAACATTCTTGATTAAGAAGGCAGAAGATAATACAGATATATACAGAAAATATGGGATAGTTACACAATGGAATACTACTCAGCAATTAAAAACAATGAATTCATGAAATTCTTAGGCAAATGGTTGAAACTGAAAAATATCATCCTAAGTGAGGTAACCCAATCACAAAAGAACATACATGGCATGCAGTCACTGATAAGTGAATATTATCCCAGAAGCTCTCAATACCCAAGACACAATTCACATATCAAATGATATCCAAGAAGAAAAGAGGAGAGGGCCCTGGTCCTGGAAAGGCTTGATGCAGCATTGTAGGGGAGTACCAGGACAGAGATATGGGAGGGGGTTGATCGGGGAATAGGCGGAGGGAAGAGGGCTTATGGGACTTATGGGGAGGGGGTAACTGGGAAAGGGGAAATCATTTGGAATGTAAACAAAGAATGTAGAATATAAAAAAAAAAAAACACCTGGATATCCAGTTGAATTGACATTTGAACTTACCATGGGGGAAAAAAAAGGCAGAAGATAAAATAGTATTGCAGAAAATACAAGTAGGTAAGTTGATAGATCAGTAAAAAGAATTTTATTTAGTCATAAAGACCAGGGTTTGAACACCAGAACCCATGTGAAAAAGCCTGAGTAGGTCACCTGACGTTGTAATCCCAGCACTACAGAGATAGAGGCATGAGATCTCTGGAGTTTGCCGGTCAGCCAGGCTAGTTCGCTTAGAATGTCCCAAGTCTGTGAGAGGCCTGTCTCAAACCAAGATGAGTATGTTTCTGATATCCTGAGAACAGAAACTTACACAGATACACAGACACTGACACACACACACACACACACACACACACACACACACACACAAACCACACATATACAGACAGACACTAACATACACACAGATACACACTCACAGACACACAGACACATAGACACAGACACACACACATAGACACACAGACACATAGACACAGACACACACACATAGACACACAGACACATAGACATACACAGACACACAGACACACATACACAGTTGAGTCTAATTATGCTGTATAAGTATGCAAAAGAGACAGAAACCCTTGGAGAAGGGTTAGTAAGGATGAGGAGGAGAAGGTGGAAGCTATTCAGTAATCATACATACAAGACAATAACCGTTTCATTTTAGTTCATTTCTAGAAATAAAAGTCAAATAAATAAATAAATAAATAAATAAATAAATAAATAAAAGCAATGAAAAGTTGTGAAAACCGGGAAGTTATTTAATAATGGAGTTTATTGCTTTACTTTCCTTGGAGGCAAAACAGGCTGGAAAAACATCTTTTTCCTCCAAATTCTTCAAATTTTATCTTTAAAATTCACTCTTTCTTTTCTTCCTGGAAACATGCTAGACCCAAGTTCTCTGGTTGATAATGATTCATTTGTGTGTAGTGTGTACCTCTGTGTGAAGACATACGACAGACTTTAAAACCAGTTGAACTGGAGAATGTTGTCCTGAGTGAGGCAACCCAATCACAAAAGAACACACAAGGTATGCAGTCACTGATAAGCAGATATTAGCCCAGAAGCTTGGAATACCCAAGAAACAATTCACATATCAAATGATGCCCAAGAAGAAGGAAGGAGAGGCCCCTGGTCCTGGAAAGGCTTAATGCAGTAGTGTAGGAGAATACCAAGATAGGGAAACCCGAAAGAGGGTGATTGGGGAACAGGGCGAGGGAAGAGGGCTTATGGGACTTTCGGGGAGGGGGAATCCAGGAAAGGGTATATCATTTGAAATGTAAATAAAGAATATATAGAATTTTTAAAAAAGGAGAGTAACATCACAGTAATAGTATGAAACTTAACATTTCTTTAGAATGGCGTTTCCAGTGTGATCACATATTGTGGTGCAGATTGAATGTGGCAGCATCTACTCATGGTATCAACTTCAAGATAATAATGTAAATGCTCTACATTTACATTAAATTAAAAAACAACTATACAGCCAGGTCTTGAGAGTTCCAGCTGTCAAGGAACATCGTAGCTGTGGGCTAACGGGCTCTGAGTTTACTTGTGCTATGGATTGCACACAAAAGGAGCTCAGGCATCTTTGATTTAGCTGCCTGCCATTGCCTGGCTGAGGAATCGACATCACCAGTGTTCCTTCATTTCAGACTGGGCTGAGTCGCTTTGAAAACTTTGAGCCACATAGAGCTACTTACCCCGTGTTAGCCAGATAATGACCCTACTGCTTTATAAAAAGAAGGTAGTTGAATATCCATGTTTTTTAAAGAGGCATATTTGGTCACTCTAAAATAGAGCTGTAAAATTGCACAATCTAAAGGAAGGAACGGTTTGTTTTGCCTCTTTTATTGCCAGTTAAATGCCAGAAGACTTTTAAAGCGAGAGCAACCAGTGCAAAGGAGGGAGAAAAAATGAATAAAAATTTTATGACCGTAAAATGAACCCATTGCTCTTCTCCTTTCATACTTTTGCAAAACTTTCTATACTATCTGGCACCAGAGCCTATGTCTAATATTTGAGCTCTGAAAATACCAGCAAGATGTCAGAGGAAATCATATCCGTAGAAATAAAGATGCTGTAAAACAAAGCAGGGAAACAGACAATTTTCATGTAGAGCAAAACAGTTGATGTCATTTTCACCCTAATATACCAAAATGTACTCTGAAAGAACAAAGTGGAATTGAACTCCTGTTCTTATTCTCCCTAAGTAAAATCAGGCTGCACTGGTGATTTTTATTTTATGATATTATTATATTTATTATACTGTGTTGGTTTATCTTCTTTTCTTAGTGTTTGTGGGTATATGCATTTGCATGGCATGTATACAAACTTGGTATATGCCCACCCTTGAGGCTGCCTCTGGGGCCAGATTGTAACATCTTCCTCAGTTGCTTCTAACATTATTACATCATCATCATGATTACCATCATCATCATCACTACCACTACCATCGCCACCAAAGACTGTGATGCTTGGTGGTTTGAACTAGACTGGCTAGCCAGGATGTTCCCTGGATTCAGTTGTCTTCACGCCCCACACCCTGCCCCATACCAGGGTTACAGACACACACTAGATTGAGCTCAGTTCTTCACGCCCATGAGGCAAGTGCTTTATAGGCATTAAGCCATCTCCCCCGCAGAGTAATTGCTTTCTCTAACTTGTCTCAGATTTTGTCTCAGAGTCACAGTTTAACATGAATGTTCACTGAACAGACCTAAGAAAACTTAATATCTTCAAGTCAGAGGGCCTCAAAAGATTCTGAGCCAACTGATTCAGTTTTTTTTTTCCTCCTGACAGTTTTCATGTCTCTGGAGACTCTGATGGTAGCTGTGAGCCCCATAGCCTCAGAATAAGGACATCTTAGAACAGTAACTTAATAAAAAAGAAATATACAGAATCAAGTCAGCTATACATGGAGTATGCCCAGAAAGGAAGCACACGTCTCATCTGTTATGCCCAGAATTCATGTATTAGACTGATTTGCCTGAATGAGAGGCTGTTTCTGAGCAGCAGGCCCAGTGGTCTCTACACTTTCTGGTTTTCCCATCTCACCTACAAAGAACAGAATAACTGTACTTTGGTAAAGAAATGACAAGCAGGAAAGGGGACATTTGGAGTCTACCCTCTGAATGTGTTCCAAGGGGCTGGGAAAATGACCTGATACACATGCATGAGAGGCTGAGTTAAGATTCACAGAATCTATATAAAATACAGGACATGACAAACATATGTGTGAAACACCCACACTTGGGATTCACAGACAGGTGGATTTTTGAATCTCATTGATTGACATCCTAGCCGAATCAATGAAACACTGTTCAGTAAGAGTTTGCCTCAAAAATTAAAGTGGGTGTGAGACAAAAGAGACATGGTGGTGATTTTTGGCTGCATAGGCACAACCCCCACACACACATACCCACACACATGAGAAAGATAGATAGATGATAGGTGACAGACAGATAGATAGATGATAGGCAGATAGATAGATGATAGACAGATAGATGATAGATATAGATATAGATAGATAGATAGATGATAGACAGACAGATAGATATAGATAGATAGATAGATAGATAGATAGATAAATGATAGAATGATCTCTTCATTCCAGCTAGTAGGATTTATTGATTCTTTTACTTTACATTACTTCTACATATTGGATTATTTCCTTTCATATATTCTTGCTGGCCTAGACTGTTCTTGCATTTTTTGGATTAGTGAAGCTGACCTGCAAATGCCAGTGACTACCGAGAGGCAGCCTCACTGTGGGTAGGGAAAGAAGCTTAGGAAAAGGGTGAAGCAGAGAGGCTGGCAAAGCAGCAGTCTACTCCAAAGCTCAACACAGTTCGGTGCACAGTTGGGAGCTAATGCATATTTATGATTTATCCGGAGCCTAATGTTAAACACAGTTCTCATCATCCAGCATTGCTAGGAAAATCAAATGAACTAGAAATTGAAAATCTTCTCTTCTAAATCTTGATGGAGTACAAAAATAAATGTTTGGCTATATCCAGGAAAATGCCATCTAAGGATTAAAAATTAAGTTACAATAAGAACTGAGCTCACCAGTTGAGAAACTTTAATAGCACAAAATATTAAATTTTATGTCTAGTTTAAAAAACAACATTAATTGGCAGTGATATAGTTATAATAATATTTGTTATTTTATTAATAAACAATTAATGATATTATAAATAGTATATTATTAAAAAGTAACAATTTATATGTCAGCATTTGTAATGATTTCTAAACAAAATAATATTTACATGTAATTAACAAAAAACCGGAACCTCAAATTAGAATAGAATTTATAAAAAGCAATATCAGTATTGATCACAAAAGTATTTTCAGACACACATACATACATACATATATATACATATTTTATCTTCATTATTTACTTATTCACCAGTTCCTGTATTCATCCATTATTTCCTAGTGTTCAAAAGTAACCCATTTTGCCTATGATTATAAAAAAAAAATGGTTCAGGTTTGTCCTCAGGGAAATGGGCATTAAATAAATGTCCAAATGTATATATTACTGTAAAATATGTAAATTCATTTTTTTACAAGAAAAGAATGGAAGCAATGAGATGGTTTACAAGAATATTTACTTTGAATCCAGTGTTCTGAGTAAACACTTTAAAGAAATGACATTTAAACTGAGTTTTGGACCATGCAAGAATAACTGTGGCTATGGAATGCAAGATCATTTTGTATTGGAAAAAGGTACTTTGTACTGTGAGTTACAAATACTTCTTGAAGAAGATAAATGCACACATGCACATACACACACATTCACATACACAAACATAGACACACACTCATGCTGCTAATCTACAATCTACCAAACAACTTGATGGTCATGTTGGTGTTTGGCTCTCTCCCCAAGTCTCTGCACAGGGAAGGGGCCAGTTAAGTGCCAAGAAAAACTTCCAAAACAAGAACCCTGCAACACTGACTTGTTGCAAATATATCTCATATTTTCTCTTGAAAATATCCTGGATTCAATTCTGAACATTTCTTTGGAGTATAACCTTGTGTTTGTCTGCACCCAGGATAAGCTACACTAAACATTCTACATATGTCGATGTCTTTCTGGGAGCCAACATGGTGGAACAGGCTTAGCTCAGGACTTCACAGAGGAGTTGAAGGCTCTGCTCGCTGGAGAAAGTGAGCAATCTGCTCATGTTGAGACTTGGAATCCCTGCTTAGAAAAGAGATCGGCTAGCAATGAGCTAAGGCAAGCATGCCCCGTTTTTGCATATTCCTGTCTTTTTGCTTTTAATGATAGACTTCAAAGACATGTTGGTTATAGAACCTGTTTGTTGTATTTTTTTCTCAGATACTTGGGAATTTATATATATATATATAAATTCCCAAGGATTTTGATCTGGCCTACTTTGCCACATTGTGAATCTCATCACTAATAATACTACAACATACTATTAGAATATAAACATTGCATTTCTGTGACCAGAAGAGGCAAATGTCAATACTATAGAAGTTTACAGCTATCTTAAGTGGCATCTTTCCTGGACCAATTCTTGCACTGTGTGTTATTTTGTTTGATGGAGAATGTGGTAGTCTTTCCAAACAGTTCTAGCAAATCAGATGCTGATAACTCATACTCATTTCAAATCACCAAAGGAAATATCAGCTGTAAATGTCTTATCTCCTCCCTTCCAAGGTCCCTGCTCCCTTTCCTCAAGCTTTTCCTGTTGAATTTTATTCCTAAATTTAATTTCTTGCTCTTACGCATGGTTAGCTATGTTATTTCTAGTGGGGATTAACTGAGATTACTTCTGAACATGCCAATATTTCTGCTTTTAATGGGTACAGAAAGTGGCTCCTCTATGTTAACATTCAAACAGACACAATTATAGGGGTTCCTTTGGGTTTCCTTTTTGCTCAGAACTCACGATTCTATGCCAGGACCCTGAACACCGTGGGATTGCAGCTCAACTACCATGACTTTATTCTTACATATTCATAGTCTTTGAGTCCAAATCCTCACTGAATAAACCCTTTGGTTTTAGAAAAAAAGCAACTGATAGAACTAGCTGGTACTGAGCAGAGTTGGGCTGTCTTTGACTCAGTGCAAGCAAGCACAATTGAATAAATTCATTCACAGTAAAGTTTTCAGTTAACATGTAAATATGCCTGAAAATTGGGGAAGATGATTGCAGGTCAGTGACTTTACACTAGCAGGGTCCCTGGACCAGCAGGCTTGGTATGCCAGGGGACTTGTTGGAAAAGGGATCTCATGTCCTGCCTATGCAATTAGCAAGTATTAGAGCAAGCTCTCTAAGTGACTCTGCACACAACCATTTGAAACTTACTGGCCCCTGAATCTTTATAGCTCTGCATTTTGCACTGACTACCTAGTAGGAAAACTCTTTTTGGAAAAGAAGGTCCTGAAGAATTACAGAAATTCAGGGAGGGTGTGCTAGGCAGTGAGGAAATGGGCAGGATGGTAAGAGAGATGTTCCTACAGAAGGCCACTCTAATGATGAGAATGTGTGTCATCCTCTAGATGTGTTGTAAGACAAATGGAAGTGTAAGAACCAGTGAATAGGAGAAAGTTTCAAGAGGAGTATGAAGACAAAGAGAGAAGGTAGGAAATTGTTTCAATCTCAGCAGCCAGGCCTCTCCAGGAAGGGGTGATCAGAAGGAGGCAAAATAAGCCTTAGACTAGTGGTGGACTGGTCCCATTTCATGGCCAAATTTAATATTTTATTTTGATTGCAGTTACAGTCGCTTTGTGAGCTTCCTCACATGGTATGCTGAGAACCATACTTGGGTGCTTTGCAATCAGGTAGCTCTTAACCCCTGAGCCAGCCTCTCCATGGCCAAGTTCAGTTGCTAATGTGAGTTTTCAATCAACCTTCTGACCTGTAGCAGGCGGGTAGGGCACTTTGTGGTTTACGAAGGATAAATACCAAGAGATAGTGACAATTTTTGAAAGCTTCTGCTCCTCATCCCTGGGTCTAAATAGAGTGCACCTTTGACATGAGTACATTAATTGTAAGTAGTCATGCACATTTAACTTTTACGAAATTATCCAACAGTTGAGATTGTTTCAGAAAAGATGTTTTGCTTTAAAGGCATATCATCTGATTGCAGAACAAGGCTGGCTAAGAGCTAAGGAAGAATGTAGGCTTCTGTTCCAGAACCTTCATCACATGATGGAATATTTCAGCTGCCCAGGAGTCTGCTGCCTCCAGCTGCCTGTCAGCTGTTTGTATCTGCTTCCTTTTGGGACATGGATAAAACTGGAATTCGGTCTATCACATCATTGTCCTGCTGAGTAATCTTTAGTCCTAGGTAAAGCAATAGTGCATTGTTTTCCTTGAAGTTTTATTTACATTATTACATTTCATGTGTGTGTGTGTGTGTGTGTGTGTGTGTGTGTGTGTGTGTGTATACATATCTAAGGACAACCTCCAGGAGACCATCTTTCCTTTCATCATGCAGAATCGAGGAAATGAACTTGCAACATGAGGTTTGACAGCAAGCAGCTTAATCCACTGAGCCATCATATGGCCTTTCCTTGAAGTTTTGAAAATCTCATTTCTTTCCTTTTAAAGAGGAAAGGCTATAATAAGGAAAAATAAAGGTAGCTTTTTTCTTTCTTTCTTTCTTTTTTTTTTTTTTTTTTTTTTTTTTGTACATACTTATCTCCACTGGCCAAGTTGATTTCAGTCATGCCCATCAGTCAGTGATTCTACTGTGAGGCTACTGAGTGGAACTATTAGAGCCAAGGAGAGAAAACTTGAAAGGGAATCTATTTCTCTCCAGAAATCATCTCTTATAGAAGGAACTTAGGTGAAGGGTAAGTGTGAAGCCCTGCCTTCTGTAATGACCCATTTTCTGTTGGGAAATGGCTTCAATTTAACCCGAGAAGGGTTATGGCGCTAGAATTGTAAAACCTGGCATTGGTATCATAGATTTCCTTCCTGGCATATGCTCTTAGCAACTTGGACAATTTAAGTCACTACTACCATCTGCAAAACAGGAACAAATGCCACACAGATGAATGCATACAAATGTATGTGTAATAGATGATATTTTCATCACAGTGAAATGCACGCCTGGGTTTCCCACCCAATTTTTACTTCATTTTCTTTTTCTTTTCTTTATTTTGATCATTTAAAAATGAGATTTCTGAGACAGGATCTCAGCTTGAAACTTCATCCTCCTGCCTCCACCTCCTGAGTTCTGGAATTACAGATGTGCATGCGGCCTGTGCCCAATTTTATGTAGTGCTGGGGATAAATCCAGGACTCTCTTGCATGTTAGGCAATCACAGCACCAATGAAGCTATATCACCAGCCCTCCGCATCTTAAGTTTATATGATATGATTCTATACCTGTCATAGAGCCATTTCCTTAGAATTAAAATGTTCTTTCTTGGAGGAAGGTGGCAGGCTCATGGAACTTACTAGACATGGGAACCTCCGGAAAGTAAGAGTCACTTGTCATCTCCTGAGAGGCCCTGCCAGTACCCGACAAACACAGAGGTGGGGACTCCTAGCCAACCACTGGACTGAGCACAGGGTCCCAAATGGAGGATCTAGAGAAAAGACCCAAGGAGCTGAAGGAGCTGTCAGCCCCAGAGGAGGAACAACAATATAAACCAAGCATATGCCTAGAGCTCCCAAGGACTAAACTACCAACCAAAGAGTACACATGGAGGGACCCATGGCTCCAGCCGCATATGCAGCAGAGGGTGGCCTTGTTGGACCTCAAAGGGAGGAGAGGTCTTTGGTCCTGTGAAAGCTTGATGCCCCAGTGTAGGGGAATGTCAGGACACAGAAGCAGGAGTGGGTGAGTTGGTGAGCAGGGGGAAGTAGAGCTTGGGATAGGGTGTTTGGGGAGGGGGGAACTGGAATGGGGATAACATTTGAAATATAAATAAAGAAAATATCTAATAAAAAAAGATTCACCTGTCATTGTAGAATAGCATGTGTTGCTAAGGGACTCCTACCAGCCATGCTGCTTGACAGCTGCACAGAGTTGTGGGCATGCAGACAGTGGGACTCTTCACTCGTGTGGTATAGGAGCTGGTCTGTGATGGAACTGTCTTTGAGTAACTCATGTTCCTGTAACATTAAAACCTCACTGACTCACAAGGCAGTGGTGGCACGTGCCTTTAATCCTAGCACTTGGGAGGCAAAGGCAGGCAGATTTCTGAGTTTGAGGCCAGCCTGGTCTACAGAGTGAGTTCTAGGACAGCCAGGGCTACACATAGAAACCCTGTCTCGAAAAAGCCAACAAAACAAAACAAAACAAAACAAAAAAGAAAAAAAGAAAACCTCACTGACTCACTGAACTAGACTGGAAGGGAATCAATTGCTTAGGTGTACTATTAGTGCATTTTTGTGGTGAAGAGGTACTTGTTCATGGTTCCCCTAGAAATTTTATACAACAGTCCTCAGGATGAATGACTTAAGAAGTGGGACATTTGAAAGGGAATTGTATCATAAAAATCATCTCAATGATGAGATCAATGCCCTTGAAAAGAGACCAATAGTCATCTGCTGCCTCTCCTACCATGTAAGGATGTAGTGAAAAGACATTACCTACCTACAAATTAGTAGATCTTCATTAGATATGGGTGTACTAGTGCTTTAGTCTGGAACCTTTCAGCTTATAGAACTAAGAGAAATAATATTTCTGAATTACTCAGCCTAAGATATCCTGTTATCACAGCTCAAATCAACTAAGTTATCAGATCATCTCTATCTGCTCATTCCTGGGTAGCCCTATCTTTTCTTTTCCCATCAGCAAAACCCAGATCCTCAGTAACAGAGGTATTTACATGGTGTTCCCTGTCAAATGGTAGGGAAGCAGAATTTCTTCTCAGTGATTGAACATCTACTGAGCCTCTTTGCTTCTCAGACTCCTTGAGAATGAATCCTAGAACTCCTCCCATCATACCCATCTTGCCCCCTTCATCTGCTTGCATTTGCAAGTCCATTGAAGTGAAGGGTAAGAGCCAAACATGGTGGCTTTTGAAACATCTCCAAGGTCTCAGTCACATTCCTCTGTGTAGTGCAACCTGTGGGATCAAGAAGCAGGCATAATGAATATAATGAATTTCTCATACATATAGTCTTACCTTTATTTATTAGAATACTTTTTAGATGCTGCTATGAAAAACTAAATAGGAAAAGAGAAGTATGGGAAGCCCATATTATATAAATCCTTAATTAAACTTTGGTTATTTGAACATGATTTATAATAACCATCATTAAATGTGTGATCTAGCTTGCCTTCAGTCTACAAATAACTAAAAATGAGATTAGTTCTTAGTTAAACTAGCAGTGCTGTTGTTTTAAAATAAACAAATTTTTATTACCAATTACTCTACCAATTTAAATCTTGTATTTTTCCAGTTGCACCTTGTACTTTTAGTCTGTGCTGATACATATTTACTATGTTTAAGCTGACTATATTCACACTCATCACTAAAAATTACTGCTCTATAATACAAAGAAAGGCAATTCTGTCTGGACCAAAGTCCAATAAGTTTGTAATCAGAAAAAACTAAGTTCAAGTTAGAATTCTGTCATTGCTGATCTACCAGAATTTAACGGATTGTTTTCTTTGGTAAAAACTTAAAAACAAAGACTATGCATTGTTATGAAGATCTATATATCAGGGTTAGGGTCAAAGGATCCTACTTTGCCAGGTTATTTTTAACATTTTCCTAAGGTTTGCTTTAATACAGCCCAGTACCTGTTTAATAAACCAAGGATTCCTGAATAGTTATTTTCCCAGCCTTGATGTGTCGTATCTACATTGGGACAATGGTCCCCAGAACATCTCTGCTACTATGGTCTAGCAGCACTGGGGCCTTCAGAGATGCGTAGAGCAGAAACATATCTAGTATATGAACTGATTTGCAGCCAGGTTTGTGGACAGACATGGAGTAGGGCAAAATATATGAGACATACACATTCATTTCTTTCTGCCCTTATCTCCTGTCTCGTAGTCTCATTGTGCAAGAGCTCAGAGCCCCCAAATAAACACCATGACTGTTTGGTCCTTCTCTGTACATCTCTGAGGTGGTAAGAGCTACATAATACATTGTGGCCTGAACACCATTCAAAGGGACACAAGAATCCTTTGAGAAATCGCCCCTGTCCGTGAATACTAATTCTGGAACTTTGTTGTCTCATGTCACTGGCTCCACTGTGGCTCTTCCATTATGGCATTGATGAAGTACCTAAGCCTCGCCTTAGAACACAGTGTCTCCTAGGAAAAAGATGCTCCTAGTGCCAACTTATTACTCAAATACTGTATTAGTTGCACAAGCTTAAGCTGCTATTTTCCTCTCTGTAAGCTGAAGATAGTAACAGCAAACACTGGATTTTCATGAGGACTAAATGAGCCCTTGAGGGCAGTGGCATTGGTAGATTTTTTTTCTTCCTTGTTTATTCCTGTGCATGATTTCTTTTCTGGCTTCTTTTCTGCCTTCCTTTCATTCACATGACTGTTATTTAGTACACTTGGTATCTGTTCTCTGTGGCCCCTGAGAACATATAAGAAACAGCTTCATCCCAGTATTTCAGGCCATTATCCACCAATATGTGTAACTACTGCCCTCGCTCCGTAGGATCAAGCTTTATGGGTTTCATTGGTTTGAAAACTTTAACTATAACCTTTGTTCCCCTTCTAGAATGTGCTCAGAGGACACACTCTCCCCCCCCCAATCTCATCATTATGTATTCTTCTCTCTTTCTCTCTCTGGAATTCCGATTTCTGATTACACATTCCTGAGTCCTCTCCCTTTGGCAATACCCCTCCCTCCAAAGAGCATGTCATGTTCCTACTGTATACCTCACAGTTTTTGGTAACTCATAGCTTCCCATTTCTTCAGACAAAAGTTGTCATGCTTCTCTTCCTCTAGTTTAAACATAAAAATTATGGCAAAAAGAATTCACATTTACTCTTTAAATATGTACTGAAGAAGAAGGCTGTTCAAATGGTCTATCTCAACTGCCTTCTCCTACACATTCATATCCACTTAGATGGTTTCTTTTACTTAGCTTAATCATTCATCAAATGTCATTATTTTATCAAGTTGAAGGCAATATCAATAATAAAATGCACCATGAGTACATTATGCATCTCATAGCATGGAAATTAAATAGTAAAATGCCATCAACTGCAAGATGTGTTCTGGTTCTGGAATTGTTAAAATATGAAAATATATGCACTTTACGATATACAGAGTAATGATATTTTTTAAATCATTGCAAATATTCCTCCTAATCTTTCCTTCTTTTAAATATTGCATTTCTTCAAATAGACTGAGCTGTCGAGTTCTGTCTACCTATAACCCAAATTTTTCTTATGCTTCTGAAATATGGCCAAATGAAACTCTCTCTTTTTTTAAAAGAGCTAGTCAGTTTATATCTGCTGAATTTGAAGCTGTGCTATCGGTGCCACAATATAACCCCGGTGCTGCCCTCTGCATTGTTTCTTCCTGGACCTCTTCCCATCATTCAGAGACTGAATCAAGCCTTCTAGTTCTTCATCACAATTTAGTTCATCTCTCTTGTTTTCTTATTTGATCTTTCGTGATCAACCATGTACCTATTTTTGTTCACCTGCTATCCACACTGTATTTCTGGATTATGTCTTCTCTTTCAAGCCCACTGTTTCAGGCTTTTGTTTCTAGGCCATTATGGTTACTCAAGAGCTCTCTTGAAAACCACCTGCTAGTAACCATAACACTAAATCCAGCCACGAGTTCCCATTTGTTTTCTTCTCTAACCTTGTGACATTTGGCAAAAAAGATTCTCCCTCATGAAGAGGAGGTTTAGGGAGAATTGTTTGATGCTCTTCATCTTATTCAAAATATATATTCTCCTGGGTTATTTTGCTATCAGATGTTGACATCCTGGGCTCACTCTCTCTCTGACTTTGCCTAGCTCTAGGCATGGCAGAACACCCATGTCTCATCTAAAGACTGCCCTGCCACATCTCCAGCCTTCCTCTTTGGATCACAGACTCACATGTTTCAGCACTTGCTCAGTGTCAGGGTGATATCTAACCTGTATTTCACAAAGGCTGTGGCCAAGGGTAAATGTGATATCCCTAAACTTTTTACTTGAAGCTTTTCATTGCAGAATGGAGTAAGTCTTTTTCTCTCTTTCATGACCCAAAGCATAGGTTACTTTTGATTTTATCATATGGTCTGTTTAGCAGCTCTCAAAATTAAGATAAAATACAGTAGATAAAGAATCCAGTGGAATTTCTTCACTTGAAAACTCATCATGCTTGGTTCTCACAGACATTATCTACTACCAAAAAGCCTTATCTCTTCTTCCATGTCCACAGTATCCTTCATCAGCTTGTTGCTTAATAGAACAGCTACAAAAATTAGGTTGGAATACCCATAGAGTTACAACATGACACTGTTACCATTGAAATGGCTTCTCATTTATTTACATCAGTTCAGGGTCAGTTTTCATTATTGAACTTGATCTCTTACTTGTCTTCTTCACTCTTATTGTGTAACAGATTTCTCTGAGAATCAAACAGTCCATCCTACACAGAAGCTACCTAAACAAAATAGATAATAACTCAAAATTGCTCCAGGAATTTCCTGAAACTGAGAAGATTCACTGGGACACTCCTGACCAGAACAAGCAATAAAACCTGCAAAAAAGACCTAGACAAGCCAATCTGCGGAGAAGATTTTGAGACTAAGCCAGCTGTCTGGAAGAAGTAGTAATGAACCAGTCTGCCTGGAAGAGTTTTACATCAACTGAGGCAAAAAGGAAGGACCTTTTCCAACCTGTTGAGCTTCCCATAGGATGAAAAGTGTTATGCAGGTTCCCAGAGCAGTCAGCTCTATTGGGATATGCTTTGGTGATGCAGCTGTCTTTGAGTCATTGATGCTTTTGTAAGTAAACCTTCATCCCTACTCCTTTTTGTAAGGTCAATAAAACTCAGTGGTCCAGGAAATGTTTTGCTACACACACTCCTCTACTTAGTCACCCCAGATTCCCAATACTGTCAGTGATGCTGAGAATCTGCCACTTCAAGTTCTTTCCCAACATGTAAGTCCTGCACAGAGTATTCTTAGAATATGTCTTCATGGCTGACTCTTTTCTTCTCATCTGTGTACTTTCTTCTCAGGCATCATTTGGTAATACTGCATGCTTACCTTATCTCAAACAATAAGCACTTCCTTCATTGCTTTATGACTTTTGTCATAAATATTGTCTCAGAGTCAACAACACATTTGTTACAATAGTGTTATCCTCACCATTTGAAATTACTATGGAAAAAACCAACCATTTTGTGCAGCTTGTTTATTTATTCACAGCCCTCAGAAGGGTGCCCAGAACAGAGTTGTTGTCAATTGAATATTTCTTAGACGGTTAAGTAAGTCAATTTTATTTTTCTGCATTGTCATTTTTTTTCTTGAATAAGATCTCATTTACCATTTTGTCCTATATCTTAATTTATATTTCCAGATTAGTCTTTAAACAAATACCTGGGGATACCACAGTCTCCTTTTGTTTAGCCTAACTAGAGTCAGAACAGTATTATGCCCAGCCTACTGTTTCTCTTTGATTATTTTTGTCTCATCACACATCATCTTTGTCTCCACCCTCCAAGAGAGCCATTGTTAACAACAGAAGTTCTTGTCATACCATTGATCTATAGTTAGAAATAGTGACAATTTAAAATGTGAAATTCAAGATGGAGACCTGTACCTTTCCTTCTTAAACATTCTAGAGCGATGTAACTTTGTACACTTTGTCAAGACCACACAAAAGTTTATGACACTTCCTACTTCTACTATAGAAAAACCAAGCTCATTCATCAAAGCTGAGTCAAGTCCCACACTCTGGAATCAGAATCTCTAAACAAAGTACACGGAATAGACCTAAAGGATGAAGGGTTGGAATAAAGAAGGCGGCAACATCTAATTATATTTGTGTATGTCACTAACATACAAGGACTTGAATTGTAGCTATTGACAGCACTTGGGTATCCTAGAATTGTACTTAATTTTATGTATCCACTTTTCTGGAGAAATGAAAACACATTATTCTGAATGTGTCCATGTGAGTGTTTGTGGCAAACATTAATATCTAGCAGGGGATTTCAGGCAGAAGGACTGAGTAAGATTATCTTCCCTGCTATAAATGGTTCACATCTGTCCCAACAATTACAGGCGTGAATAAAACAAAATAGCAATCTTTCCCAAATAAGAAGAACTCCAATTGTATGATTATTTAATCTAGAACACTGGTCACTTTTGCCTTTGGACTCAAACTGAAACATCTGTTCTCAAGGCTGAGGTCCCTGGACAAGAAATTAAATTATCAGTGACAGTTATTCTAAGGCCTTTAATCTAGACTAGGATAAGATTATTGCTGTCTCAGATTTCCTCCTGTCTGATTGCGGCATTTGAAACCTCTCAGCTTTCAGAATTCCATGAGACAATTCTGTATAAAATCTGTCTGCTTATCTATGTGGGACTACTTCTTTGGAAAACCCTGGTGAATACACATACTCCGAGTTGTGAAATGGTTAGAAATAGGAAGCTTGTGAAGTTTATCACCATAACCTCAAGGTCTGGCTCAATACTTTGAAACACTTCAGTACATCGTTAGACTAGTGTACGCAATGGCTAAGCTTGCAGTTGATCAAGTTTATTACCATGATTCAAAGATTTGCCCTGCTATTTTTAATCTGTATGAATTTTTGTAAGACAATTCACTTACTGGTCATGTGTCTTTAGTTCTTGTAATGAAAGAAATAGAGAAATAATCTTACCTTCAAAGAACTCATAAATAACAAGAATAAATGCTTATTCTGACTCAGAAGAATATAGAGTTCACAGGAGTGTCTCAATGGCATCAACCATAGTCATTACAGGTGATATACTGATTGGTATAGGAGTTATAATATTGCAGTGAAAAGGTAAAGCATTGTGTGTCTGTTCCTTATTCCTGGGAAGATGCAACCCCCACTTTTGATACAACACTAACTTCAATAGGGTTATATTAAGACATAACAGCTCATAAAGTCAATAAATATACATGAATGTGTGATGTCGTTAAACCTCTTTTTTTTTCTTTACAGTGAAGCTGTACTTTTAGGTATTGATGCAATAATTAAAAAGAATTGCCTAAAGTACTTATAAAGTATAGCTACTCATAGACACTTGACTATGACTGTAACCTTTTAAACACTTTTTAGTATTACAATTTTATATGTGATTATTGGTTCTTAGTTCAACCTTTGAGTACCATCAGCTAACTTTGATAACTTTTTGTAATCATCTATAAAAAAAGGTGTAATAATTATAACTAAATAATTAAAATAAAGATTCTCTCCAAACTGTGTTCCTCATTGTACAAAAATTAGCACAGGACTATGACTTAAAATTGGAAAACTTTTATACATTTTTAAGGCTAAATCTTTACAAAGAATTCTCCTCTTTAATTATGAGGTTTCATATCTAGGACTTTACCTAAGTCCCCAAGAAACAACTCTGGGATTTCATTTTTTCTCACCAATGACAAAGTATACTTAATTTCATTTCATAGAGGACTAGCTTAACTTTTTTATTCAAAGTAGAATACTGTGAATAAAAAGTTTTGAAGTTTCATGCATCCAAAGAGGGAGGCAATTTAGAAACATAAAATATAGCTGAACTAATTACTGTTAGGGGAGCTTTAAGGACTCTACAAGTGTCCTGGTGCTGCAGAACAAGAAAGACCAACCCAGAGAAAACTACATCCTCTTTGGAAAATACGGTTAGCTCTCTCTAGTACATTAGTTGCCTGAAAAATGTTTATCACAATATTGGTGTGGATAATTTCCAACCTAAATCCAGTGTTTTTACCCTATATTTGTTTATTCAGTTACTGGATAAAAGACATACACAACCTTTATATTTATCATAAGTCTTATAATCGTCACAAGATTTGAGCAGATATCTACCCTCTATACTATTAGAATATAGTTTCCTATCATAACTATCGAGTTATTCTTATGTTCAATTCTAGGCTGCTCTTAACTCCAATAGGCCAGCACTCATGCTATGATTTTAAGATTCTTGTTCCATTATGCCATCTCTTCTCTTCCCTTCATTGTCTTCTCCTTGTGGTCACCCCTGAACCCAAGCCTGGGAACCCTAAATCCTGTCTATGTCCTTTCTGCCCATCTAGTAGCTCTCAGCATCTTCATTCAACCAATTAGGAATAACTTGGTTGGCAAGGTCACATAGCCTAGCCTGAATTTATATGTAGTCTCTGGGAGCAACTGGTATTTAGCATAGCAAAAGGCCAAACCACAATATAATATTTTATATTCTTTGTGGGAATAATAAAGGGCATGGTTTCCCAAATTTCTTTCTTTCTTTCTTTCTTTCTTTCTTTCTTTCTTTCTTTCTTTCTTTCTTTCTTTCTTTCTTTCTTAGCATGACTCCAGTCAATTCTGAGACTGAAGGCAGCTTTATTAATTTCCAATCCAGTTTTATACCATTTTAGTTTCATGCAGGTATTAAGATAGGTAGTAGTACAAAGAGGAACAAGCAAGACAGTAAACACAAAATAGTCAGGGCAATAAGCAAAGTCATGTGACAGTTGTTTCCAAGGGCTTGTCAGATGACCAAAATAGCTGAGCCTACTTCCTTGTCCAAGCCCAAAATCTTGCCTGAAGCCTGCTTCTTTCGGTTCACTCTAAGATTAAAATTCCTGCCTTTACCTACTTCCTTATTATAGCCTAACCTTAGATTCTTGCCTGAACTTAACTTCCCTGTCTTGTCCTAAGGTCAGATTCCAGCTAGAGCTTACTTCCTTGTCATTGCTTAAGGTCAGCTTCCTGCCTGAAACCCCTGTTTCCTTGGCCTTGGTCAAGTCAAGCTCCTGCAAGGCAGCACAGCACCCCAATAAGGCTCTCTACGATGGGGAGAGGAGGGAAAAGGGCAAGAAGACAGAGAGGAGGTGAGAAGGCAAGAGCAAGATAGTAAGAGAGGAAGCGAGCAGCCCCCCCTTTTCTTTTCTATATTCTTTGTTTACATTCCAAATGCCTTCCCCTTTCCCGGTTCTTCCTTCGCCATAAGTCCCATAAGCCCTCTTCCCTCTGCCCCTTCCCCAGTCACCCCTTCCCATTTCTCTGTCCTAGTACTCCCCTACAATGCTGGATCAAGCCTTTCCAGGACCAGGATAATTTCCTTCCTTCTTCTTGGGAATCATTTGATATGTTAAATGTGTCTTGAGTATTCTGGGCTAATTAATATCCACTTATCAGTGACTGCATTCCATGTGTATTCTTTTGAGATTATGTTACCTCACTTAGGATGATATTTTCCAGTTCCAAGCATTTGCCTAAAAATTTCATGAATTCATTGTTTTTAATTGCTGAGTAGTATCCCATTGTGTAAATATACCACATTTTTTGTATCCATTCCTCCACTGAGGGACATCTGTGTTCTTTCCAGCTTCTGGCTATTATAAATAAGACTGCTATGAACATAGTGGAGCACATGTCCTTATTGCATGCCTGGGAATCCTCTGGGTATATGCCCAGGAGTGGTATAGCAGGGTCCTCCAGAAGTGTCATGCCCTGTTTTCTGAGGAAACGCCAGACTGATTTCTAGAGTGGTTGTACCATCTTGCAATCCTACCAGCAGTGGAGGAGTGTTCCTATTTCTTCACATCCTTGCCAACACCTGCTGTCTCCTGAGTTTTTAATCTTAGCCATTCTGACTGGTATGAGATGAAATCTCAGGGTTGGTTGGATTTGCATTTCCCTAATGATTAATGATGTTGAACATTTCTTAAGGTGCTTCTCAACCATTTGAAATTCTTCAGGTGAAAATTATTTGATTAGCTCTGTACCCCATTTTTAATAGGGTTTTGGGGCTCTCTGGAGTCTACCTTCTTGAGTTCTTTGTACATAGTGGATATTAGCCCTCTGTTGAATGTAGGGTTAGTGAAGATCTTTTCCCAATTTGTTGGTTGCCATTTTGTCCTTTTGACAGTGTCCTTTACCTTACAGAAACTTTGTAATTTTATGAGGTCCCAATTTTCAAGTCTTGATCTTAGAGCATAAGCTATTGGTGTTCTGTTCAGGAACTTTTCCCCTGAGCCAATGTCCTCAAGGGTCTTCCCGTTTCTTTTCTATTAGTTTTAGTGTGTCTGGTTTTATGTGGAGGTCCTTGATCCACTTGGAGTTGAGCTTAGTTCAAGGAGATAAGAATTGATCAATTAGCATTCTTCTTCATGTTGAACCAGTTGAACCAGCACCATTTGTTGAAAAGGCTATCTTTTTTCCACTGGATGGTTTTATCTCCTTTGTCAAAGTGACCATAAGTGTGTGGATTCATTTCTGGGTCTCTAATTCTATTCCATTGATCTACCTGCTTGTCATTGTTCCAATACCATGAAGTTTTTAACACAATTGCTCTGTAGTACTGCTTGAGGTCTGGGATACTGATTCCCCAGAAGTTCTTTTATTGTTGAGAATAGTTTTCGCTATCCTGGGTTTTTTGTTATTCCAGATGAATTTGAAAATTGCTCTTTCTAACTCTATAAAGAACTGAGATGGGATTTTGATGGGTATTGCAGTGAATCTGTATATTGCTTTTGGCAAGATGCCCATTTTTACTATATTAATCCTGGCAATCCATGAGCATAGAAGATTTTTCAATTTTCTGAGTTCTTCAATTTCCTTCTTCAGAGACCTGAAGTTGTCATGCAGATCTTTCATTTGTTTGGTTAGAGTCACACCAAGATACTTTGTATTGTTTGTGACTGTTGGGAAAGGTGTCATTTTTCTAATTCTTTCTCAGCCTGCTTATCCTTTGAGTATAGGAAGGCTACTAATTTGCTTGAGTTGATTTTATAACCAGCCACTTTGCTGAAGTTGTTTATTAGCTGTAGGAGTTCTCTGGTGGAGTTTTTTACATCACTTAAGTATACTAACATATCATCTGCAAATAGTGATAATTTGACATCTTCCTTTCCAATTTGTATCCATTTGACCACCTTATGTTGTCTAACTGCTTTAGCTAGCACCTCAAGTACTATATTGAAAAGATATGGAGAGAGAGAGAGAGAGAGAGAGAGAGAGAGAGAGAGAGAGAGAGAGAGAGCAGCCTTGTCTAGTCCCTGATTTTAGTGGGATTGCTTCAAGTTTATCTCCATTTAGTTTGATGTTGGCTACCAGTTTGCTGTATATTGTTTTTACAATGTTTAGGTATGGGCCTTGAATTCCTGTTCTTTCCAAGACTTTTAGCATGAAAGGATGCTAAATTTTTTTCAAAAGCTTTTTCGGCATCTAATTAAATGACCATGTGGCACTTTTCTTTGAATTTGTTTATGTAGTGGATTACATTGATGGATTTCTGCATATTAATCCATCCCTGCATCCCTGGAATGAAGCCTACTTGGTTATGTTGAATGATCTTTTTGATGTGCTCTTGGATTCATTTGGCAAGAATTTTATTGAGTATTTTTGCAGCAATATTCACTAGAGAAATTGGTCTGAAGTTCTATTTCTTTGGTGTATCTGTGTGGTTTTGGTATCAGCGTAATTGTGGCTTCATAGTATAAGTTGGGTAGTAACCCTTCTGTTTCTATTTTGTGGAATAGTTGGAAGAGTATTGGTGTTAGGTCTTTTTTGAAGGTCTGATAGAATTCTGCATTAAAACCATCTGGTCCTGTGCTTTTGGTTGGAAGCCTTTCTATGACCCCTTCTATTTCTTTAGGGGTTATGGGTCTGTTTAGATGATCTATTTGATCCTGATTTAATTTTGGTATTTGGTATCTGTCTAGGAAATTGTCCATTTCCTCCAGATTCTCCAGTTGTGTTGAGTATAGGTTTTTGTAGTAGGTTCTGATGATTTTTTGAATTTCCTCAGTTTCTGTTGTTATATTTCCCTTTTCATTTATAATTTTGTTAATTTGGATACTGTCTGTGCCCTCTGAGTAGTCTGGCTAAGGGTTTATCTATCTTGTTGATTTTCTCAAAAAAGCAGCTCCTGGTTTTGTTGATTCTTTGTATGTTTCTCTTTGTTTCTACTTGATTGATTTCGGCCCTGAGTTTAATGATTTTTTGTCTTCTACTCCTCCTGGGTGAATTAACTTCTTTTTGTTCCAGGGCTTTAAGGTGTGCTGTTAAGCTGTTAGTATATGTTCTCTCCAGTTTTTTGTTTTGGAGGCACTCATGGCTATGAGTTTTCCTCTTAGCACTGCTTTCATTGTGTCCTGTAAATTTGGGTATGTTGTGCCTTCATTTTCATTAAATTCTAGAAAGTCTTTGATTTCTTTATTTCTTCCTTGAGTTTGGTGGTGTTCTTTCTGTTTCTATTTTGTGGAATAGTTTGACGAACATTGGTATTAGCTCCTCTTTGAAAGTCTGATTGAATACTATGCTAAAACCATCTAGCCCTGATCTAAAATTTCTTGATGTAATTCTAACCAAGCAGGTAAAAGACATATATAACAAGAACTTCAAGTTGCTGAAGAAAACGATTAAGATATCAGAAGATAGAAAGATCTCCCATGCTTCTGGATCAGTAAGATTAACATAGTGAAAGTGGTCATCATACCTAAAAGCCTTCAACCAATTCAATGTAATCCCCATCAAAATTCCCCAATACAAAACACAAATTTTTACAAGTGTGAAAGAGTAGTTCACATGGAAAAAAAGAGCAAATTCATATGGAAAAACAACCACAACAAATCAGGATAGATGAGACAATTTTATATAATAAAAGAAGTTCCAGAGGTATCACCATCAGAGATCTCAAACTGTACTACAGATAATAGTAATAAAAACTGCTTAGTAATGATACAGAAACAGACATGTTCAACAATGGAATTGAATCAGAAACCCAGAAATAAATCCACCTACCTACAAACACTTGATTTTGACAAGGAAGGCAAAAATATACAAAATATACAATGGAAATATTAAAACATCTTCAACAAAATAAGGTGGTATAACTTGGTGTCTGCATGTAGAATAAAGTTAATAGATGCCTATTTATCACCCTGCAGAAAATTCATGTCTAAAACCAGATACACTAACCTTAATAGAAGAAAAACTGGGGAATAACCTTAAATACATTGGTACAGGAGACAAGTTCCTGAACTGAAAACCAATGAATGGCTCAGGTTCCAAGATCAACAACTGATAAATGGGACTTTAACAAACTGAAAAGCTTTTTAAAGGCAAAGAACAACATCAATAGGACAAAACAGCAGCCTATAGATTGGGAAAGGATCTTCACCATCCTACTTCTGACAGAAGGCTAACATCCAAACTATATAAAGAACTCAAGAAATTAGATACCAATAAATCAAAGAAAATACAATTTAAAAATGGGGTACAGAACTAAGCAGAGAATTTAAATGGCCTAGAAGCATTTAAAGAAATGTTCAAGGTCTTTAGTCATCAGGGAAATGCAAATCAAAATTACTCTGAGATTTCATCTTACATTAGAATTGCTAAGATCAAACCTCAAGTGGTAGCACATGCTGGCAAGAATATGGCACAAGGGAAATACGCCTCTATTGCTTGTGGGAGTGCAAATTGTACAAGCACTATAGAAATCAATTTGGCAGTTTTTCAGAAATTTGTGAATAGTTCTACCTCAAGACTTAGCTATCTACGCCTGGGAATATACCCAAAAGATGTCACACTATAGCACAGGGTCATTTGCTCAGCTATGTTCATAGCAGCTTTTTTGTAATAATGAGAAACTAGAAACAACCTAGATGTCCTTCTCCTAAAGAATGGATGGAGAATGCATGGCAGATCTACACCGGCAAATGGATGAAACGAGAATATTTTCCTGAGTGAGATACCCCAGAGCCAGAAAGACACATATTGTATGAACTCACTTATAAGTAGACCTTAGCCATAAAATGGAGGCTAATCTTGCAACAGTCCACAGACCCAAAGAAGCTGGGTAATAAGGAGGTCTCAAGGAAGGATGGGTAAATCTTGGTCAAAAGGAAAAACTACATAGTCATTGGAGGTGGATGGATAGAAGGAACTGGTTAGAAGAAAGAGCTAGGAGATTTATGGAAGTGGTGATCAGGTGTGGGGAGAGAGGGGGATGGGAAAGGTCTTGCGGTGAAAATGGAAATCTGTGTGGGGCATTTCTGGTGACTAGCTGGAAGTCTGGAATTGAGAGGATACATACAGGGAGTCTATGAGGGTGAGCCTAGCTAAGATTCATACCAGAGGGGAATATAGAGACTGAAGTGCTTCCTCCTGTGTGGCAGGATTTCCAGAGGAAGGAAGGGACATCATTCCACCTATAAAACCTTTAACCCAAAATGTGTCTTGGCTATAGGTGTGTAGGGATAAAAATGGAGTAGAGACTGAGTGCACAGCCAACCAATGACTGTCCCAAATTAACATCCATCCCATGTGAGAAAGCCAACCTCTGAAACTATTAATGATATTCTGTTATACTTGCAGACAGGAACCTAGCATAACTGCCTCCTCAGAGGCTTCATCCAGCATTGGATAGAGGCTGATGCAGAGATGCACAGCCAAACTTCAATTAGAGCTCTGGAAATCTAGCGGAAGAATTGGGGATACAAGTAGACAACCCAAAGGCACCAAGCACACTAGAAGAAGACCCACAGAGTCAAATAACCTGGGACCATGGGTGCTCACAGAAACTGGGCTACCAACCAGGGAGCATGCTGGAACTGGACCTAGGCTTCCTACACATTGTAGCCAATGTATAACTTGGTCTTCATGTGGGTTCCCTTAACAACCACAACAGTCTCCATTCCCTGCCATTGGATCGCCTGCCCCTCACCTGGACTGCTCCGTTGGGCCTCACTGGTAGAGGATGTGCTTAGTCCTGCTGGGAATAGATGGCCCAGGGTAGGGTGGTGCCCACAGGGGCTTTCTCTTCACTCAGGAGAAGGGAAGTGGCCAAAGAGGAGAGTGGAGCTGTGATTGGGCTGTAAAGTGAATAACAAAAAAAATAGATTTTTGAATAAAGTTCTTGACCCTGAGTTTATCCACTGTGGGTATAAAATAGATTTGGACACAAGACATTTCAGAGATGTACAAGCTGCAGCAAGGATCAGATGCTATGCTTGTCACAGGACTCCTCCACTGAGACACCTCACTGTGTTCTTTATGCAAATGCTAAGGGCTCATGTGCTCTTATGTAGACAGCCCACAGGGCTTTTCATGGCTATACTTGGGTTCTGTCCAATGACTCATCTAGGCTTTCAAATTCCAAGTCATTTGAACTCTTAAATGTTCATGAGATCTGTCAGCAGAGTGAATGAGGCACACCTCTAAGGCTTTAGTACAATTTCAAAGCAACATAGGGATAAGGATCTGTGTGAGCCATGCCAGATGTGCCCTGGTCATTGGGCTGTCGTGTCCTAAAGGAGTAAGCATAATAGTAACAGTAACCTGGTTACCTCTTGACTCTCACTGTGCTTTATTGATCCAAATGAAAAGAAGTGATCAAAACTTTGAGAACCATTTTATCACATATCAAAATACTGGAGAAAGTTGGAAGTATGGCCTGCAACATGCACAGCACAGAACTTTTCTAGTACAAAAGGCAATGTGTTAGGGTGTTCATGTACCTAGATAGGCATATTTGTCTGCTTTCCTTCTTGGTGAAAGGAATCAAAACTGAAACTTCACATATACACCTCAAGCTATATGTGAAGGCTATGGAAGAAATATAACAACATACATATATTCAGAAGAAAAATTTCAGAATCACATATTTATTTACTATGTAGTTTGTGATAAGTGTGTGTGTATGTGTGTGTGTGTGTGTGTGTGTGTGTGTGAGAGAGAGAGAGAGAGAGAGAGAGAGAGAGAGAGAGAGAGAGAGTTTTCATTATACACAGTTACAGAGTACTTCAATGCAACACTAGGCATCTATATTCAATGTGTCCATGGTTGTTCAGAACATAATGGGACCAATGCCATATATCTCTATTTACCAGGTTTTGGGACATGATGTCAGGATTTTTCAAGCTTATATATTGTCTTTCAGTGTGCTCTCCATGAAACATCACTCTTCATATGACCTTTCTCTATGATATTTCAAATTCCAAAGTGCCAAATCTCATTTTTAAGGACACTATTTGGAGTTTTTTTCATATCTAAATTTTGAACTTTGTCTTTAGCCAAACTTCCCCAAGAATCCCTTCCCTTCTTTATAACCCAACCAAAAATATTAGAAGTACCTGGGATATAATGATTTACCAAAATAAAAGAATTCACCTATACTCCTGACTAAAAGTGGACTGGATACAAGAAAGTGAGGCTGGAGAGATGGCTTTGTAGTTAACAGTACTTGATGCTCTTGCATTGAATCTGGATTATATTCCTAGCACCCATATGATGGCTCAGAAACATATAACTCTATTGCCATATCTGTCACCTTATCTCTTCAGGCACTAGACATACACATGGTACACATGCATATGTGTGCATGTGGACATATAAAACAAAACAAAACAAAACAAAAAGAGATGATAAAGCCTTTTAATTGTAGAACTATATCCATATATCCAATGTGTACATTTTTCTTGATCAAAAACCAACAATTTATATTAGTCAAATTTACATTCTATCCCTCAGGCAAGGAAGCCTGATATTATTCTGATTCTTATATTTCATCTGACTGACATCTTAATATTTACTGTCATTTACAACCACTCTAAAATTGAGGAGGCCCTTTAGTTAAAAACAAACAAACACAGCACAATAAATACATAATTTCATTAATTCCAAATATCAGTTATTGTGATTAAATCTTATATTAAGACACAAAAAGATGTGTATTAACAGGAAGTAGTTTTTATGAAAAAAAATGAGTTCTCACTGTTACCTGTAGTTATGTTTATCAAGGGATAGTTTATCCTATCACTTTCCATATATTTCCAGGAATTACTGAAATTTCCAGTTAGTTAATTTTTTTTTCATTCACTTGGTTTAGAGTAGTTCATAGATCTAGCAGAGCCTAGAATCCTATAACTCTACTCTTGTCAGGGTGGTTGTACTCAAAAAAGATTTTTCAAAAATTGATTAAGTTGTACTGGATGGTTTGCTCAGTGGTTAAGAACTTTTGCTGGACCCCGGGTCAGTTCCAAGAACCCACTTGGCAGTTTATGACTGCTTACAGTGCTAGTACCAGGGTATCCAGTACCTTCTTCTTGCCTTCAGAAGAACCAGGCATGCAAAAGATGTACAGGCAGACAAAATACGTGTGTGCATGTGCATGTGTGTGTGCCTGCGCATGCGTGCGTGTGTGCGCACGTGTGTGTGTGTGTGTGTGTGTGTGTGTGTGTGTGAACGTGGATTTGTGTTAATGAGTACAGTGCCCTCAGAGGCCAGCAGAAGGAATAAGATTCCCCTGGAGCTGAAGTTACAAGAAGTTGTCAGCCATCTGACTTGGGTTTTCTGCAAAAGCATGATGTGCTCTTAACCGCCTACCAGTCACACCTCCAGCACTTTATGTTGTCCAAACTTGTAATCTTCCTTTTCCAGTTGGAAAGCTGTTTCCAATGTCTGTTTCTTCCCTTGCTACTCCAACAACTGGGAGGATCATAAATATAAGTTTGAAAGTAGACTTACTTAGCATTCCCTGAGAAACATTCCTCCCCCTCCCCTAGGAGGAGAGGGCTGCATTCAACATTTCCTCTAAAGTATGTCAAGATCAAAGCTGCAGTCGTTCCTCAACCTAAAAATCTTAAGAAGAAAATGGGATTCAGTCAAGATCAGGACTGAACCAGTTTTGGTCACTGCCCATTTGGTGATGTGGCCTCTTGAGTGAGAAATATCCTTCTGAGTTGCTCTGGAGAGTAGTTCTCCTGACCTAGTATCAACCAGTAATTAGGTACAGAGAATAGACAAGATGGATCTCAGCACCCAAGGGTACAAGAAAGAAGCTGACCACAGTCTACTACAAAGTATCAATAACCTCCAATCGATTTTATTGTATTCTATTATATCTATATCTCTATGTATACCTGCATATGTATATAACCATTATAACTATAGAAATGCATAGTCACAAATGTATAATGTAAGCTCATTCTCATAAAAAATTTTTAAACTATTTTATAACATGCATGATATCTAGAACAAAAGTGAAAAGATAAAATGTGCTATAGATTTAACTGTTCCTTGAACCACTTACCCACAATACCCTCATCAATAGTTATTACTTTTTAGTAAGCACTATTTCTTTCCTTTCCTCCTGCAGGCTTCTCACCTGCTTTCCCCAGGTGTGTAATAATTCATCAGACACTCATGGTAATGACAGATATGGCTAAAATGAAGTCGTAGGAAGAAGATGGCTTTTTTTTTTTTTTTTTTTTTTTTTTTTTTTAGCAAGAAGAATGCTCATAATTCCACATCCCAAGAACTTTCAGTCTGGGATGAGGATTGATCTGTCTTTGACTTTCCTCTTCATTCCCTACCATCTTCCAGGGCTTCGGCCTTTCCTTCTGTCCTTTCTTGCGTAGAAGCCTTGCAATGAGTCTCACTGCACAGTGTAATCATCTCTCTAAGTTTAATTCTGGAAGCATGCACTCGCTTCAGCAGATGACAAGGGGCAATTCAGTCCTATTCCCTCCCTAAAAGACAACTTAATTTGCTTTACCAAGCCCCTTTGTTTTACTTCTAACTCTTTCTAGATAACTTCTTCAGCAATAATTATATCTTCATGGCTCTCAGACACACTTTGTTTCTATCACAAAGACCATGTTAAAATATGGAGTTTAAGAAGAGTCTTTTGTCCTGTTGAAGGTCAGGTTTAAATTCCTTCAATGGAACTGTAGATAACATTTATAATTAGTAGAATGTCATTACTGACAAACACAAATACCATAGCCTTAGAAAGATATAACAAACAGGATCTTAAAAGTATAATTTGTAAAGTACCAGAATCACCTTTGATATAAAATTAGTTTTTATTGACTATCATCTTCATTTACATTGCCATTGATAAAACCTTTTCCAATTTCCCCCCTCCCCAAAGACCCCAACCCTTCCTCCCACCCCCTGCCTCCATGTATATGCCCTTCCACCTGGCCCACTCCTACCTCCCCCCCCCCTAGATTTCCCTTTGTTGGGGCATCTATTGAGCCTTTACCTGACCAAGGACCACTCCCTACTGATGCCCACCTCTGCCACATTTTTGGCTGGAACCATGTGTACTCCTTGGTTTATGGTTTAGTCCCTGGGAGTCCTGGGGCATCTGGGTAGCCAAATGGCTCAGCACTAACTGCTCCTCTGAAGGTCCTGAGTTCAAATCCCAGCAACCACATGGTGGCTCACAACCATCTGTAATGAGATGTGACTCCCTCTTCTGGAGTGTCTGAAAACAACTAGAGTGTACTTACATATAATAATAAATAAATCTTTAAAAAAAAATAAATGAAATTAGTTTTCATAATGGCAAGTAAACTTTGAAATGAGTTAACTTTACACAACATTGAGAAGCTTGTGGTGTGTAGTATGCATGCATGTGTGCCTGTGAATTGTGTGTGTGTGTATTGTGAGTGTGCATTGTGTGTATTGTGTGTGTGTATTGTGTGTGCACATTGTGTGTAATGTGTTTGTGCATTGTGTATATGTATTGAGTGTACATTGTGCATGTACATTGTGTATTTGTGTTGTTTGTGTGCATGTATCACATATGTGTGTGTGCATGTGAAGTGTGCATCTTTACCAACTGCAAAAAGTGGAGTTGGAAACCTATCATAATGACTTGGATTGTTCTTTGGTCTCTGTTGTAAGTCATTTTACCACTCTTTAGGTTAAGACCTTAAGGCAGGCAGTGAGCCCTAACACTAGAAGGCTACTATGACATTGATGTGAATTTTTACACTTAAAATGTTCAGAGAACGAACTTGCAGATAGAAAACAATATAAATAAGCAGACAGTATTGAAATATTGTCATGAAATTTCATTTTTTAAAAACGTTTTCTGAGGCTCTGGTATGGTTTATATCTGTCCAAATTTCTTACTATGGAAGATCTCACAGACACTGTGGAATAAAATAAACACTGAAGGAAAGCAGTGTTTCTTCAACACCAAGAATGTTTGAGTCACATGTCCCTCATAACAGAATATTCACAGCCAACATCCCTGCAGATAAGAAATGAGGAAAACAAGATAAAGCAGCTTTCCTGAGATCATGTGGCTTCTAACAATCAGATTCCTAGGCCTGCCTCTGACTGTAAAACTCTGTTATCAAGTGGCCTTTGATACAAAAAGGCTTGCAAGAAGAAATGTTTACAAACTTGCCTTTACTTGGACAGCCACAGTCCTTCCTTTCTCATGGATATTTTCTAAACCTTCCATTGAGTTAACTCTTTAGTAAAAAAAAATGGTTTAATTGCTTTTTTCCCCCCTTAAGGCTCATATTTTAGAAACTGCTGGCAGTCAAATAATCAAATCTCAAAATAGAGGATCTTTTCACTACTTCAGAAAGTCCCTCTGGTAATTCTCAAACATCAGGTTTTTGGCTATTTCAATATTTCTCCTTTGGCTATTTTTTGTTACATTTTACTAATGAACTTTATGCCTTCTACAATCCCTGTCTGAGATCAGAATTCCAGGGTTTCTTTGGTTACCTTTAGAAGCAGTTTCTTGCCCAATCTTTAGCCTTACTTTTGTCTGAACTGGCCTCAGAGTTCAGTTTCCCACTGGACTGGTTATTCAGAAGCAAACACACTATTTTGCTGATTGCATGCACAATACTTGGTGAGGCAGGGTAGTCTATCTCATTCTTCCTCCTTTGTGTCTAGTAATGTTGCTGAAATTAAAGATTTTGGTGAACATAACTCCAAGTTGACTAAAACTGAATTTCAGCTGATTGCCGTATAAACCAGACAGATACTTCTAATGAAAATATTGAATAACAATATTCTGGAAAGTTGTAAGAGAATGTCCTGATGATCCAGGGGGAAGAGCCAGTTGTGCAATAAAAGCAACTTAATTGAATAATCAACCTACAAGTTCTATCCTTACAAACTACCTAGAATGGTTGCTTTACAAAGGAAAAATCCCATTTCTGTGCTTTCCAGTTGGCAAACATGAGAAACTTAACTTCTAACTTGTATTTGATTGTAATTAATTTAAAAATAAATATTCACATTCAATCATTAGTTACCAAATTGGGGAAGTTGGATGATGAATCTGAGAATGTGGGAAAGTTGAATAGGGACAGAGAGGTGTGCTTCCCTTCGCAGCACTTGTTAAAGAGGCTTTCAGTGGGAAGAAAGATAGGGCTAAGAGAAAGAGTATTTCTGCCAGTCTCACTGCGTGAAGGACACTGAACTATATACTGCATAAGTGTTATTTATTTATAGCCCCAAACAACCTGAATGAGTCTTTATTCTCTATGGATAAATAGTAAAATTATTCATCAAAAGATCTTTAAAAGACACAACGCCAGTAATAATACTGAACTGTTTACTCTCACCGAGTATTATGTAATAGACATGCTAAAGTTTTTACCCATTCACATCATTAATTTTACATACATGTATTGAACTAAGTACTGCCCATAAGATAACTGCATAAAAGTAGTCTAATGCTGTTTAGTATGAGATCTTAGATTGTATCCTAGATTTTTTATTTTGGAGTAATAATGGCGTTTTAAATTTAGCATGGCAGTATAAAACTATAAGGTTAGCACTGGAGAGGCAGAAGAGGACCAAAGGTTCAAGGACAAAGTTGGCTCTGAAGAGGATATTGTCCCAAATAAACTTATAACTAAACAAGCAGACAAATAGGTGAAACTTCATGTGTATATACATATGTACTTTAAAGAAATAAATTTGTGTATACATGTATATATAATATATGTTTATGATGTTTATGTATATATCATATGCTTTTAATTGTATTTGTTGGGAATAATATCGTGTAAATAAAGGGACTACCTCTCTATTAAAAAGTGATAGTTGGGTACAAACATATGAGATATGAAAGCTTGAATGAAGTCTTGGGCACTTATGGAAGTTATATGTTTATATATCCTTTTCTAGTTTGGAAATTGGTTAATAGTTAACTTGTTTCTCACAAAAACTGAGCACCATAGAAAGTAAGTAAAAAGAGATCTTGCCTGGTCTGAATTCATTCTTTCTTGCTTTTAATTCTAGATGTGGGGAGTGAAGGAGGCCCTGAGTGTGTGCAGTACAAGAATATATATCCTTGATATGGGCATAGCATGTCAAGCACCCCAAAGCCTCAATGTCAAGGGGAAAAGACAGTCTTCCATTGTTGCCAAGGACCAGCCTCAGCATGGAGAGGGGTTCTGAGAGAAGGGGTATGTCTTAGTAAGGATTTGTATTTCTGCACAAAACATCATGACCAAGAAACAAGTTGGGGAGGAAAGGGTTTGTTCAGCTTACACTTCCACATTGAGGTTCATCACCAAAGGAAGTCAGGACAGGAACTCACACACCGCAGGAGCTTGGAGTCAGGAGCCGATGCAGAGACCTTGGAGGGGTGCTGTTTACTGGAGTGCTTCCCCTGGCTTGCTCAGCCTGCTTTCTTATAGAACCCAGGACTACCAGCCCAGGGATTGCAACACCCACAATGGTCTGGGCCCTACCTCCTTGATCACTAATTTAGAAAATGCCTTACAGCTGAATCTCATGGAGGCATTTCCTCAAGGGAGGCTCCTTTCTCTGAGATAACTCCAGCTTGTGTCAAGTTGACACACAAAACCAGTCAGTACAGGGTGTCTGGGAGCAGCAAAAAGAAGGACTCAAAGTAAATTCGTGGATCCAAGCTGACTTACCACCTGTCTTCTGCTTGATACAGCTTTTCCAGTCTGCTTCTCTCTTATGTTCTACTTTCTCTAGGGAGATTTCTCTTTCTATATTCTGCCTGTTTGCTATTTTAAGCAATCTCTGTCCATGTTCTGCTACCTTGCGTGTGTGTATGTGTTTGTGTGTGTGTGTGTGTGTGTGTGTGTGTGTGTACTCGCACATGCATCTCTGTGTCTGTCAACTATTCGAGCAGTTTTCTTTTTTTATCCTAAAAAATTCACTGGATAGCTCATCTCCTGCCGAACCCAGGTCTTGTCTCTTATTTTACATATCAATCCAGTCAAGTTCTCTGTTTCCTTTAGATTATCTTATGAATCAGCATCTCAAGACCCCAGCTCTTTGATTCTGAAGAGATAGCAAGCAAACATTTTTTTCTTAATCTGGCATAAGAATTCAGAGATCAGTCTACCTCTGTTAAGCACAAATGATGAAGTAGTTGGGTGGGTCTCTTCCCTGAAATTACCAGTTCTACTACACCTGGGCCTAACTTTGCTGCGTCTCAAGCTGACCTTGAACTCAGGAATCTGCCTGCCTTTGTATCTTTCTGACAGGCTGATTCATTACTGCAGCTGCCTTTGTTCCTTGAGATTCGTGAAGCCCCTCATAATTTATATTACATCCATATATTTTGCATAGTTGAGAAATTATATATTTTCTGACTCATGTATCTAGAACTCTTTCCCATAGCCTTAAGGTCCCAGAGTTTACCATTTAGCTGAGATATTAGCTGAGCCTTCACCTCCTAGTCTCCTGCTGTCTGATCATCATGGAGTTATTAATATTAACATAGAGGACATTCCTCAGAGGAGGAATGTGAAATATGTACATTATTGCACAAACAAGCTTTATGCCCACAGTTGCCATCAACACTCCGGGAGGCTCACACCGGGGTCCTGTCCCAGGGCAGGAACAATATCACCACGTCACTCTGTCCCAACCAGGGCCACGCTGGACTCTGCACCTTGTAGTCCATGTGTGTATGCTGACACTGTGCAGAAAATGTCCACCATAGATTCAGTCCTGCAAATGTTTTCATCCTGAAGACCTCTCCTCTACAGAGACTGCTCCTACCAAGCCTAGCTAAACCTCTCATCTCCCGTCAGCTGGGCACCATAAACTCTGCCTCATTGGTTTTCAATGTGGAAATAAATCTCCCTCCTTGATCAGTTGTATGCAATCAGCTGGTTTTCTTACTCTTCTACTCTACACATGCTGTGCTTGTGGAATATGGGGGTTTCTCAGAGAGCCTGGTATGTACGGTCTCAGCTTTCTGTTCATGTATCTGTCTTCTCTCCATTTCTTCACTACCCCAATCAGGTTCATACCCGGAGTCATGCACAGAAGCAGCACTTGGACTTTGAATTTGGACAATCATAGTGTAGTACTTGTCTCCAATGGAATATTATAAACAGAGCTCAGAAGTCAATGGTTATAGCATCCTGAGTGCATCTGATCTGAAAGTTAACCACTATTCAGCCTGGTTAGTTCTTGGGTGGTGTTTCATTTTGCCACTTCCCTTGAGGTCCTAAGCTCTGAGTCATAGAACTGGAACGTTTACAAGCTGACCAATAACTGCTTAATGTGTGTCTCTGTGAGCAAAAGTCCCTTCCTGTAAAACCGTTTACCAAGGTCTATAAACTGTTTTCTGCAACAGCCAAGTTTCACTTTATTTTTTCCCATGCTTGTTTATGCTTTGATAATATTATTGATTTCTTAATCCATTGGGTTCAGGATTTTACATAATTTGTAATTCATACTTCATTTCATATTTGTATATAAAAAATGAACATAGATGAAAAGTACCTGAAGGTAACAATAATAAAGCATCCACGGAAATAAGGAACTTAAATGAGACTCTGTTTGAGACAATAGAATAAGCAGGAAGTAAGGAAAGTTACCAATGAGCTGAGTGGCAAAGTCTCTCATTTCTGCTTTGCCCATTGTCCTGAGCTATCTAAGAGGAACTGCTGATAATGGTTTGAATAGCCTTTGTAGAATGCAGAATACCTAGTCTGCATATAGTTATGTACTAATTTTCCAATTGGGTCTAAAAATAGCCCAAATTGAGTTTCTTCAACAACATAAACTTACGGTTCTAGAGGCTGGAAATACCAGATTAGCTATGGGCAAGGCTTCTTTTTCTATGCACAATGTGGTTTTTCCTTCTGTTTTTACCTGGTCATACCTCTATATACAACTGCTTCCCAACCTCCTTTTAATAAAGGCACTAGGTGAATTGGACTAGGATCCCACTCTAATGCCATTTTAATAATCTCGATTAGCTCTCTGTCTCTCTGTCTCCACATTAAGTCATGCTCTGATATACTCAGAATTAAATCCTCAACCTAGAACTACACAAGAATACTAGCCAGATCAGTCATTGTTTATAATGTCTATTATAAAGTAGTAAGATACATAATATTATCCCAATTTTACTGACATGTAAATTCAGAGTTATAAATTGATATGCTCAAGGGTATATGATTGAGATGAAATCAGTTATAGACAGGGCCATCATTGTCTTCCTAAGTTTTACCTAATCCACCATTGTAACTGCCTATAGCTACAGCGAACTGGGTCCCTGGAAGAGAAGCTGGGGATAGATGGAGATTCTGCAAAAAAGAACAAAGGTCAGGACAACACAATTGCTATCTAGGCCCCAAGTTTATTTGGGTTTCTGACAATTTAGGGGTTCTCAGGGTGAATCCCTTGAGACTTGGCTCAGCATGTGTTGGCTCCATGGTTCCACAGTACTCAGTGGATAGCCTGCTTGATTCAGGAAACTGTAGGTCTGGCAGATCAAGACTTCACCTTGAACCCAGTGCTCTGCCCCAGGCTAGCACCAGGTGCTAGCTAGTGGGATCTCAGCTATTCACAGGAAGTCACAGGCTCTTAGGAGAACAATGGGTCACAACCTCAAAGGCTGAATTGTAGCTAGCCCCAAGGCTGGGAGGAGGGCGCAGTTCCTGACACCATAAAAATGACTCACTATAACATCAGAGAAAAATAATGTATACTTAATATCTTGTTATGCAGAACAATGATAAATATAAATTTAGATTTTGTGTGTGTGTGTGTGTGTGTGTGTGTGTGTGACAAAATACATGTGTGGAGGCCATTTTAAAAGTAAATTGTATCCTTCTATATTGGGTACTGGGGATTGAACTAAGGTCTTTAGGATTGGCTTCTGGCATCTTTAATTGCTGAGCTATTAATGGTAAACAGCTTCTCCTTTAAGATGTTAGGTGTTTGTACTTTCAGTTCTATTAGGAATATTTTTGTTATGCTAAAGTTGTAAAAATTAAAAATCAGAACACTTGTAAAAGTCTAGCACATGTAAAGCATTAAGATGGGAAAATTTAGATTTTCAGAGTGTTACTTATTCATCTTCCATTCTTTCTATGGAAATCTCATTTTCCTTTTTCTGATGTGTCACTTACTAGAAAATAGTTTAAAGTACAATGCTATGGATCAAGATTATACATTTTCATATTCAGAGTTTATATCTGAACTGATGACTAGACTGCAAGAAGTCTTGTGGAAAGTTAGCCTTTGTGGCATGATTTTGTTATATGAGCTGAGGAGTCAGACACAGGTGGATCTCCGAGACTTTCTGAATAGCCAGTGTGGCTCTAATTAGCAAACTTTAGGTCAGTGGTGTACCCCAAAAAGAAAAACAAAACAAAGCAATAAGGTGGTGGATAGTACTTATGTAAGGACACTCAAGGTTGACTCCCCAGCCTCCAGACATACACATTCACACATCTGTGAGCACACATACATGTACATAGAAGCACACCCAAACACACACACAAGCACTGAAGCTATATTTTCACAGACAGCGTAATGAATATTTTCACAGACAGCATAATGAGGAAGGCTAGGTGCAGAAACAAGATAAAGGTCGGGTATCTTCATAGACAAGTGATCTGGGTTTTGTAACCACTAGTGCCATTTGTCATTAACATTCAGAAGAGAAACTTGCAAGAGAACGGCAGCTGACACATAGCAGATGTCTTTGGTGTGCTAGATTCTGGTACCTAGTGTTAATGTATCCTCAGGAACTTCGAAGCATTCTCTAGGCAGGGGGCCAAGTGATAAGCATTAGAGCTTTGAAGGAAGATAATAGAAGCGAGGTTGGCTTTGTTTGAACTGCACATTGCTTCCAGGCAGAAGGGGCTCTCCTGAGTCTGTTTGAGTACATTTTAAGAGCAGGGCCTGTATTGGAAGATTCTGTTTGGGGGTGTTTTAAGGGTGTAGTTGAGGTAGGCAGAGCTCTGACTCAGGGATTCCAAAGAAACTGCCTTATTTCATGCCCTGTCAGCCCTCTGCAACTCTTGTTGTATATTGGCGTCATTAGCAGAGTGGGGACAGCTGGCTCAGACAGCAGGTTTTTGATGTGGGTGCTTGCCAGAGAGGGGATGTGCAGTGACCCTCTTCCACCCCCTTGGCTTTCCCCTCAATATTGCATTGATCATTTCAAGAGCTTTCACAAACATGGGCTAGGCTGACATTTTGCAATATCTACTAGCAATTGTGAGATTTTATGGTCATGAAAGAAAACTCTCTTAAGGCAATTTGCTTCCACCCATGGCCTACAAAAGACAGTTTTATATTTGATCATTATCAACTGCCTACTTGCTTGACATCTTTCTAAATGAGGAAGCAGCAATAACGTAGTTGTAAATGGTTTTTAGCTTTAATATATCTTGGTTTACTTACCCCAGTTAAGTTGCTTGACGTTTTACTCATCGGTTCAATGAGAGGTTTTGCTAGAAAGGTCTTATTTGACAATTCTTTACATGGAGTCATATTTGCTTACTGTATAAAAATAAACTGGCATGATTGCTCAGTGGATAACACATTTGCTGGGCAATGTGAGAACTAGAGTTTGGATGACCAGCATATACAAAGGATCCGGCTAGGCATGCTCCCCTAAATGTAATCCCAGAGCTTGAGGGTCACTGACAGGAAAGACTAGGGCATATTGGCTAGCTTGAATAGCTTAGTAAGTGAGTGGGGGCTTTAACTAAAGATGCTGGCTCGGTAAAAAATGTGGAGAGGAGTATAGATGACATACAACAGTAACTCTGGCTTTCATATGCATTCATTTGCATGCACACACATACAAATGCATATAACATGATGCATACATATACACAAAAGTACTATAAGTGTTTCTGTATACTTAACATTAATTACAACAAAAAATGCCTTCCATTACCACTGTTAACCACATTCAGTGTACCATATATTGTACTATATAATTTGTGTACATTATCATTTGAATGCTATGGCAACTCACTGGTATTGCTGATAGATATTGCATTTTCAGTTTTACCGACCCTGAAATTAAGTTTCAGAAGAAGTAAATTTCTCTATCTGTGTCCATCAAGAGGTATAATTCTAAGCCTGAGTTGCTTTATATCAATGCAACCCATACTCCAATTTTTCATGGCCTTTGGTTCTACCATGAATCTCGGACAGACAGGATGGCATGATGGCTTTCTTGCCATAGTTCCTTGGCAACAACCCCAGCATTAGTGTTATTTGCAATTTTGAATTTTATGCAGCATAAGGCATGATAATAGGCTTTGAAATATTCCTTAGAGAGCACTGGACCTTGCATTCCTATGTTTTCCATGTATACCTACATGAGAGGCATTTGAAACATTTCATTACATTCCATTGTAATTTATCAGCTTGTCTTTGTGGCAATTTGAATGGCAGTAGTTTCATTTTAGTTGGAACCTACACCTATGTGTAAATCAAGCAAAATACAGAAGTGAATCATTCAGATTACCTGATAAATAATCTTTGGTACATTTAAACACTTGACACTTGTTAGATATCAAAATATAAGCAGAAAGAAGGTAGAGTTGGCTCTAGTACGCCTTGTATATAATATCAATGAATATGTACCAGGTCAGAGTAATGAGTAAGGATATGATTCAATATCATAGAATGAGGCATTCATGTAGGTCATCAAAACTGGGAGAGGAATGTAGATGACAAAGGGCAATGGTATACTAAGAAGGAAGGGTGCTAGACAGCTTTAAAGTAGGTTGAACTATCCCTTCATCCCAGTTCTCCAATTTAAATTTATATTTTTATCATATTGTATGAAGTAAGGAACTTTTCAGTTCCATTAAATACTAAATCTGGTGGAACATGTAGCAGCCGAGGTTGAAAATATCCTGTCCTTGCGACTGATCTAGATATGTTTGCTTTTTTTCCTGATTTTCCCTTGTGGGTCAAGAAATATTCTTTTTGTTAGGCCCAAGGCCAGCAGTATTCAAAGATTTTTATCATACCCTATCCATAAAGCTTAACAGCCCCAACTCCATTTATAAACCTAAATAACCTTAACCCCATCCATAAAGTTCAATAATTCCTAACCCCATTCATAAAGTTTCCAGTGTGGTCCAACATGATAATTTTCTACTGTTGAAAATCATTCTTGGATCTTCTCCACAAGATTCCTCCCATTTTAGCCTATTCTTCTGATTATCCTCTCTCCTCTCTTACTACTCACATATCTATGTATCCTCCCCTGTTCTCTTCATGTGCCTTGGGACAGTCTGAGGCTCATCTATGCTCTCAAGCTGGAAAGTTCCTTTACCCCTTTCTTAAATGGTTCTTTTCCTTAGTTAAAATCTTCCCTGTCATATAGAAGTGATGTAGTTGTGTCTTTCATTTTCTCCTAAATTTTCCAATACATACATAGGTTTTTCTTGAGAATCATATTATTAGTTATACTGGGGAAAATGTGAGAAAAAAGGAGAGAGATTTATGTACTATGAATACACACACACACACACACACACACACACAGACACATACATATATTGTTGTAGATCTTGCTGTAGGATGACAGATCAATAAAGCTAATCTTTTTGGTACAAATGGTTGTAAGTATATCCTTTTTGCACATGTTATCTACGTTCCTACCTTTGTGTATCTACAGGATGAATGAAGCAAACCTTCCTTGTTTTAAGAACATCATAAATGTTTTAAATTTCCAACAGGGATTGGATACACTAAAAAAGCTATGTTCTTGCATTAAGACCATTTGTGACATATTTACTACTGTAAATTTAACATGAGTTGTTTCCTAAAGGTGTTTGGGTGCCAGGGGATCTTTTGGGACATTATGTAAACTGTTGGGCACTGCAAATATCTGACAAATGCATGTGTTACGAACCCACATGATCTTATGGCTTATAGTCTCTCTGTTCTTCCCAAATATTATCTCTGTTTCTTAGTTGGTAACATGTAATAAGCAATGTCCAGATACTCTCAGTGATATTGAACTGCCTGCTGCCATGCCTTCTCCTCTATGATAGACAATATTCCCTCAAACTGTGAGCCATAATAGAATGTTCCTTTCTTAAGTTGCTTTATATGTTTTGCATTTGTTCAAAGTAATAGCACATTTATAAATATAATAAGCAAGAACATAAACAGGAGACTAATACTAATAAGAGAGAAGCAAAGATGACACTGTTCTAGTCCCTAACAGCATCATGGAATAAGTAGGACTGATTATAGTATTGCCTTACATATGAACTCTAGTACCCAATCTTGAAATATCTACTTCATTCTTCTAAACATAGCCATATATGTCTTTATTGCATGTCAATAAAAGAGGCATGCCTACAACCAGAGTCATGCTAAGTGAAAAATCATATTTGAAATTTCTTTGCAAATGATTAGGTCTACTTTGTGAAAGTGATGTCTGAAAGACAAGGCACAACAAGAACTGCAAGAAATGATACATCAGCTATGTTAAGTTATCAAGATTTTCCTCATTGTTACTAAACATTCTCTATATTAATGTAATTGTAAAGAATTTAAAGAGTGATGTGAAAAGTTTTATAAAACCAGCATTAGAAATATTTTATATATTTAAATATATGGAATTTTTACAGTTCAATAGTGAACAGATAACCATCTCCTCTACACTTGAGTATTAAGCAGATTCTATCTCCTTGTACAGGTGAGTAGTGAACAGATCCCATCTCCCTTTTCTGTTGAATGGTGAGCAAATTTCTGTAGGGAGTGATTCTGATGCTTTGATTAGGAATCTGCATGTGAACTCTGAAGACCCTTTTCCCCTGTTGGTTCATTATCAATAAAGATACTAGCAGCAATGATTTGATGGAAGATGTGGGACTTACAGGTTCCCACTGACAGGCGAGGAGATGCAGGGGTAGAAGAGAAAATTTCTAATGCTTCAAAGAGGGAGAGAGAGTCACCAGCCATGTGAAATCTCAGGTGGAGTGTCCATTGGCCACTTCCCTGATTGGGCCTAGGGTAGTCGCAGAAGATTAGAAATGCAACTGAGCTGAGAGCAGATTAAGGGTACTGAGCAAGGAGAAGGTAATGAGGCAACTAAGCTGAGGGCAGATTTAGAGGTGTTGATCTAGGACTAAAGGTATCTGAGCAACTAAGCTGAGGGCAGATTTAGAACTGTTGATCTGGGAATGGAGATAAGGCCACTTTAGCTGCTGTGGGAGGCTTAGAAGTGCCCGACATTGAGCTAAAATGCTTATTAAAAATGAGCTAATGTGTGTGCATGCATGTGTGTGCATGTTTGTGTGTGTGTGTGTGTGTGTGTGTGTGTGTGTGTGTGTGTGTGTGTGTATGTCTTTCATCCACGGATCCAAAGGAACCAGGACAGTGAATGATAGTATGGTTTAGCTGGAATTTGAGGCAGGGTACTAGAAACTATACACTACAAATTTCCTGGGTTATGTGGGCAGTCTGTAAATCTACTTTTAAATATCAGGGATGCAGAAAAAAAAATGACCTATTTGCAAATACTGCTGAGCAAGGCTCCATCATAAATAAAAATGGATCACATGGAAGCTATGACAAAATCCAGTGGGTAAATATGATACTGATTTATGAAATTTAATTTACTTATGGGGGAATATGTTTTCAAAATAAAAGAACTTTATAGATCTGTGGTTGATTTGTATCTTATACTCTATACACACAGTGGTGAGCTATCAGGTAATTTAGGGAATAGTAGTTTCTTTGTGTTTTCATTTCTGATCTATTTTTCCAACTAATCCATCCACTATTTTTTAGATCTATTAAAGTAGACAGTATTATTCATGCTTTGACTTAACTGGAGGCATGCCTCAGTTGTGAAGTTTATGCATCTCATTTACTTGCTTGGGTGTGTCAATAGAAATTTGTCTCCAAATCTCATCTCATTGTCTGCAAAATGTTTTCTCTTCCCCATATTTCATCCAAGCGATGTACTTGTAAAGTATCATGGATGTTTCTTGTTCACAGAGAGATCCAGCAAGCCAGAAGGCATCATCAATAGTATTAATCAACTGTATATCTCAATACTAAGATATCATGCAGAGAGCTGGTTTCCTACATGATTGCATGAGTTAAAGGTGCTTCTTTGCCTTCTGTTAGTGAGATATGCTCATCAAATGTAGGATTCCCAGATTACCAATTTCCAAAGAGGCTCCTACTCTTCTTTGGGAATAACTAGTTTTAGAAAAATGTATTGTTTTATTTAATCACACATATGTTCATGTAAAAATAGTTTAGGCTCCTTCAAATAGAGTTTTCAATGTCTTTTTGTAGTGTCTTTTTGTGGTAATTTTCACATGGACATAGGTCTGGACAATCAAGTGGAAAGAATTTTCATAATGTATACATCATAGTCCCAACACCAACCACCCTTCAACTATAATATTTCCTTAAAGACATCATTTAAGCCTAACCCAATCACTAATATATAGAGGCTAGAGTTCTTATCAACTAAATGAAGGATTATATAAGAAAGGAACACAACACTTTATGATTAGAAATTGTATCATGTTGTTCTTGCAAGGCCACATTTTGTGCTGACTAGAAAAATTTTAGAAACCATCTATCAAGATTGAAATAGCATAATCCTTCATGCTTCATTTACCACCTGTTCTGTTACCAGTGATGACATAGATCAGAAAGACAATAGCCTGATGGATATCCATTTACCTTCAAGAAGTTTTTGAAATTCTTGGATAATTTTTCAAAAGAGCCAGGTCTGGTGGTATGTATCTAAAATCTCACTTCCTTAGGAAAAAGAAACAGGAAGATCAAAAATTTAGTTTGTAAAACTTAGTGAGACACTATCTACACGTGAAAATTTAAAGGTGAGCTTAGGATGTGGCTTATTAGTTGAGTGCTTATCTAACAAATACAATGTCCTAGATCCAACACACACTATACTTGTCTTCCATTTTAAATGCTCTCTCCCTCTATGTGTATGTATATGAATATGTGTGAATATCTGCATGTATGTCTATGTGTATGTTTATATAAATACAATACTTAAATAACCAACTCTATACATAAATTTATGATTACCTAAAGGAATAGCCAGACTGTCTGACAAGAGTAATATTCATAAGAATGTGTCCATGAGAATTGTTTATTGATAAATGAACTCTTCAATAGTAAAAACAGGACTATTTTGTAACCATACATTTATAAAGAAGAGTGGTAAAGAAGAGAAAATGAGCCTGCTATCTCTTGCATGCCAGCTTCACTACAGTGGGAAAATAAATTTGGAGGCAATTTTGATGTGAGAAATTGAGTTTGCTTATATTTGTAGTCAGAGAAAACGTCTTACTTGACTAGTCTTCTGCTGGACCTGAAACAGAATGCGAAGTCTTGATAGTTTTGAAGGAAAATTACTCTCTGTAGTTCATGAGCCTTTGGAAGGCAGAGACTGAACTACTTGCCAGCACTTGAAAGGATGCCAGACATTTAATAGGCATCCAACCACTGCTTGAGTGAAAAAAGTGTTATCTGTGTAATTGGTACTATCACTTCCCAGAAACAAAGCAAAACATGACTCCTTCCTTGTTCCTCCTTCCTTTTGCCTCCCTCCCTCCCTCCCCCCCTCCTTCCTATCCTCCCTCCCTTCCTTCCTTCCTAATTTTCTTCCCAACTTTCCTTCACTCCTTCCTTCCTTTATACCACCCTCCCTCCCTTTCTACTGCCTTCCTTTCCTCCCTCCCTTCTTCCTTCTCTCCCTCCCTCTCTTCTTCCATCCTCGGATGATATTTTCTAGTCCCATCCGTTTGCCTAAGAATTTCATGAAGTCATTGTTTTTAATAGCTAAGTATTATTCCATTGTGTAAATGTACCACATTTTCTACATCCATTCCTCTGTTGAGGGACATCTATGTTCTTTCCAGCTTCTGGCTATTATAAATAAGGCTTCTATGAATATAGTGGAGCATGTTGGAGCATCTTCTGGGTATATGCCCAGGAGGGGTAGAGCAGGGTCCTCCAGTAGTTCTATGTCTAAATTTCTGAGGAACTGCCAAATTGATTTCCAGAGTGGTTGTATCAGCTTGCAATCCCACCAGCAGTGGAGGAGTGTTCCTCTTTCTCCATATCTTAGCCAGCACCTGCTATTACCTGCGTTTTTGATCCTAGACCTTCTGACTGGTGTGAGGTGGAATCTCAGGGTTGTTTTGATTTACATTCCTCTGATGACTAAGGATGTTGAACCTCTCTTCAGCTGCTTCTCAGCTCTTTGGTATTCCTCAGTTGAGAATTCTCTGTTTAGCACTGTACCCCATTTTTAATAGGACTATTTGGTTCTCTGGAGTCTAACTTCTTGAGTTCTTTATATATATTGGATATTAGCCCTCTGTCAGATATAGAGTTGATAAAGATCTTTTCCCAATATTTTAGTGGTCATTTTGTCCTATTGGCAGTGTCCTTTGCCTTACAGAAACTTTGTAATTTTATGAGATCCCATTTGTCAATTCTTGATCTTAGAGCATAAGCTATTGGTATTCTGTTCAGGAAAAATTTCCCCGTGCCCATGTGCTCAAGGTTCTTCCCCATTTTCTTCCCCCCTCCCCGCCCCCGAGATAGGGTTTCTCTGTGTAGCTCTGGCTGTCCTGGAACTCACTCTGTAGAACAGGCTAGCCTCAAACTCAGAAATCCACCTGCCTCTGCCTCCTGAGTGCTGGGATTAAAGGCCTGAGCCACCACTGCCCGGCCCTACTTTCTTTTCTATTACTTTCTGTGTGCCTGATTTTACATGGAGGTCCTTGATCCACTTGGACTTGAGCTTAGTACAAGGAGATAAGCATGATTCGATGTGCATTCTTCTGCATGCTAGCCTCCAGTTGAACCAGCACCATTTGTTGAAAAGGCTATCTTTTTTCCACTGGATGGTTTTAGCTCCTTTGTTGAAGATCAAGTGACCATAGGTGTGTGGGTTCATTTCTGGGTTTTCAGTTCTATTCCACTGATCTACCTGCCTGTCACTGTACCAATACCATGCAGTTTTTATCACTTTTGTCTGTAGTACTGTTTGAGGTCCAGGATACTGATTTCCTCAGAAGTTCTTTTACTGTTGAGAATAGTTTTAGCTATCCTGGGTTTTGTGTTATTCCAGATGAATTTGAAAATTGCTCTTTCTAACTCTATAAAGAATTGAGTTGGAATTTTGATGGGGATTACATTGAATCTGTAGATTGCTTTTGGCAAGACGGCCATTTTGTTTTTGTTTTTGTTTTTGTTTTTGTTTTTGTTTTTTTTCGAGACAGGGTTTCTCTCTCAGCCCTGGCTGTCCTGGAACTCACTTTAGACCAAGCTGGCCTCGAACTCAGAAATCCACCTGCCTCTGCCTCCCAAGTGCTGGGATTAAAGGCATGTGCCACCACCACCCGGCAAGACAGCCATTTTTACTATATTAATCCTAACAATCCATGAGCATGGGAGATCTTTCCATCTTCTGAGGTTTTCTTTGATTTCTTTCTTCAGAGACTTGAAGTTCTTGTCATACAGATCTTTCACTTGTTTTGTTAGAGTCACACTAAGATAATTTATATTGTTTGTGACAATAGTGAAGGGAGCTGTTTCTATATTTTCTTTCTCACTCTGTATGTTCTTTGAGTATAGGTAGGCTACTGATTTGTTTGAATTCATTTTATATCTGGCCACTTTGCTGAAGTTGTTTATCAGCTCTAGAAGTTCTCTGCTGTGGTGTTTGTGGGTCATTTGAGTATACTATCATATCATCTGCAAATAGTGATAATTTGACTTCTTTCTTTCCAAGTTGTATTCCTTTAACCTCCTTTTGTGTCTAATTGCTCTAGCTAGAACTTCAACTATTTTTAGATGTTTCTTCAAATTTTATTTTGAAACAGTGCCTTACTGCATAGACAAGGCTACTATTAAACTTGTGATCCTCCTACCTCATATCAGACCATGTAAACAATGGTTCTAGAAAGTAGCAGAACATGTAGATTTCTTATAGAATGCATGAAACAAAACAGTAAAAGGTATTCTGAACATTCTAGCACATATCCAAGAAATGTAGAAAAAATGGGATCAAGTATCATAACTATATAGAAAAATCTAGATTATAGGGAGGTGACACTATCCTACATATAAAATTAATACAGTTTTCTCACATGACCTACATAGTTCTGCATTATATATTAACAAGTTGATAAAAAATATAAAGAATATAATTAATTGATTGATTGATTAACTTTTTGATAGGCTCTTATTATATAGACTAGGTTGATCATTAATTCAATAATACTCCTGCCTCAACCCATCAACAGGTAATACTTTATCAGAATTTTCAATATGAGTTCCCTGATGTTACCTGTGAAGGAAGTAACATTGCAAGAGGCATCATAAGAATGTTTGATTAAAAACTTGATATGGATATTGTAAAGACCACTTTTTGTCAAGTGAGAAACAGACTCATTTCAATAAAAAACAACTCTCAGATGTGATATCTTATAGAAACAAAAAATGTCTTTGCATATTTCATAGTTGTACTAAGCTTATGCTAAAAGTGTATGGCTTCACTATTTTATAACAACTTGGCCAAGCTGAGCCTTGTTTAGCTTGTATTTCCAGGGTGGAAGACATGACCATGGATTTTAGGTTGTGCTGTCAACACAGATTAGATTTCTTCTGTTTATATTCTTTTGGACTAAACACCATAGAAGTATTTCCATTTTCTGGATGTTGGTGCAATTAGTCTCTGACTAAAAGTGCTTTTACAAACTAAATTCTCATTACTATCGAAAGGAAAAAAAAAAAGCAGAATTGTGGAGAAAACTGGCAAATGGTCTGCCGCCATGAGAGTCAATTCTTATTTGAATAGCATTGAAATGCTGTGAGTACACTCATTTATTTGTTTTTTTTAACTAAATATTTGTATATTACTCACTGTGTGGTAAGCATTCTATTGTTCTATTGTTATTGCTATTGTTTATTGGTAAATAAAATATAATTTGAGCTTTAACGAAAGCTCACAATTTAAGCACAAAATAAGGTTTTAAAAATAGTTGTAACTCAACAGTGTGAAACCAGATAATTTGATGCAAATATGGGCTAATGACCTAAAAGGTAATATTTCCAAGGAAGCGATGGAACTGTTTGTAAGTAAATGAGAAGATATTCAGTGTTGCAAAAAATTTGAAAATCTAAAAATGAAGTTACTTCTCCTTCTTAATAACATGGCTTCTACCCACAATATCTGCTTACTGTTAGTGACTATAAATAGTACAGCTCCAATGGACAACTATATGGAGCTCTTGTAATAAGCAAACAAAAGAAATATACATTTGAGGAATTCTACTTATATCTTCCAAGGCACCGAAATAAGGGCTGGATTCAAGAGCAATTTATGCACTTATTATGTTTATAACAATTTCAGAAAATTGGGCATAAAACTACTGGAAGATCCTGCTATATTACTCCCGGGAATATACCCAGAGGATTCTCCAGCATGTAATAATGACACATGCTCCACTATGTTCATAGCAATCTTATTTATAACAGCCAGAAGCTGGAAAGAACCCAGATGTCCTTCAACAGAGGAATTGATACAGAAAATGTAGTCCATTTATACAATGGAACACTACTCAGCTATTAAAAAACAATGACTTCATGAAATTCTTGGGCAAATTGATAGATCTAGAAAATATCATCCTTAGTGAGGGAACCCAATCACAAAAAACACACATGGTATGTACTCACTGATAAGTGGATATTAGCCCAAAAGATTGGAATTACCCAAGATGCAATTAACAGACCAAATGAAGTGCAAGAAGAAGGAAGAACAAAGTATGGATACTTTGGTCCTTTTTAGAAGGTGGAACAAAATACCTACAGGAGGAGATACAGAGACAATGGGCAGAGCAGAGATTCAGAGAAAGACCATCCAGAGACTGCTCCTCCTAGGGATCCATCCCATATACAGTTACAAAACCCAGACACTATTGTGGATGCCAACAAGTGTTTGCTAACAGGAGCTGGACATAGCTGTCACTTGGGAGCCTCTGACAAATACAGAAGGGGACACTCTCAGTCAACCATTGAACTGAGCATAGGGTCCCCAATGGAGGAGCTAGAGAAAAGACCCAAGGAGCTAAAAGCTGAAGGGGTTTGCAGTGCCATAGGGGAACAACAATTTGAACCACTCAGTATCCCCAGGGACTAAACCACCAAGCAAAAAGTACATATACATGGAGAGACCCATGGCTCTTGGACATCAAAGGGAGGAGAGGCCCTTGTTCCTGAAAAGGCTAGATGCTCCAGTTTAGGGTAATGCCAAGATAGGGAAGCAGAAGTGGGAGAATGGTGAGCAGGGAGATGGGGGATGGGGGATGGGGATGGGGAATGGGTTAGGGCATTTTGGGGTAGGGAACCAGGAAAGGGGACAACATTTGAAATGTAAATAAAAAATATATCCAATAAAAGAAAAAAGAAGAAAAGTACCTAAAACATTAAAATCACCCAAGGGCTCATTGGCCTGTTAATGAGTAAGGAATGTAGTATATTTTGTAGTTATGTAATAGGCAGCCTAAAAAGAACAAAAACTGGACTCATGCAATATAGGTGAATCTTGACAATATTATGTCAAGTGAAAGAAATAATTCAAAGACAGACAAACACTATATGATTCCACTTGCATAAGAGACTTAGCTCAAATCAAACAGGTTAATAGTAGAATGGAAAAATGTTTAGTGGATAGATTTTGCATTTAATAATTTGAAAAGATGTATTGAGATGGAAAACCATGATATTGGATTGACAGTATAAATACATTCAATAATATTAAACATAAAATTAAGTTCAATCATTAAATATGTGAAGTGTCTAATGAACATAAAAAAATATCAATTTCAGGCTGAGTTCTGAGAACATTCAAGAACAGTAGAATTTTCAACCATCTTACCAGAGAGAAAAAGAAGTTCATCAATCCTTCAGGAGGATATCTAATATTCTTGGAAGAGACAAATATTTGCCTATCCTACATTTTCAAAACTTGGAAAATGAATGGGTTGGTGCTAAGGGATGGAATGAGGAAAGTTCACACAATGACAGGACTTGTTATATCATGTGAATATATTTGCATTGGATTTGCAAAGTGATGAACTGGCATTACTATGATTTTTTGGGCGGCATCTGGATAAGCTATGATGTGCATTAAATAAAAATAGCTCAGCAGAAAGACGTGGATGAGAGTAACACCTTGCATGTAACAGATAATCGAAGATGTTCTTGAGATAAAGAAAAAAGTGGCAGATTTGTGTGAGGTCTTTAAGGCATGCCTGACAGAGTTAAAATAAGTGTTTTACTTCCTTTGTTACTTTTATGGCTATTTATAAATGGCAACCAAGCAGGCCTTTGAGGAATTCAGATGATTTACAATGTGCTTAGCACAGTGTAAGCACTTAAGAAAATATACTCTAGAATAAATATGTAGATTGAATCTGTATATGCCTTCCTACACTCAGGCCAGGAATAGGTAATAATAAATAATCTCTTTATAAGTAGGTTGAGATACTCCAAGGGATGCAATGAAACATGTGCAAAGTACATGTATTAGTAAAAACAACCTATGAATACATTACCTCACAAAGTTAAGTGTCTCTTCATTACATTTCACCAAAATTTGGGGGATGTGTTTTATTCCATAATGTGCATCCCCCTGAATCTTCTAAAAAGGTTTTGTAAATTTGTTTTCACGATTTTCGACATGTTAGTTGAATTATAAATGGAACAAATTAATTAGATTCAACCCTGTTCCTTTTTGCATTTTAATTAATAAGTACAGTGAATTTATTCAGTTATAAATATAATGTGGAGGCTCCTCAAAAATTTACAAATAGAACTACTGCATTGGTCCTTCATCATATTTTAAGGCATATAATCAAAGAAAATAAAATCAGTGTATCAGAAAAAATTATTTCTGATATGCAACCTTAAGTTTATTGCATCACACTAGGCACAATGGCCAAGGAGTGGGAAGCATTTACATCTTCATCAATGGAAGAATCAGTGTAATAACATGTAAAGACTGAATCTGTACATTGGTCTGACCCTCAGAGGTCAGATGAATCAGTGAAAGATTTGCCAGGAACACAGCAGTGGTAAATCTGAGGAAAGACAGTCATCGAAAAATCACTCACAGTCATTAATTATTCACAGAAACGTCCTTGCTTAGCCTGATTTTAAGGTAACAAAGATAAAGACAGTTTTTATCCTCACTACAGAGATTTGCTTACATTCTAAAGTACTGAAACTAACATCAGTCTCCAGACAGGAGGATGGGCATGTTTGCTAGCCACCACTGTGGAAGTCAGAGTGTCCTCATCACAGATGGAGACCTAGCCTATGTGTGGCATCTGTCTGCTTGCATTCTGTGCTTTCCTACGTGTGATGGTTTGCATGTGATTGGGCCAGGAAGTGACACTATTAGGAGGTGTGGCCTTGTTGGAGTAGGTATGTCACCATGGGTGTGGACTTAAGACCCTCACCCTGCTGCCTGGAAGTCAGTCTTCTGCTAGCAGCCTTCAGATGAAGATGTAGAACTCTCAGCTCCTCCTGCATCATATCTGCCTGGATGCTGCCATGTTTCTGCCTTAATGACAATGGACTAAACCTCTGAGCCTGTAAGCCAGCCCCAATTAAATGTTGTCTTTTATAAAACTTGCATTGGTCATGGTGTCTCTTCACAGCAGTGAAACCCTAAGGCAGAAGTTGGTACCAGGGCCTGGGGTATTACTGTGATAGGCATGACCATGCTTTTGTTTGGAAGACTGTGGATTTTGTGACTTTGGATTTGGAAAGCCATGAAATGTTTTAAGTGGAGCTTAATGGGCCAGCCTAGTAGGAATATAGAAGACAATGGTGCTGAGGGTCATTTGAACTGTGTAGGCCTGATGACCCAAGAGGTTTCAGTGGAGAAGAACTTTAATATGTGACTGAGAGACTGTTTTTGTGATGTTTTGGTGAAGAACATGGCTGCCTTTTGCCATTGTCTGAAGAGACTGCCTAGGGCTAAGGTAAAGAGATTTATATTAATTGCATCTGCAAAGGAAGTCTCAAAAAAGTCCAACAAAGACTTTGTTCTCTGGTTAAGTCTGATGAAGAGAATTTTGAACAAACATAGAAAACTGAGAAAAGAAAAGTACAAAATATATAGTTTGAGTATTAAAGGGACTCCAGGAAGTGAAATGAAGCTGAATTCAAGGATATTAAATTGAATTAATGGAGTGGTGACCTTGAGGCAAGATTCCACCCAGCTCAATTTAGGTCCAGGCTTGGTAGTACAAGCCTTTAATCCTAGGAGACAAATATAAGCAGATCTCTGAGTTCAAGGCCAGCCTAGAACAAAGCAAATTCTAGGTGAAGAAAAACTTAAATTCAGGCTTGGTGGACTACACCTTTAATCCCAGTGCTTAGGAGACAGACATGCAGATCTCTTAAGTTCAAAGTCAGTCTATGGAGCAAGATTCAGGCCAACCAATTTAGATTAAGTGAAGGAGCTGGGAAAAAGAAAGCTAGTGATAGCGTAGTAGAACAAGGGGGCCAGTGTTCCAACTCCTTCAAGCAGCAGAACTCAGCAGCTTCAGCCATGTGTCTCTGGCTTTATATTCAAGAGGAGAAGGAGACTACTGGGGCAATTGATGCTGGTTTGCTGGAGCTAAGAAATTAATGGTGATTAAGAAAAGACCAGCATCACTGAGGTGAAATCTTCTGGGATGTGTTTTCTGAGAGCACAAAGAAGCTGTATTCCAGAGATAGCCAAGGTTGTACCTGATGCTGCAGCTGTGCTTGGTAACATGTAAGAATCATCCAGGTGGTACTGGTTTTGAAGGCATGAAGGCATCATTAAGAACAGCTGAGGCTTGGTACTGTGAGAGGCCATGGAAGGCCATTGGTGAAAGTGCACCCTCAGTTTGTAATTGACAGCCCAGGACTGAAGGGGTCATGCAAAGGAGATGAGGCTTGGTACTGTGAAGAGAGCCTATGAGAGGCTTTGGTGAAGCATAGTTGCAGTGGAAGACCCCAGAATATTGGAGATGCCAGTACAATGGGATGACCACCAAGAACAGCAGTGGCAGTGGAGTGGATCAATCTGAATGTAGAGTGCTACAGAGGGCAGAGCAGGAGATGTGACTCCAGCTCTTTGGAGATGCACAGAAGATCATGTGTGGATCTCAGACACTGGAACAAGAAGCTGTGAAGCTGAAATTGACTTGGGAACCCCAAGATGTTAAAGATGCCAGAGCCACAAGATGCCTGGCAAGGAAAGCTGCTAACAGGGAGTGGAACAAGCCCAGGAGAAAGAACCTTGTTGAAGTCAACAAAGATGAAAAAGGAGTTGAATATCTGAAGACTGCTCTGCCATCAGACATGGAGATGCAGAGTTTGGACTTTGCCCAGCTGGTTTTCTTTCTTGCTTGGGGGATTACAGTTAAGTGATTGGATGAATCTCAAAAGAGACCTTGAACTTTGGACTTGTTGAGACTGCTATAGACTACAGGGACTTTTGAAGTTGGACTAAATGTATTTTACTTTATGCTATGTTTAAGTATGGCCCCTATAGACTCATGTTTGAACAAGCCTATGGGGGCCAGGGAGTGGAATGTGATTGTTTGTATGTGATTGACCCTATTAGGAGGTGTGGCCTTGTTGGAGTAGGTGTGTCACTGTGGGTTGTGGGCTTAAAACCCTCAACCTGGCTGCCTGGAAGTCAGTCTTCCACTAGCAGCCTTCAGATGAAGATGTAGAACTCTCAGCTCCTTCTGTACCATATCTGCCTGGATGCTGCCATGTTTCTGCCTTCATGACAATGAACTGAACATCTGAGCCTGTAAGCCAGCCCCAATTAAATGTTGTCTTTTATAAAACTTGCATTGGTCATGGTGTCTCTTCACAGCAGTGAAACCCTAACTAAGACACAATGGAACTAGTCATCAAGGAGAAGCAAAGCAAGCACCAAGCTTGGCCTGCCTACTGTATACCAAGTAACAGACCAGCAGAAGATGTTTGTCTCTATCAGCTGATTATCTCAAAATATAAAGACACACTGCAACTGCCTTCACAAAGTTCAGGAAGTTTCACGCCTGAACAGCTTTCCACTTAATCTTTGGCTCTTCATCAGTCACGTCTCACCTTTGTGGGTTTCAATTTGTGGTCTGGAGAACATACATGCCATTCTTTATCTTTCCACATGGTAATTCCCCTTGGAGTCATTGTTCTGTGTCTGTTACATTTTCATTCCATATCCATTTCTATTAGCGTTTTCATCCCATTGGTAGAAGTTCACTTACTTCGGGACAGAAACATGTTCCTATCATGTTCTTACACAATTTCAGAGTTTTCTCCATTTCAGGGGAATGATGTGCATAACAATGCTATAAATGTATATTAATGAAATAAAAACTTTCATTTTATTTTATTTAAAACACAACCATCAAATGTTTATTTACTCAAAAGCTCTATGTGAAAAATTAAATCCTATTTAGAACATGAAAACTGACCATGTCAGTTTCATATAAATCCCTTCCTTTGTCTCCAAAGATTTTTCTTCAAATACTAAGTCTTACCTGAGTGTTTGAGGCATTGGTGTGTTGTCTGAATTTTCAGCTTCTTAAAATTATATGAAACTAAAATTACTTGGTGTCTTAGTTTCTTTTCCTATTTCTGTAATACTCCAACATAAGCAACTTAAGGAAGAGTTTATTTTGATTCTCTGTTCAAGTTTATAATTCATTGTGATAGGGCAGTCACTGCAGTGGTTTATTAAGGCAACTGCTCCCATTATATTCATAGTGAAGCCACAGAGACCTGTGTCTGTATTCCACTCACCTTCTTTTTGTCTAGTTAAGCATTCCAGGACAGAGAATGGTGCTACACATAATAAGTGGGTCATCCCTTCTCAACCTCAAGTAATCCTCCAGAGGCATGCCCAGGGATCTTCCACTTGATTCTAGATTTCACCAAGTTGGTAATTGAGACAAACCATTAAACTTGGAAGAAAGATACTAGGGATGCAGAGTACATTCCTGTCTGTGTAAAAAAGAAATTAGTTCTCCTTCCCTCTTCATATAGGGCTGGGAAAAATACAGAGGTTAGGTATGGTAGGTGGATAGAACCCAGTTGTTGATGATTGACTAAAAAGCTATACACTAAAACAATTAAAGATCTACAGTTTAACTATATATTGCAATGTTTCTGCTATGCCTCGTGTGTGTGTGTGTGTGTGTGTGTGTGTGTGTGCGTGTGTGTGTGTGTGTGTGTGCGTGTGTGTGTGCACATGCATGCGTTCACACATGCACATGCACTCTTGATTGCATACCTGAAGATATGAGTTACGAAGCCAGAAGCTGACACAGGATAGTTTCTTCTATTTCTCTCCACTTTATTTGTGAGACAGGATTTCCATTATTGACTGACCACAGAGCTTGGAGTTTTAGCTAGAGTGGCTCACCAGCAAGCTCCAGGAACCTTCCCTGCCTTTAGAACTGTGGGTATAGGCACCTGTCATAACACCAAGATTTTTGTGGATGCTGGAGATTCACACTCATGTAGTTGTGTTTGAGCAGCAAGCACTTAACCCACTAAGTCAGAACCTAGCCCTCTATACCAAGGTCTCACAGCTAGACTTTCCCTCCATGTAGCTTTTGATTTAACATGTGTCTTATTTTAAAACATTAGAAATTTATTTGTGAAGTTTGTGAATCATTTTCTCTTTTCTTCAGTAGGAAAAGAGAAAGTCAGCATAATGATTTGTATCTTTCCTATTTGATGATATAAATCCAAGCCTCTTGAGTACTCAATGTTTGCTACATGGGCAGATATTTACTTTATAGATGTTTACGAAATGAATAATTAACTCAATTTTGTTGTAGAAGGCATTCAGGGTTTAGTGGAGGGCAATAAAATCATTCAGTTGCATTCCATAGTATGTGAAAAGTAGCCTTAGCACTGCACTTGCATGGTTTCAGGTAAGTTCTAAGTTGGTCTACCGTGGCTGCAGATTTGGATTTCATCCATGTAATTTGTAATCCTGTATCACTAAAACCATTTTATGAATGACTTATATAATAAACATGGTTAGGAGGATGACATTTTTAATATCACAGACATCTATGCCATTTGGAATATATTGTAGTCTACTAACTTCAAAGAAAAAAATTAATTCACACAAAGTGTCCCAGATAGGGTTTCTATTGCTCGTAGGAAACATGACCAAAAGCAAGTTAGGAAGAAGGAGTTTGAGTTATGCTTCTCGATCATAGCTCATCATTGAAGAAAGTCATGGCAGAAACTCAAGCAATGAAGAAATCTGGAGGCAGAAGCTGATGTAGAGATCATAGAGGAGTGCAGCTTATTAACTTGTTCATCATGGCTTGTTCAACCTGCTTTCTAATAGAACCCAGGACCCTCAGTCAAAATAGAGATGGCACTACCTGCAGTGGTCTAGGCCCATGTCATGAATTAATAAAATGCCCCACATTTAAATCTTATAGAAGTATTGTAGGCTTAGATTTTCCAAACCTACTTTAATAAGGGTTCTTAGATGCTTTAACTGCACCCTCCCTCCTTCAAACCCATTATCCAAAGAAAAGAAAGAAAAGATGGTAAATAGGACAAGAGGATGTGGACTTGTTTAGGAGTAGTTCTTTGAGCTAATTCTAATTTCTGTTTGTTAGGATATCAGCAGTCCAGTTCTGTAGTGTCAAGATACCAACAATCCAATCCAAAAGTGTCACCAAACACAAACCAGCATGATCCAGCAGAAACTGCCAGGCCTTCCCCAAACATTCTCAACTGAGTTTCCCTTCTTTCAAATAACTGATTCATGTCAAGTTGACATAAATCTAGCCAGCATGCAAAGGCATCCTGAATTCAATGCTGATAGAATCTCACCTATTCTGAAACAGCTTTGTCATCACAACAGAAAGTATGACTCATTGTTGTCATCACCTTAGACTCCACTTTTGCTGGTGGAATACCACAAATGCACTCATGTCTCCATTCTATCAAGTTGCATTTCATTCAGAAATTCTATGCTAGACTTGAACTTTCACTCCTTTCTTAGGAATCTGAATGAAGAGATATGATAACTATCAGCATTAGCAGAAGCATCAGAGGAGTGTGACAGGTATGGTGTGAGACCATATAGAAATTCAGAATTTCTAGTTCTATGACATGCCTTATCGAACTAGGAATGGTGTATGATGTGCAATATAGATAACAACTCTCGTGTATTTATTTTAAAAGAAGATAATAGTATTCTAGTTAAGATGATTCAAAGTTCTGACTGGTGTGAGGTGGAATCTCAGGGTTGTTTTGATTTGCATTGCCCTGATGACTAATGATGTTGAACATCTCTTAAGGTGTTTCTCGGCCATCCGAATTTTTCTGGTGAAAATTCTTTGTTTAGCTCTGTACCCCATTTTTTGATAGGGTTATTCGGTTCTTTGGGGTCTAACTTCTTGCGTTCTTTGTATATATTGGATATTAGCCCTCTGTCAGATGTGGGGTTGGTAAAGATCTTTTCCCACTTTGTTGGTTGCTGTTTTGTCCTTCTGACAGTGTCCTTTGCCTTACATACCAGTCAGAATGGCTAAGATTAAAAACCCAAGAAACAACAGGTGCTGGCGAGGATGTGGAGAAAAAGGAACACTCCTCCACTGTTGGTGGGATTGCAAGTTGGTACAACTGCTCTGGAAATCAGTCTGGCAGTTCCTCAGAAAATTGGGCATGACACTTCCAGAGGACCCTGGCATACCACTCCTGGGCATATACCCAGAGGATTCCCCTGCATACATAAAAGACACATGCTCCACTATGTTCATAGCAGCCTTGTTTATAATAGCCAGAAATTGGAAGGAGCCCAGATATCCCTCAAAGGAGGAATGGATACAGAAAATGTGGTGTGTGTGTGTATACACACACACACACACACACACACACACACACACACAATGGAATACTACTCAGCAATTAAAAATAATGAATTCATGCAATTTGTAGGCAAATGGTTAGATCTGGAAAATATCATCCTAAGCGAGTTAACCCAATCACAAAAGAATACACATGAAATGCAATTACTGATAAGTGGATATTAATGAGCCCAGAAGCCCTAAATACTCAAGGCACAATTAGCAAGTCAAATGATTCCCAAGAAGAAGAAAGGAGAGGACCTTGGGCCTGAAAAGATTGGATGCAGTTTTGTAGGAGAGTACTAGAACAGAGAAATAGTAGGGGGGTGATTGGGGAATAGTTGGCGGGGAGAGGACTTATGGGACGTGTGGTGGTGGGGAACTGGGAAAGGGGAAAGCCTTCGGAATGTAAAAAAAAAATAGAATAAAAAAAAAGAAGAAAAAGATGATTCTAAGTTCAAAGGGAAGCTATTGACTTGCCATCATTTCAGTGATTGTCAAAGGTGGAAACTACTCTGGATTAGTAAATTTGGAGAACTCTTTACTTGGAAAAGGTGTGATCAGTAGTGAGTAGCTAAAAACCACTTGCTTGCCTCTTACCCTTTTTAAACCATAGTGACCACTGTTAATTACTTGCCTAACTAACTCCATGGAGGTTTGTATTACATGGTTTTATTATCAACCATGGTAAAGATATAGATTAATAGTCCACATTTTGAAAAAGAAAATTGAGGAATAAAATATTTAAAAAGCAATGTTAATATCAAATACATAATGGAATTTCTCATTCAAATAAAAAGTTCATACAATTATTTAACTTAATTTTAACTATTTTGTCTCATCATTTTCTATGTTTTGGTAACTACGAATTATTTTCACTTGAAGACAGTATTTTTCCAAGTACATCCACATAGTGTTGTTTCATTGCCTTGGTGACATTTAGACTTAGAAAATAAAGAAAGATGAACAGACTCAAATCACTTTGCAAAAACTAGAACTACAACTGTCCTAGTTTGAAGATAGAAAGTAACATTTCTTTGCCTGTCTGATTCTTCTCATGATCTCAGAGAGTCCTGATTGTTTGGCTAAGTTTCAAAGCAGTATCTCAAAAAATGTTCTAACATAACTTCATGTTCTTTGATTCTTTTTTCTTTAATAGCTAAGAACTTAACAAAACCAAAACAAAATAAATGGAGTAATCATTTCCTTTGTTACCATCTGAAGGTAACTTTCTAAGAGATAAAATATTTTCTTCCTCAAGCATTGCAATTTTGGAAACTTTGTTTGAATCATAGAACCCTAGAGTAAAAGATTTGAGTGTCCAAACAATAAAATTAGTCTTGCCTTTTAACTTATCTATGTGGTTTCTGGACTTACTTTTTAAGCCTCATTTCCCCCCTCATAATTAACATATATTCTGCCTGGAAAGTGCTGTCTATTAAGGGAGATGACTCATGTGGCCCCTTTAGGGTGGTTCCCAACAAAAGGCTGGACTCAGGGATTACTGTTTTTCTTGTTATCACATTAAGACGTTTCTCAGTATATCTATTGAAAGAGTTTTATGTGTCTATATGTGTGTGTACACAAAACTATTTTTATAACAACACAGATATTATAATAGAATCAACTCTAGCATAGTTTATAACATTCACAAAAGAAACTATGCTTTTTTTAAATTTCTAACTTAAAGAAAAAATACATTTGTGCTTTCTGTAATTATTTCCTCCCCAGCTACCTTTACTGAACTGTCTCATCACCATTTCTATCATGTGGAGATGCATGGCTTCTTCACATTTTAATGGCTCTGAAATCAAAGCATGGTTTATAATCAATGTCAGTAAAAATGTGCTTTCTACAGCTGTCGTTGGAAGAGAGAAGTCGTGGCAGAGCTGTCATTGCTGGTACATTGCTTTCATCTGGGCACAGAAGCCATGTTCATTTGGCTGTCACATGAATGGCTTGTACTGGTAGCACTGGATGCAATTGGAATTTAAATGAATATTGTCATTAGTCTGTGAAATGATTCTACATGATAAAATGTTGAGACAAAAATTTACCACATGCACAGGCTATAGTTTTACAGCTTAATGTAGTCTGATTCTTAAATGTCTCCAGTAGATCATGCAATTATTCATTCTGTAGAGCTGCTTGCAACAGATTCCTACATCATGAGATGTTATCACTAATGGATCAATGCCTCTCTTAATTTTCCAAGAAAGAGTTCATTTGTTTTTATCCTTATGTAATTCAACTAGGAATAAACATATAAAATTATAATTTTGATCAGACTAAGGTCTGGTCTGTATATAGCCAAAGTAATGCATTCTATTAGAATTCACATTATAGCTCTACTCATTGCTTGAACTCTGAAAGTGAAGGCCAAGTGGTAACACTCAAGGATGTTCTAGTCACCCCATGGTTCCCAGATAATAGAGATTGAAGTGCTATGTCAGTTTTAGGAAAATAGCCAGACATGTATTGACCATGGTTTGTTCAAGTCTGAAAAACTGTAAAATGAACACACACTTACTGAGTGCTCTGAAACTTTCTGCTTTCTTGATAAGAGTCTGTATCCCATTCTTCTGTTGATTTGTGGAGTTCAACAAAGCATTTTTTTCTGCATGCAAGAACTATAGTTTCTGTATTTGTGGTATTCATAACACTTATGAAATTCACATTTCAGTAAATATGCATCCATGCAGACCATTCTGAGCCTCCCTCTCTTTTTCTCTGTCTCTCTGTCTCTGTCTCTCTGTCTCTCTCTCTGTGGGGTGTGTGTGTGTGTGTGTGTGTGTGTGTGTGTGTGTGTGTGTGACATATGCCCCTGGTTTTTCTTAGTATGGATATCCTTGGCTAACTTTAGCTCTTGGGCCAGAAGAGAAACACTTGTTCACACCCTGTACTTAAAAGAGACTTTAATTAGTAAATTAAGTAAAATCTGAACTTACTCATATGTCATTCTCTCTGTTTAATGTTTGTTATAAATATTTTATATAATAAATTTTATGAACTTATAACTAAAGTCTGGAACTAGCATAATTTTCAAGTTTGAAAAAAGAAAACGTTGTATTCTTCAAAGGCATATCAATCTCTCCTTGCTCTGTAGAGTTTCATCAGTGTGCTTGAACTAAAGTTTAAAATAAATTGTATTTGTCTGAATTTTCCAAATTAGGTTATCATGTCAATTTATGACAGGAATTTCCTATCATATAATATGATTATGGGGCTTTATCAGAAGTGACACATTGGATGATGTATAAGATGTGTCAGCCAGCGAGATACAAAGGCAGATAATTTCCTGTAATTACTTTTAAGGGAATTTTGAAAATGGATTTTAAATAAATAGCATGTGACTTATGGTTGAGATAATTTTAACATATCATTCCAAGGCATTGATAGCATTGAAATAATCAAAGAGGTAACATGTTAACAGGCATTATCTAGCTGATATATATAAACAATTCTGGTTTTTCTTGTTGTGTGTGACTAAGTATCAGGCCTGTGGAGAAATAATCTACAAAAATAAAATATGTACAATATCAAAAAAGAGGACAAAGAAGAAACCAGATAAGGACTCAAAACAAGCTGGGGAAACTTATACTATGTTACCACAGGAAGTTGTGTACAAGTCTAGGAAATAGAGAATTTTAAAGTCTAGAGTTCAGGATGGATTGTAATATCTAGGAGATGGTATCTAGGACTAGGAGTTTATTCTGATATATATATATATATATATCAGAGAGAGAGACAGGGTCTACTGATACAGTGTAATCTGATTCTGAATATTTTCTGTATCCCTAGGTAGCCTGGAACTTGAGTTCCACCTGCCTCAGTTTCATCAGTGCGGAGATGACAAGCATTCAGCACTATCTGGGGAAGAGTTTGACATTACAGGGCATTTTAGTGGCATCTTTTGATGATCTGCTGTTCCCAGTTCAACTTTGAACAGTAGGATACTTATTGAACTGATGATCATATACTGAGACTTTCACATATCTAGACATATTATTGATCATTATTGATCAATATTATTGATCTTACTCCATTCCCTCGCTTTGAGTGTAGCTTGCTGCTGATTTTCTGTCCAAGTCATTTATACCTTTTGCAGCTAAAGAAACAAATAACACGAACAAACCACACTATAAACAATGAAAACAAAACAAAACAAACAAAACCCTTGAAGATAAAATTAGTTTAGGAACTTATTTTAGATACATCATTGGCCTACACTGCATGGTACTGTGAATAAACTTCTAGTCCTAGATACCATCTCCTACATATTACAACCCATCCTGAACTCTAGACTTTAAAATTCTCTATTTCCTAGACTTGTACACAACTTCCTGTGGTAACATAGTATAAGTTTCCCCAGCTTGTTTTGAGTCCTTTTCTGGTTTCTTCTTTGTCCTCTTTTTTGATATTGTACATATTTTATTTTTGTAGATTATTTCTCCACAGGCCTGATACTTAGTCACACACAACAAGAAAAACCAGAATTGTTGGGACACATCACCCTAGGTTAGATCTCAAATTATCTACTTACCCTCTGAGGAGTCCTGAATCATTCCCTTGACTTTTTGAATAATGCCTATCATATGATTCTTATAATAAAACATCAGCTGACTAACAGCTGTCTCTGTTCCTATAGTTCCAGGAACTTGCATTTACGTTATTTTAAGATGTAGTTGGCATTCAAAGGTAGCCATTGGTTGAAATATCAGATAACATGATTTTTACATCTGCCATAGACCATATGATTCAGATTTTCTATCTGTTACCCAGCCTCTTGAGGACTTAGAATGGTATTTTACATGGTTTGGCTCACTACCCACATTATTTCATCTTTCAGCAATCACTTCATAGCATCAAGCTATCACTTCTTAGTTTCCTTCTATTGTCCCTTGAATGTTTAATTCTGTGTACTATTTAGTCTCTCCACTAGATAGGCTGTGAGCATCCACGTCTTTTGGTGGTTAGATATCAGCACTTTGGATGGTACTAAATTTGGCCCATGGGAGATAGTCATGGTAGATTGATTAAATGGTGATTCATAAAATGAATTCTATATGGGGCCAATTTTGTTAATCTGTGGGGGCTTTGGCCAGTTAAACAAATTACTGAACTGATGTTTCTATGTTTGGATTTCATTAAACTTCATTCATGGATAAACAGATATGCCATTTTCTTCATTCTGTCTCAATTTTCCAAAGTCTCAGCCTCTGAGCACATGATATGAAATACATGATAAATGACTGAATATATAAATGGTTTTCTTGGAGTTTCTATGCTTTATTTTAAATATCTCTCCATGTATCAATATATATATATCAATCAGTGCTTTGTTAGAAAGTGTCCTTTTGGATGGCCAGAATTCAAGTCCACACACTTACAAAGCAACCACTTCACCACTTAACTAGATTCTTAGCCCCACTTTTCTTTTCTTTTTTAATGTTGAGCCTCTTGTAGAATTTTCTAAGGCTGATACTGCCACAGAAGACACTGCGCTATGTTCCTGGCCAGCTTAAGAAATGTTTGCTTGTACTCATCCGCAAAGCATTCTGTTTTTAACACCCAGGAAATTTTTATTTATTTTACCTTCAAGATCCTTATTAGTAATTGTAGAAAAATCAAGATTTGTTCATCAATAGAATGCAAAAACTCTGCTTACCAGATTCATCTTCTCTTCTTTAATGAAATTTGTCTGTAGGGCTTTTAAAAATCATTTATAAACTCAGAAATATATTCGGCTCTGCTGTCTTGTAGATAGATGGCCACATTATTACTTGTCCATCAAATATAAGTAGGGTTGTTAATAATCTAGACGCAGCTACTAAAGATTCAAAACAGGAGTGTTTCCTTTAGAGGAAATTACAATTCTGACCTCTGAATTCCCTTTGGAATCAATTATCTGACATTTCCTGTTTTATGCAATTGCTCATATCTTAGTTTGAGGAACAAGATGCAAGTTAGTAGTCTTCAGAATATTTACCCCCAAATAGCAAATACCAATTAAGAATAGAAACAGGAAGATGAAATGATAGTGAATAGAGCAGAGTGTGATATAAGGACTGCTCTGTTCTATTTTCTCTATAAGGTACAATATTCTCTGGGAAATTCTGTCCTCAGAGCTTAACGGCCTTACCATCTTAATTAAAACAATCTTTATCAGCTGCAAGAGACCCTCAAGATCATAGGGACTTGGATGGTCCCTCACAGAAGAAAGAGTTAGGGAGGGTCATTAAAATCTCACCCTGTGGAACAGGCATTTACCCCCTTTTGCTCACTCCCACCCCTGCACCCCTGTATGTAATACTTTTCTGTCTATATGTAGCCATATAGCCTCAGGAGGTGGTAGAGGATTTAGAAGTTTGAAAAGTAACTGAAAGGGGCACTCCCTCTGTGCACTTAGAGAACTTGTCATACATACCGGGGTGAAACTTTTGGATGATATAGATGGTTACTCATACTCTAGTAAGTAACTCCACACCCATGTTTCTGTAAATGACTCACCAACGTAGAAGTGGATGAAGTGATCCCTTTGTTCTATTTTGGAACTATAATTGGAGTGAATAGATATTTGTACACATTTCTTCACAGAAAATTTACTTAACACATTTTGTTTCCTTATACCTGTATTTATTTTTAAGGGCATTTTGGTTGGGATAGGAATTATAATAGGCTTTGATACCTTTGCCCAACAAGCAAAACATTATCGATCATCTGTTTGTCTGTCTGTCTGTCTGTCTGTCTGTCTGTCTGTCTTCTATCAGCTATTTATCTGTCTCTATAATCTACCCAACTAGATGGTATGCAAAGATGGAGTGTAGACAGGTCTAAATTTACGCAGATATTTTGATGTATAGTGAAAAGCAAATTCTCTTTTTTGACTCATCAAGAGAATCCAGATACACCAAAATTATAAACAAAAAGCTTTTTTTTTTTTTTGGTTTTTTTTCGAGACAGGGTTTCTCTGTGTAGTTTGGGCTATCCTGGAACTCATTTTGTAGACCAGGCTGGCCCTGAACTCAGAAATCCCCTGCCTCTGCCTTCCAAGAGCTGGGATTAAAGGCATGCGCCACCACCGCCTGGCACAAAATGCTTTTAAGATATGCAAAATCAGAGATTTTTCTGCATCAAATCATCTAGTTTCTTAAATGTCCCCAAACAACTACAATAAGTTCATATAGACATCTCTACCTATCCATCTTGGGAATAATCAGTGTATTATTGCACATCATTCAGCCACTAGTATATTGTAGAATAAATATTATATTGTATAGTATGCACTTTTTGAATAGTCTGTCTGAAACAGCTCTATAGTAGTAATGTTTCATATCTCAAAATGAAGATTAAAGAGGTTTAAAATGTAGAGCATGATCATTCCAACACCATGCCTATGAAGAGCACTTAGACCTCACTGGAGGAAATATTAGCCGCAGCTAAGGTCCGAGTGGATGAGGGATGAGACCTGTCCCTGAAGAAGGAAGTTGAATGCCAACAGGTTGACAAGGCTGATGGGGGATGTAGTAACAAAGACGATTCACTCTGTCTCAAACCCTTGACTCAATATCATATACAGGGTTTTTTTAATTTCCAGTTCCTTATTGAAAGAACAACACCTTTTTAAAAATGTTGCACTTTTGTTAGGTTTTAATATGAGTATTTTTCAGGTATTGGGTGATTCAAAACTTTTGATGAGAAAATAAACAACAGTAAGAGAAATTGCTTTCAGAACCTTCCAAAGACATCATGGAATGATATTTTAAAACACATCCCATTGCCCACCTGAGAAAAACACGTTGTTAGGATCTTACAGTCTATAATCATGAACATGATTAGATAGAGTGACAGGCTTACTGCCCATGTGTAAATGTAACCTTTAATCACCAGATATAATTGTCATCTCAGAGGCTTATTGCTGAATAAGCTTACTCATTCTGAACTCTGGCTGGCTGGATCACTCTGAACTCCATGAACTGAACTGTTCTGAACTAAACTGCTTCAAACAAAACTGAGCTCAACTGCACTCAAATGAACTACACTCAACCGAACTGCCTCTTTTTCACTGATCTTAAAAATTCTTTCTTCCTCTGCTGCTATTGTGTGAGTTTGGACATACCCAATGTGTGATTCATTCTGTCAAATCTTTCTTTGACTCATCACTTTGTCTGTCCTTCAATTAAATGTCACTTTCAAATGTGGCCAATTCCTTCTACAAACTAACCTTACCTTCATTCTTAGAGATTAAAGGTATGTACTAAGGATATGTCTGTCTTCTACCCAGAGCATACTGTTATACACTGTGTCTCTGAATTCTGGCTGACTCATATCTTTGGATGTGAGTCCTTGTCAGATTAGCTGTGCTGCTGAATTAAAATTCTATATAATGACAATTTCCCTGAGCTCTCTCCTAAATAGAGCCTGGATGACCCACAACTATATTACCAACTTTCAGTATAGCCTTTGGGGTGGAAAACAACTCCACATGAACAGCTTTGACTATCTAAGTAGGAATTCTGATACTAGGGTATGTGTCTTTTTTTCCTTTAGTGTTCCAGCAAAGTTACATTTGCTCTTTCTGGAAACAGAGGAAGATAATGCAAGAAAAATAACTACAGGTATTTGTGTAATTCTTTTTTATTATTTTCTTTGATGCAAAAAGCAAGATGATTTTTATTTATTATCCAGCATTCTGGGGCCGCCCTGCGCATGAAGACAGAGTGACACACACATTGGGCTGTGCAGGCCTTTTATACAGTTATCGGGTAACTGCCATTAGGCACAATGTGATTGGCAGGAGAGTGTTACTTTTAAATCAATTGGTTGATAAGGGATGAGGTAGGTGGGCAACGGACTTCCCTAGCCATAGAGATCATCCTATGGTCTGAGGAATGTAATTTAGCCTCTCCCTTCTGGGAGGGGGCAGTGTTCTATGACCTTTTCAAAGATTCTGAGTTAACCCTTTCATTCCCCCATTTTTTGTGTGTGCATGCTTCAGTCCTGAAGCAATTGCTGGTATTCTAATAGCTCATACTCCTGATCTTCTGTATCTCGTTCTTTGTGTGTAATTAAATGCACCATCTCTGTTTGCTAAAAGAAGGAAAACACCTTGTCAGGCTATGTTCATTGAAAGTACTAAATCAGTCAATCTTTAGTTGGCATTGCTAAAAATGTGTGCTATATACATAATAATCACTTTTGATATAACATCGCATATTAATTAAAATGTGAATAATATATATGAGAATGGATTTCATTTTTATCAGTTATTGAATTGTTATTAGTCTCTAACTTAACTCACTAAAGACAAACCTTATTAAATTAGTTAGGAAACTGTTATGCTAAAGAACCTTGGCTCTTACAATCTAGACATGCTAATGGATAAACTATATAATATAGGACAAACTATTTAAATTACCTGAATCTTATATTCTTCATCTAAAATCAGGTAATAGGGCTTGGGACATGACTCAGTGGATAACATATTTGTACAGAGGACCAGACATAATGGTATAACTCAGAAGGCTGAGATAAAAGATCCCCTGGTCAAACTGACTAGTTCGAATAACCACATTAGTAAGTTTGAATTCAGAAGGATACCTGCCTGTCTTAGGGCTTCTATTCCTGCACAAACATCATAAACAAGAAGCAAGTTGGGGAAGAAAGTGTTTATTCAGCTTACAGTGCCACATTGCTGTTTATCACCAAAGGAGGTCAGGACTGGAACTCAAGCAGGTCAGGAAGCAAGAGCTGATATAGAGGCCATGGAGGGATGTTTCTTACTGTCTTGTATAGATGTGCATATACAGCCTCATCTATGCTCCCACATACTTGAGAATGTGTACACACACAAATATATCAGATACAAATGAAAATTAGACATTTTACACACACATACTCATACATATAATATATATATGTAATTTCATAAGATTTTCTTGAAAATCACATATAACATTCATATATTTCTTGGAAGAAAATTGTTTAATCAATTATTTGTGAGTCTCAAACATTAGATTCAAATGAAAGAGAAGTCCTTGTGACTTGTATATCTCCTAGCATGTCCCACTTTCTAACATTGCTGTTAGAGACAAGTTTTCTAGCACCTGGACTCTTACAGGCAGTTCAAATCAAAGAGTTTGTGAGAATTTCTGCTATTCAGCTATTTTCTAGCATATAACATATCTTCATTGCTATCATCCATAGGCTACAGCTCAAGTACATCTGAATGTGCTGTAATTGTATTCATTTGGTACTAGCTTTGTTATCACACATTCCGTTCTCATGTTATTGAAAAGACAGGGTTTTTAGTCACTTCATTGAGCACATATTATTTTACCTTGTAGGTTATTGATCTGCTTGGTGATGATCTGACTCCTATTCTTACAGGAAAAGTAGGTTACCCCATCCCCCAATGAAAACAATCTATGTCTTGGACAGGAAAAATGCTGAAGTGTCCTAAAGTACTTTCTTCTATTCTAGGCTGAAATCATGTAGTTGTTTTCTGCTAATTGAATTATTATCTTTAGGAAAAATGAGGAATAAAATCTTTATGCCAATATAATATTATTTTGTATGAAACCTAACTCTTTTAATACCCTTAGAGTCTTGGAAGCTGTTAGTCATAGACACTGAGAGATGTCTACATGGCACATAGTCCCAGAAGGAATCTTATTTCCAAGTAGTTCCATGTTAGTCCCAGAAGAAATTTTATATCCAAGTAGTTCCATGTTAGTTGTAAATAATTCATGGTAAACACTAAAGGAAGAACCTTTCACATTTTAAAACAAAATGTAGTATTTGTTCCCATTTGTGGTTTTATAATTAAACAGGCCAGAGGGAAGCTGACTGCTCAGTAAAAAGTAATTCATTAGTAATGAAAATGGATCATGGATTCGCTGAGAATAGAGAAAGGTAAAATTATGAATGAAAATGTGGTAACTACATTTTCTTAATTACTTACCTAAAAATTAATACATTAAAATTGAAAGAGACCAAATAAAGTCTATGCTTTAATTAAAAAAAGAAATCAAAGGGATTATTTTAAACCACTTGTTTTACTAATTAGTCAGGCAAAAGTCATAATTAGAGTCTTAACAAACTAATTAAGAAAAAGTTCAAAAGTTAGAGAAGCAAATATTTAAAATAGTTTTAAAGCCCAGTTGTGAAAAAGTATACTAAAACTATTATTACATCCACTCTTGGTGTCATTGTACATTGGCATAACTCTCAGGAAAAGCCATTTGGACCATACAAGCAAATATCTCTGATGCAGTAATCTTACTTCTGGGCACTGGTCCAAAGTAAATAAAAGAAGGCAAAAGCTGATTGAAAAAAGAAAATTCATTGTCTAATATTCTATTCAGAGTAAAATATGAGAAGGTGATAAATATACCCAATTAGAAAATACATGATCGAGTTCTGGCTCAGTAGAATATTATGTTATCATTAAAAAAAATGGAAATGTTTAGGAAGTTTAATGGTGGATAAAGGTTTTGTGTTTCAAGTTTAAGAATAACAAAAGACAGATCATTGTTACCTTTGATTTTTTCTTTTTTTTCTTTTTTTTTCTTTTTTTCTCTTTTTTTATTGGATATATTCTATATTTACAATTCATTTCCCTTTTTCTGGTTCCCCACCTCCCCAAAGGTCCCACATGCCCTTTTCCCTCCCCCTGCTCCTTCATCCACCCCTTCCCACTTCCCTGTTCTTGTATTCCCCTTGATTTTTAAAACACTTGTTGGAAAGAATTACAAAAGAATTATTCATAAAACCTGACAGTAAAGTGAAAGTAGGTCCAACAGAAAACCAGAAATATGATAAAAATTTGAATTATGGACAATATTTGGAATAGAATAAATCAAATAATGCTTTCCAAAGTTAGATATTCTCTTAGGAAATAGTATAAGAAGAAGTAAATCCATACCTTTCTGAAGTATTTTAAAGTAAACCTAATCCTTTTACACAAATTCAAGACAAAGAGAGAGTGAAAAGAGAGACAGAGATAACATTAGATACTATATGAAATTGCTAGAGTTATTATGTGTGTACAAACACACAGAAAACACACACACAAACAACACAGAATATTTGTGTGTGTGTGTGTGTGTGTGTGTGTGTGTGTGTATGTGTGTGTGATCCCTTTTCTCAAGGTTAAATGTGGCAGTAATTGAACACAAGAAGAATCATTACTGCTAATATTTTTTTGTTGCTGCCTAGAGTCAACCCTTCCTCATTTCTTCATGGGTAGGCAGCATAGTTTACTTTTTGCTACCTTCCCACATTTGTATAACAGGCTGACATTTCCAAACATGAGAGCTCATGTAGGGGCGTTGAACTTGTAGTCAGTTCATGGAGGGCTGAGGAAGGAAGACAACCCTAGAGTTACAGAAAAAAATTGAGTAACCTTTTATAATGGATATGGTCCCTCATTTATAAATATGAGCAGAAAAATCAAAGGTCACCCATCAACCATTAGAACAGTAGAAACTTCCCCACCCTAATTTTCAAAGATGAAGAAATAGTGTCAAACTATAAGGAAGCAGAAGAGACTTAGTTCTATTGCCAGCCACAGAGAATGAAGAGAGTGCTGTGAACTGAGAGGAAATGGTAATGGAAACATACTTCAAAAATCCTAAGGGATCCTTAGAATCTTTGTAAATTTAAAAGCAGTATGGTATGTATTTAAAGCTTTCATTTTGATTCCTGATTTTTGTAATTAATGAGCATTTTTAGAGGCACCTTCGGTGCTGATTGAAATCATGCATGTTGTAGTGGCTAGTATTGGTTGTCAACTTGACAAGATCAAGAATCACCTGGAAGATGATCACCTGGGAGGTGAAAGACATGCAATGCACATCTTTGAAGTATTTTCTAGATTTGGTTGAGGTAGCAGGACCCAACATGAATGTGGGCAGTGCCACTGAATGAGCCAGGACACTGGACTGGCATGCTGGGGGGTGTTGAGGTCACACTGCTTCCTAACAGTGGGAGCAAAGAGAATCTGCTTCCGGTTCTAGTTTCCATCCCCCTTTTTCATTTAAGTTGCTTTTCTCAAGTATTTTGTCATGGTGGTAATGAGGTAGTTACTAGCACACAAGTATTCCAAGGCTTTTATTCTTGTTAATTTGAAGGTTAAAGACATCTCAGAAGTAAACAAAAGTGTAAGTACTTATCAAACATTGTGGGATATTGTGAAAGCAGTGCTCAGAGGGGCATCTGTAGTACTAAAATACATTAGAAATGGAGGGCTAAAATCAATCATTTAAGTTTTGCTTCAGAGAAACATAAAACTATGCAAAAAATCTGGAGTAAGCAAAACACACACACACACACACACACACACACACACACACACACACACAACCAAAACCAAAACCAAGGCAAACAACAACAACAAAACAACCAAAAGTTAAAGAAATGGATGATAATATGATATCAACAGAGAAAACCAACCAATTCAAAATGGCTCCCTGACAATGTTATGTGATATCATAAAAATTGTAATGAGGTTAACAAAGGAATTCACTCTTCCTATATCAGAAAACACCACCATAGACCCATCATCGTTCAAAGGAAAATAAAAAGCTCCTATAAAAAATTCTGTAAATTTTATGATATTTCAAAAAAGATCACTTAGCTCTAAGACAAAGAGACAACCTGTATAGCCCTAATATGTATTAAACAATGATGTGACAGTTAATCACTTGTAATAATTGAATATTACCTAATGATGAATGAAAAAATAAAGATTTTGTCTTGATAGGTGTCTTGTAAATTATTTTTCTTATGTAGATATAAGTTTCAATCTGTATAACTTCCTTTTCTTTAAGAATGTCTTTCTTGAAATTTTGCTCCACCTGCAGCAAATAATCGCTGTTAGTTTTTCTGTGAAAATCTTGTCATTTGAGGAAGGATTTCATTGAGTTCAGGATTCTAGGCTGCTACTATTGTTGAAACACATCTTCATCTTCCTTATGTTATCTATAGAGAAAGCCAATGAAATTCTTTTTTTTTTTAACTTTATAGACAAGGTTTTTTGCTTCCCTAGACATTGTTGGTACAGAATTTGCTATATCTGACAATAGATTTGTTTTTGAATTTTTGAGATTCATGTGTGTCAGTCTCAGTCTTCCAGGTCCTCTGATCTGCTGTCCACCTGGTGTCTATTTTGCTTAGTTTCCTATTTCTGTATCTTTTGCTAACACCCCCAGAACTTATTGTTTTAATGGTTACCTTTGATGGGAGGGAACATGTTTACTCTATGATCATATCTCAGTATTTATTAGTTTGTGTGCTGTGCCTACACTATGAGATTAAAAACTATGTCTAAGTCTATTCCTCCTGATACCAGACAGAAAGATTGGAAAGATATGAAGTTTTCTTTTTTGCTATCTATGTTATTTTCTGCTAACATGCCAGTGTATCAGGCTCAGCTAAAAAAATTTTTTTCTGATGAAAGCATGGGAAAAAGGAATAAATTCTTGAACTTAATTCAGAGTGGCTACCTTTATTTTCCCCTTCCTAATGCAAGGCAGGGTAGATGGTTTTCTATGGTCCTCACTGTGAAAACCTTGTAAGCCTACTTGAAGAAAACTGCAAGGTTTCAAGAAATCTGGTGCTTTGACCTATTTCATTTCTAGTAATACCACACATCCAGCTACACCTCCATTGTGGATCATGTCTTTCTACCTTGTTTCTGATTCTGCCATAATTTCAATTCTTAGGTTTTTGCTTCAAGAAGTTGTGACTCAGTTTGTCTCTTAATTTCTTATTCCCAATTTGCTCTATAAAGAGAGTTCACTGGTGATCTAATAGGAGATTTTGATTTCCATCTCTCCAGTTTTTATATTGGCTAGAGAAGAGAGGTAAAACCAACTTTTCTTCTATGTAAGTTTGGAGAGAGTATTTGTTTAAAGTTTGGAAGTTTTATGAAATATATCTCTGAAAACTACATTAAAGGAATTGAAGAAAGTGTTAAGGAAATTTCTCCTATTTTGGGGAAAAGTTGAAAAAGTCAGAGATTGTGACAAGGGACTATGTCAGTAAGTCAGTAATGTTAAGGTAGCTTAAAAGAGCCTAGAAACCAGGAAACAAAAGCAAAGGTCACAATATAAAATAGAATTTTCTAGAGTCAAAGAGAGACAAGGGGCTTTAGTGTTAAATAAAAAATCTGATTTACTGGTCAAAAAGGAATGAGCCATAGATGGATTGTCTTAGATGTTAGCACACCTGGAACAAAGGATATGTCTTCAAAACTTCTGAAGAGAGAGAAGCGGTGGATTTTGTTCTGGCCTGAAAAGAATACCAGACATTTATTCACTCGGGTTTCTCAGCAGCCGGAAGGACAGGTGGAAGTCAGCAGGACTTTGCATTGGAGTTCTGACGATAAATCATTCTACAAATCTCAATATCAATCAGTTGGGACAGTAAGAGATGCTAAATCGCATATGTGGTTGTAAGTGGACACATCTGTTATAAAAATGTCACAGCTTAAAAAAAATGTATGAAAGTGCAAAATGTCAGGATAAGCAGGAAAACAGAATAATCCCCATTAAACAAGTTAAAGTTAAGAAAACACCATTAAAACCAAGTCAGACTAAGAATTTGCCTGAAGATCAATAGTTGACCTTGAAAACATCTAGAACTAAAAAGTAAATGAGAAAGAAGACATCACATAAAAGGCTATGTACTTAGAATCCAGGTATATAACACATGATCTAAAAACAATGGGTTCAATATTCAAAATGAGAATGAAAAAAGCTCAAAGAAATTAATGCAAGGCAGAGTACGTGCAGTAAGTATAGTAGTTCAAATTTACTGATGGAATGAAGATACACACTGACATTGATTTTGTTAATGAAGAAGAAAGGAGAGTGTGAAAGAGCAAGAGAGCGAGAAAACAAGTGAGAGAGTGAAAGAGGGGAGGGGGAGAGGCATGAAGCCTGATTACCTACGTTCCATCCATGGGACCCATGTTGTATAAAGTTAGAACTAACTCTATCAGTTTATTCTCTGACCTCATGTGCCCAGTGACTCATATATCCAAATTATATGAACATACACAATAGATCAATCAATATTAGAACAACGAGGGAAATCAATACCCACAGTTAATGCATTATTACAAGATCTATACTCATGAACACATAGCTTTGCATTCAGCAGAACTGACACAAGTTCACAAGGGACAAAGACCCTCACTGAAATCTGCAATTTGCAATTGATGTGTCTTTACACTATTATCATATATGTAGATAAAAATGTTCAGATAAGTATGCTATTAGCTCTGTTATGGTTTTGAAATTATTAGGTTATTCCAATATCCTAGCTTGCACTACTATAGTTAAATAAATATATAATTTTAAAAAAATGGCTTCATAATTGAAAATGGAACAGATTCTCCAGCCTTTAAAGTAATTGACCAGATTTAATTATCAAGTGTGTAACAGCCACACCTGTTGTATCATTTGGATGCCAAGAAGCATCTTGGAAATGTGTGACTGCATCTGCTACCATGGCTTGATAGAAGCTGCTCTGAAACTGTAGGATGGTTACCTTATTCAGCTTTATGGTCTCCATGGTGAACTGTAGGGGCTTGGCCTGGAGGTCATCTGATCCTTAGATGCTCCACAGTGCTCACATTGTGATTAAACACCTCCTTTTCACATTTCCAACCACTGGAGCTATTAATACAACATCAAACAAATATAATTTTAAAACATATTAGTGTCTATATAACAAAAATGAATTATTAGTCTTTAGAACGATCAAGGAGTACCTGCCAATATATCTAATCTATATCTTCCTTTCAGCTTTGGCTCCACAGAATTAAAGGGTTATAGATATCTACCCTATGTATGTGTATAGCCTCAATAAAATAAGGTGGTACTTGTCAAGCAGAAAGGTATTTTGAGACTTGTGATATAAATCTATGTGCTTAATGAACCATCTGTGCAGGATTGAGAAAATAGCTTAGATACATTCCTCTTGGGCAGCTAGCTAAGGAAGCTTTTGCAAGCCCAGGTGACAGATCTCAAAATGGCTGGAACCTGTGACTTCTTCTAAGCTGGGTTCTTGCATTTTTATTGGGGGTTTGTTGACCTCTAGGGGGACATACCTGAGGAATGCCCCAGTGACATGACACCTCTCAGCATTACTTCTTTAGTCAGTGGGAGGACAATGGGGCAGCGCCCACCAGTGACTGTAGGTATTAGGACTTCATTGCTGTCCATTTATGAGATGGACTGCTTTAGATATGATAAAAATAAAGTGCACAGTGGCTAAGAGCTCTTCCTGCTCATGTATAGGACCTAGGTTCAGGATGCGGAAGCCAAACCAGGCAGTGCACAACCATGGGCTGCTCCAGTTCCAGGAGATGCAGATCTTCCTGCTGGCTATAGGCAAGGCAGCTTACACATTGCAATAAGATCAATCGATAAAAAAATGAGCTAAGTGAGCAGAGTAAATGGCATTACTTCTGACTATATGTCTATGTAAACATGTATCTGTGAAGGTGCTGTTAACTGGAAAACTACATACAGTGACTTATCACAATTAAAATTTACCATCTTATCAATAAGGATAAAGGGATGTATATATATATATATATATATATATATATATATATATATGTGTGTGTGTGTGTGTGTGTGTGTGTGTATACACATATATATGTATATATATATATCTTTATATAAAGTTTCAGTTGACAAATACTAATAAGATTTTTATTTGAATACTATATTGATTGAGATTTTCAGATTGAAAAAGGATAAATGCACTACATCGAACAACTTTATTTTTCTGACCTCTCTAGTCTAAGAAAAGACTGTTACTCTTTGTAGGGACAAAAATTAAGAAGAGGTAAACTTGTAAGAAATGTGATAATATAGCACTCGGCACACTCTTCAGAAGTGGTAGGACTAGACTTGCTGTAACTGTGGTGTCACATTTAGCCTCTGCTGCTTTTGGTCTCCTTATACATTCACTGTGCCTGACTCTCATTTTCCAGCATTAATTTTCAAGCCATTTTTATCAAGTGTTTTATTTATTTTTTCTACCTCTTCTATTCAGGCCTCATTCTTTCCTATTGTCAGCTAATGCTGTCACAGTATTTGATTTATATAAACTTAATAGAGACACATTTTTAAAAAGCAAATATTTGCATTCCTTTGGAAACTTCCATATGAAATGTCTGTCAAATCCCCCTTGATTGCTAATGGAAATTATTCCAGTTTGGAAGGATCAATGTTGTTTTAAATGTCCACAAGTGAGTCTTCTCAGTGGGTCAAGTCACTATAAGCACAATCTTGATGATTTGCATTCAATTTCAGAGATCCCACCTGATAAAAGATGAGAACTGACTTATCCAGGGACATCCAGATGTTGACCATGACATCTGCTCCCCCTCCCTCTTTCTCTCTCTCTCACACACATATTACATAAACAATGCATACATACACCACACACATAACACAGACACACACACCACACAACAAATGCACATACACACATCCTCCTAACAATAATAAACAAGTTTTTTTTTAATTGTCAAAATAAGTCAATCCATTATTTGAAAAAATCTATTAAATTTTTTCATAAGTCATACTTTAAGGTCATTTCAGACAAAGACTGTTAAAAATAGACTTTAAGAAAAATCTTTAATCTTTTCAATAAGTCATTTTAGATAAAAGCCTATTCCTTATGTGTGAAGGAGCCTCTGACATTGCAGGCTAAGAATAGAATCCTGGCCCATCAAACTTTCTTGAAAAACTTACCCCTCATAAGGAAGAAAGTTCTTGCTCTTCCACGTCAACAGCCACATCAATATAAAATGTGAATACTCAGAAAGACATGGAGACCCATCTCTGTATTGCTATTTGGATGATGCTAAGGCACTAATAACACAAAAATGCACCTCATGGAACACTTAAATGAGACTTGAATCATGGAATAAGGGATAGAGCACATAAATCTGCACATAAATCTTAATTACTGGTGACTCTACAAGAGCTGGAGACATCAACCAGAGGTAATAATAAGATAATATAGGTATTTCTAGGAGCAAGTTATAAAATCCTGAAAAGATCAATTATTCGTTAAAATGTTTTCTTTGCTCTCCATTAAAGTATTATTTGTTCACTACTTCTTTTTCCTCGTAAAAGTTTCATGCTTAGAATCCTTTGGTTATTTGAAGCATATAAATATTCATTTATGAATTTGCATAATGTGATAGCGACTACCCTCTCACCTCATATCAAGGCTCAGAGTTGATTTTATTAGATATAAATGTGAAAATGACAGTTATATTAGTTATGCATTTTAAGGAGCATTAAGAATTTGTAAAATATGTTCCCATTTTTAGAATGTCTTTGTTATGAAAGACCAGGTCATCTAAAATGGCAAATGCTTGCTAGATTTGGTTATGAAATAGCTTACAGCAGATATGCTTCTTTCGTTATCTCTCAAGAAATTTGTTTGCTAATGCTGACCTGTAGAGTGTGTCAGCCAGTGTTTCCTCATATACAAAAGCTGGGAGCCACCTGGGCAGAGCTCAGAACTACACAGATGTTCCATGTGATCAGGTGCAGATACACACAAGAAAACTTGAATAGGTATATTGTAGTCACAAGGTGCCTAGTACAAGCCACTGGAGCAGCTGCCGTCTCCATGAACATTTCCATGTCTTCATGCAGCCTCGGGCTACTCCATGAGACCTTTCCATGGAGTAACCACCTGAGTTAGCCCACGATTCCTCACACAGGGCAACAAGAGGGTAGTCATACTTAGCTCAGTGCTGCGCAGATGAGGATGCTGAGACCAAGGCAGAGGATTAAGCAGTACTCAGCCTCTTGGTAACTAAGGAACAAGTTTTAAGGATCAAGCCTGATTTTAAGGATCGTCAGTTTATCCATGTGTCAGTAAAAGGAAGGTTGATGTCAGCAATACCAGGGCAGTTGGCATAGCATACATGGATTTCCCTCTGAAAGAAATAATGAATGTCTCAGAATAAATCATCCATTTGAAATTATAAAGCTAAGAACAAACATAATTTACATAGTACATTGGCAAAATATGATGTATAAAGTGTTTACAAATACTTTAAATAAGATGCAAGGGAAGTGAATCAAGAGAGTAACACACTGACGACATATTAACTAAGGAATAAAAAAATTAAAATAAGAGATCCTACATAATTACTGTACAGTCAGATGTACATCTAGACCCTCACTGCTTCCAGAAATGGAAGCCCATTGACTATTGGAATATGTGTTTTTCACTCACTTCTTTCCTTTAGTTATTGTGTTTCAGTGAATGTAGCAGACTGTTGTAATTTCTTTTAAGCATTAATATAATTGAGCTCAGTTATGACAATAATCTTTCTGGCATAGACCCCCAGCTCTAGTCCTGCTGGCCCACAGCCACTGAGAACAAAGGCCATATGGCTGTGTGTTATAATGTGTCAAGGAATGTAGTCTTATAACGCCTATGCAAACAATACTCACACAACTGATTCCACCAGTCTACAGTCATTAGCAAGAATATCTGAGAGAAACCAATCTTCTCAGAAATTTTAGTCCAGGAACTACACCTCCTACTTGAGGTATTTTAATTGAATTGACTCTTCCAAAATGAGTAAAAAGATATTTATTTAAATAAGCATCATTGCTTAGTTAAGTCACAATAAAAAAAGAGCACACATAGTAATGTTGTGGCCATTCAGATAATACCAGGCCAGGATAAACCTGGTCTTGGGTTAATTGATCAACTAATACCAATGGCTATCTTGTCATCAAACACTAGACATTGATATATCCTGATCATCAGCTAATATTTACTATCTCATTCCAATTTTGAGTTTTGAATATCTAAAATATTCAACCAACACCACTAATATGTAATGTTTGGGTTTAATAGTCTGTCTCAGTACCTCTCTGTATCATTTTCCTGAGAAATCCCTAGTTCTTAGGAAATACCATTTCACAAACTGGTATGGCAAAAATCTCCCATACAGTGCTATTGGCTGCATTGTGATGATTAACTAATTGATGAAAGCTTCATTTCCATAGAGAGAAATATTCACTTTGAATTTTTTAGAAGTTACAGAGTACATCCAGTTACTAAAATTGATAAACAACACAAAGATAAAAAAGTCTGTTACTTAAAAAGAAACCTAAAGAAAGAAAGAAAGAAAGAAAGAAAGAAAGAAAGAAGGAAATCTCAACATTTAATTCCTTTATTCTCCTTTATTTTATTTACTCTTTTTGGTAGTGCTGGAGAAGTGCATGCCTTTTCATTCCAATGCAGTTTCTACCTGCTGTCTCTCAGCTTCCTTTACCCGAGGTGCCCTCATCCGTATTTGAAGCATCTGAGTTTCAGGTACACACTTTGGCACCATAACATTCCAATGAAATGATGGATCTAAGAGGAGCCAGAAATGGCTCAGCTAGTTAGGTGCTTGATTTTACCCAGACTGCAGTTCTTTCTCAAGACTAAGACAAGAAACAGGGTCATGTTGGTGATGTGCACTTCTAATTTTAGTATTTGTGACGAAGAGACAGGTGGATCACTAAGGTTACTGGTCAACCAGGCTGACCTGCTTGATGAGCTCCAGATAGGCCAGTCAGAGATCTTGTCTCAAAAATCAAAACAAGTATTTTAACAATGTAAAGCACCTAAAGACAAGGCCATGCTCTGGTCTCCATACACACATATGGGGTGGAAGAAAAAGAGGGCTGAGGAGGGAGGGGGCAAAGGAGTCATGGAAGAAGAGAGAAAAAGAGAGAGAGAAAAGAGTCTAATAATTCCATGCATTCAAAGCAATTATTTGTAAATCCAAGTATGTTTACAGAAGTTCAGAATTCTGGGACAGCATCTACTTTACAAGTAATACTTCTTCATATGTGCGAATGGAAACAACCAGCCATTTCACTCTGCCAGCATCATTTAGTTATCATTTAATGGGCAAATTTTCCCACAAATGAACAATGACAAAGAGGAAATCTTACACTCTAGTACTTTGAGCTTAGTTAATTATAAAGCGATAATTTCATCCAGTAAAGAATAAATTGGATTAAAAATAAGAAAATAGCCTGCCACCTGTGCTTTCTGCTGGGGCAGACTCTTGGCTGCTCTGCTCCAGTGAAGACATCATCTCCTGAGCCGTCCTAGAAACCCCTCCCACCTCTGGAGCCCCAGAGCTGCTGGTGGGGGCCTGGCAGACTAGCCACCCATTAACCACCAAAACCCCCACCCTCCCGAATACCACTTCCCTTTTGTTCCTTCTGCCCCTCCTACCACCAGACCCTCTGAAGGAGTGCAGAGATGTCTGAGAGCACAGGAAGGACCGACCCTGATGCTCAGAGGAACCCATCTGGAACCCTCAGGCAGGAGACTTCTGGTTTCTATCTCCAGCTGAAGACCATCCTCTATGAAAGTGTGCCATATTCAGGTGGCATAGAGAGATAGCTAACATCACAGGACAGTGGAGTGGCTGGAAAACCCAGAGCTGACCCTGGGCCACAGAACTACATACACAAATACCACCTCAAGAGAGCTGATTTCCCAGGAGTGCCTATATACCTGTGTGCACAGAGAGAACAGGAATCCCAGGAGTCCAGATACACAGACTTGCAGGACAAATAAGCCATAGTCAGAGACAACAAGACCAACTCACACCAGAGATAACCAGATGACAAAAGGCAAATGTAAGAACATTACCAACAGAAACCAAAGCAACATGGCACTGTCACAAACTCAGTTCTCCCACAACAGCAAGTCCTGAATACCACAACACACCAGAAAAGCAAGTGTTGGATTTAAAGTCACATCACATGATGCTGATAGAGGAATTCAATAAGGACATAAATAACTCCCTTAAAGAAATACAGGAGAACATAAATCAACAGGTAGAAGCCCTTAAAGAGGAAACACAAAAATCCCTTAAAGAAATACAGGACAACATGGGTCAACAGGTAGAAGCCCTTAAAAAGGAAACACAGAAATCCCTTAAAGAATTACAGGAAACCACAAAAAAACAAGTGAAGGAATTAAACAAAACCATCCAGGATCTAAAAATGGAAGTAGAAACAATAACGAAATCACAAAGGGAGTCAACTCTGGAGATAGAAAACCTTGGAAAGAAATCAGGAGTCATAGATGCAAGCATCCACAACAGAATACAAGAGATAGAAGAAAGAACCTCAGGTGCTGAAGATACCATAGAAAACATATACTCAACAGTCAAAAATAATGCAAAATGCAAAAAGCTTGTAACCCAAAACATCCAGGAAATCTAGGACACAATGAGAAAACCAAACCTAAGGCTTATATGCATAGACGAGAACAAAGATTTACAACTTAAAGTGCCAGTAAATATCTTCAGCAAAATTATAGAAGAAAATTTCTATAACCTAATGAAATAGATGGCCATCAACATACAAGTAACCTACAGAACTCCAAACAGACTGGACCAGAACAGAAATTACTCCTGTCACATAATAATCAAAACACCAAATGCACTAAACAAATAAACAAATAAAGAATATTAAAGGCAGAAAGGGAAAAAAAGGTCAAGTAAAATATATAGGCAGACCTATCAGAAATACAAAAGACTTCTCACCAGAAACTATGAAAGTTAGAAGATCCAGGGCTGAAGTCATACAGACCCTTAGAGAATATAAATGTCAGCCCAGCAAAACTCTCAATTACCATAGACAGAGAAAACAAGATATTTCATGACAAATCCAAACTTACACAATATCTTTCCACAAAACCAGCTCTACAAAGGATAATGGGTGGAAAACATCAATACAAGCAGGGAAAGTACACCCTAGAAAAATCAATAAAGTAATCTTTCAACAAACCCAAAAGAAGATAGCCACACAAACAAAATTCCAACTTTAACAACTGAAATAACAGGAAGTAACCATCACTTTACCATAATATCTCTTAACATCAATGGACTCAATTTCCCAATGAAAAGACACAGACTAACAGGCTGGATATGTAAACAGGACCCAACATTTTGTTGTATACAAGAAACCAGCCTCAGTGACAAAGACAATCACCACCTCAGAGTCAAAGGTTGGAAAACAATTTTCTAAGCAAAATTGGTCCCAAGGATCAAGCTGGAGTGGCCATTCTTGTATCAGATAACATTAACTTTCAACCAAAACTTGTCAAAAAAGATAAGGAAGGATACTTTATACTGGTCAAAGGAAAAATCTACCAAGATGAACTCTTAATTCTGAACATCTATGCTCCAAATGCAATGGTACCCACATTCATAAAAGAAACTTTACTAAAGCTCAGACACACATTTCACCCCACATGATAATAGTAGGAGATTTCAACACACCACTCTCAGCAAGGGACAAATCATGGAAACAGAAACTAAACAGAGACACAGTGAAAGTAAGAGAAGTAATGAACCAAATGGATCCAACAGATATTTGTAGAACGTTTCATCCTAAAGCAAAAGAATATACCTTCTTCTCAGCACCTCATGGTACATTCTCCAAAATTGACCATATAATTGGTCACAAAACAGGTCTTAACAGATACAAGAATATTAAAATAATTCCATGTACCCTATCAGATCACCATGGTGTAAGGCTGGTTTGAACAAAAACAATGGAAAACACCCATGTACATGGAAGCTGAACAATGCTCTACTCAATGACTCAACTTGGTCAAGGAGGAAATCAACAAGATAGATAAACCCTTAGACAGACTAACCAGAGGGCACATAGGCACTACCCAAATTAATAAGATCAAAAACGAAAAGGGAGATATAACAACAGAAATTATGGAAATTCCAAAAAAAATTATCAGATCCTATAAACAAAAGCTTATACTCAACAAAATTGGAAAATCTAGATAAAATGGACAATTGTCTAGACACATTCTTTCTGTTAAAACAGAATCAGATAAACCATCTAAATAGTCCTATAAGCCCTGAGGAAATGGAAGCAGTCATTAACAGTCTCCCAAACAAACAAACAAACAAACAAACAAAAAGCCCAGAACCAGAAGGGTTTAGTGGGGAATTCTATCAGATCTTCAAAGAGGACCTAATACTGATACTCTTCAAACTATTCCACAAAATAGAAACACAAGGAACACTACCCAAATTATTCTATGAAGTCACAATAACACTTATACCTAAGACAAAGGAAGACCAAACAAGGAAAGGGAACTTTAGACCTATTTTCCTTATGAGCATTGATGCAAAAATACTCAATAAAATTCTTGCCAACTGAATTTAAGAAAAATGACAATTCACCATGATCAAGTAGGCTTCATCCCAGGGATGCAGGGATGGTTCAATATATTGAAATCCATCAATACTATCACTACATAAACAAACTCAAATTAAAAAAAAAACCACATGGTCATTTCACTAGATTCTCAAAAAGCATTTGACAAAATTCAGCATCCCTTCATGTTAAAAATCTTGGAGAGATCAGGAACTCAAGGCCCATACCTAAACATAGTGAATGCAATATACAGCAAACCAGTAGCCAACATCAAACTAAATGGAGTAAAACTTGAAGCAATCCCACTAAATTTGGGGACCAGACTAAACTGCCCACTCTCTCCCTATGTATCAATATAGTACTTGAAGTTCTAGCTAGAGAAATTAGACAACAAAATGAGGTCAAAGGTATACAAATTGGAAAGGAAGAAATCAAAATATCACTATTTGCAGATGATATGATCGCATACTTAAGTGACCCCCAAAACCCACTGAACCTAAAATGACATAACATGTACTTAATGAAAGATGTAAGAATTAGCTCATAGGAAGGGGCAATAAGAAAATTATAGTTTGGTAAAATAAAGTTTCCTATTACTATATAAACATTAGGTTTTATACTTAAGAAAAGTAAATTTAGTGAGTCTATTACATAGCACTGTGGAAATGAGTAATTTCCTTTCTATTAAAGCAACCCAAACCCTCACTTCCTATTCTGATGTATAATCTGTACCTACCAGCAGATTTCAGATCTCATGTCTACAGGTTTTTGTTCCTCAAAAAGAAGAAGAAAAAGTAGATGGAGGGGAAGGAGAAAGCAGAGGAGGAGGAGTAGAAGGAGGAGAAAAGAGAAAAGAAAGGAAAGAGAAATGAGAGAAAGGAAAGAAGGAAGGAAGGAAGGAAGGAAGGAAGGAAGGAAGGAAGGAAGGAAGGAAGAGAAGACATTTCAGAGTGTGTAGTTTATACTTTCAGAGTTCATGCTTTCAGAGGTAGAGGCATCCTAACTAATTCTAAGAATGAAAGAAAACTGAAAACCAAGCAACCAAGATCAGTCTGAGAGATTTCCTTTTCAGAAATGGGATAAGATCAATGCTGAACTCTATGGGTACATTAAAAGAAGAGGTTAGAAAAAAAGGACTGTATCTTGCAACATGAAATGACTTGCATTTAGTTAGGAATAGCACACACACAGTCATGTGGTTGAGCCTTCTTTGTTTCAATTTCATTATGACACAGATAATCTTGTATAATCTTTAAGAATGTAGCTTACTTTGTAAATGAAAGGAAACAGAAAAAGAGAAAAAGAAAACTATTATCATTGTTTTAAGTTCTAGATTCTTTCAGTCTTAACATGATTTCTTTTGACATTCTAATTTTGTACAAATACTTATCACATTTTCTAATTTATTCCTTTGTTCTGATGGTGGATTTAGGTATAGATACGTAGATATGCCCACAGCTCTGGACTGTCATCACTCCACCTCCTGGCCTGGCAAAGAGTGGGCCAGTAAGGGTCACAAAGCACACTATGATAACAGCTCTTGTAGGATCCTTTCATTTCTAAAGAACATGTGGGAAATGAGTATAGACTGGAAATATCAGATGGAGAAGGCCACAGTTTGAATTACCAGGTTGCAAGCAAAACAAGAACACACAATGTCTAGGATGACAGCATCAGTGAGCTCAAGGTAGAATCCACCATATAGAAAAAATTGTGGAGCTCAGAATAGTGCTTTACAATGAAGGAAACAGCTCAAATTAGACCAAGAATTTTGTATGATCCTTGGTATACTAGAAAAGTGCATTTTTTTGGGTGGGCTGTTGGGTGGGATAACTGGATGATAGGAATATGTGGTACGTGAAGTCTGAACAGATGATACAGAGAGGAGCAAGACAGAGGTATAGGCTACAAGTGAGTGCAAAAATGAAGACTAAGGTGATAGCTGCTGTGAAAAGTAGTTCCATGCTTGATTAGGGCAGAATAAAGAATATGTTTCTTTTGTAGTAGTAATGACTGGTTAAGAGATAACGTATAATGAGATAAGAGAAATGGAAACCTGGAATATTTGGGCATATAAGACGAAGGGAGGACTCCAGATTAACAGATGGGCTGATCTAACCTAGCTACAGAGGGAACTGATTAACAAAGGTAGACAAGAAGCAATAGTGACCAGCTTGAGACAGTGGTGGAGAGGCAATGATGATGTGTGGGAGTTCTTGTGCTTCCTCAAATTCCCTCAGGGTATCAGAGGACAAGAGCTAGGGATGAGAGTAGGGGCCTAAAAGATGATGGAAGTTTGTGTAGGGAAGAGAAGGTGGATCACAGATGTCTAGAGCATAGTTTATAAAACTGTAGGTATCAATCCCATGTGAGGTTCGTGTAGTTCCTCAGTGTGGGGCTTGCAAAATTTCAGCAAGAGAAAATGCTTTCTTATTGTTGACAACCAAAATTGAATTTTAAAAATGATAGAAGCAATCTCAGGTCTTTGTAGGAGGTCTTAATAGTACTCTATCTCTCCACTGCCATCTTGGTTCTGAACATACAAAATAGGCAATTTGCATAGTGGCCAACTGGGCAACATCACTAGCCCTACCTAGATCACCTCTGCTCAGAGTCAAGACTGTCGTATGTCATGACTGCAGACTCTTTAAACAACTGTGTTTACTAAATAAGCATAGTTTCTGCAATTAAAAAATACCACATTTTGATTAAGGGAAACAAAATCTCTTGATATTTTCTACTATGCTTCTTCAGAAGATGAATATTAAGTTAGTATGTCATTTTTTAAAATTTTTTATTGGATATATTCTATATTTATATTTCATTTCCCATTTTCTGGTTCTCCATCCCCCAAAGGTCCCACATGCCCTTTTCCTTCCCCCTGTTCCCCCATCCACCCGTTCCCACTTCCCTGTTCTGCTATTCTCCTACACTGATGTTTTGATCCTTTCCAGCACCAGTGTCCACTCCTTCATTCTTGTCAGATATCATTTGATATGTGGATTGTGTCTTAGGTGTCCCAAGATTCTAGGCTAATATCCACTTATCAGTGACTGCATTCCATGGGTATTCTTTTGAGACTGGGTTACCTCACTTAGTATGATGTTCTCCAGCTCCATCCATTTCTCTAAGAACTTCATGAATTCATTGTTTCTAATGGCTGAATAGTACTCCATTGTGTATATATACCACATTTTTTGTATCCATTCCTCTGTTGAGGTACATCTGGGTTATTTCCAGCTTCTGGCTATTATAAATAAGGTTGCTATGAACATAGTGGAGCATGTATCCTTATTGCATGCTGGGGAGTCTTCTGGGTATATGCTCTGGGGTGGTATGGCTGGGTGCTCCAGAAGTATTATGTCCAGTTTTCTGAGGAACTGCCAGACTGATTTCCAGAGTGGTTGTACCAGTTTGCAGTCCCACCAGCAGTGGAGGAATGTTCCTCTTTCTCCACATCCTCACCAACACCTGAGGTCTCCTTAGTTTTTAATCTTAGCCATTCTGACTGGTGTGAGGTGAAATCTCAGGGTTGTTTTGATTTGCATTTCTCTAATGACTAATGATGTTGAACATTTTTTAAGGTGTTTCTCAGCCATCCGAATTTCTTCAGGTGAAAAGTCTTTGTTTAGCTCTGTACCCCATTTTTGGATAGGGTTATTTGGTTTTCTGGGGTCTAACTTCTTGAGTTCTTTGTATGTATATTAGCCCTCTGTTGGATGTGGGGTTGGTGAAGATCTTTTCCCAATTTGTTGGTTGCTGATTTGTCCTTTTGACAGTGTCTTTTGCCTTACAGAAACTTTGTAATTTTATGAGGTCCCATTTGTCTATTCTTGATCTTAGACGATAAGCGATTGGTGTTCTGTTCAAGAATTTTCCCCCTGAGTCAATGTCCTCAAGGGTCTTCCCCAGTTTCTTTTCTATTAGTTTTAGTGTGTCTGCTTTTATGTGGCAGTTCTTGATCCACTTGGAGTTGAGCTTAGTGCAAGGAGATAAGAGTGGATCAATTCTCATTCTTCTGCATGTTGACCTCCAGTTGAGCCAGCACCATTTGTTGAAAAGGTTATCTTTTTTACACTGCATGTTTTCAGCTCCTTTGTTGAAAATCAATTGGCCATAGATGTGTGGGTTCAATTCTGGGTCTTCAATCCTATTTCATTGATCCACCTCCCTGTCACTGTACCAATACCATACAGTTTTTAACACTCTGCTCTGTAGTATTGCTTGAGGTCTGGGATATTGATTCCCCCAGAAGTTCTTTTACTGTTGATGATAGTTTTAGCTATCCTGGGTTTTTTGTTATTCCAGATGAATTTGAGAATTGCTCTTTCTAACTCTATGAAGAACTGAGTTGGGATTTTGATGGGGATTGTGTTGAATCTGTGTATTGCTTTTGGCAAAATTGCCATTTTAACTATATTAATCCTGCCAACCCATGAGCATGGACGATCTCTCCATTTTCTGAGGTCTTCTTCCATTTCTTTCTTCAGAGACCTGAAGTTTTTGTCATATTAATGTTTCACTTGTTTGGTTAGAGTCACACCAAGATACTTTATATTGTTTGTGGCTATTGTGAAGGGTGTCATTTCCCTAATTTCTTTCTCGGCCTGCTTATCCTTTGCATATAAGAAGGCTACTGATTTGCTTGAGTTGACTTTATAACCAGCCACTTTGCTGAAGTTGTTTATCAGCTGTAGGAGTTCTCTGGTGGAGATTTTTGGGTCACTTAAATATACTATCATATCATCTGTGAATAGTGATAGTTTGACTTCTTCCTTTCCAATTTGTATCCCTTTGACTTTCTTATGTTGTCAAATTGCTCTAGCTAGTACCTCAAGTACTATATTGAAGAGATATGGTGAGAGGGGGCAGCCTTGTCTAGTCCCTGATTTCAGTGGGATTGCTTCAAGTTTCTCTCCATTTAATTTGATGTTGGCTACTGGTCTGCTGTAAATTGCTTTTACTATGTTTAGGTTAGGGCCTTGAATTCCTGTTCTTTCCAAGACTTTTAGCATGAAAGCATGCTGAATTTTGTCAAATGCTTTTTCAGCATCCAATGAGATGACCATGTGGTTTTTTTCTTTGAGTTTGTTTATGTAGTGGATTACGTTTTTGGATTTCCATATATTGAACCGTCCCTGCATCCCTGGGATGAAGCCACGTTGATCATGTTGAATGATCATTTTGATATGTTCTTGGGTTCAATTGGCAAGAATTTTATTGAGTATTTTTGCATCGATGTTCATAAGGGAGATTTGTCTGAAGTTCTCTTTCTTAGTTGGGTCTTTGTGTGATTTTGGTATCAGGGTAATTATGGCTTCATAGAATGAGTTGTGTAGTGTTCTTTCTGTTTCTATTTTGTGGAATATTTTGAAGAGTATTGGTCTTCTTTGAAGGTCTGATAGAATTCTGCACTAAAACCATCTTGTCCTGTGCTTTTTTTGGTTGGAAGACTTTCTATGACCTCTTGTATTTCTTTGGGGGTTATGGGACTGTTTAGGAAATCTATTTGGTCCTGATTTAATTTTGTTATTTGCTATCTGTCTAGGAAATTGTCCATTTCCTCGAGATTCTCCAGTTGTGTTGAGTGTAGGCTTTTGTAATAGGATTTGATGATTTTTTTAATTTCCTCAGTTTCTGTTGTTATATCTCCCTTTACATTTCTAATTTTGTTGATTTGAATACTGTCTCTGTGTCCTTTGGTAAGTCTGGCTAGGGGTTTATCTATCTTGCTGGTTCAAAGAACCAGCTCCTGGTTTTGTTGATTCTTTGTATGGTTCTCTTTGTTTCAACTGGATTCATTTCAGCCCTGAGTTTGATGATTTCCTGTCTTCTACTCCTCCTGGGTGAAATAGCTTCTTTTTGTTCCAGAGCTTTCAGGGGACAATAGCCACAACCAATACAAAGTATCTTGCCGTGACTCTAACCAAACAAGTGACAGATCTGTATGACAGGAACTTCAAGTCCTTGAAGAAAAAAATCGAAGAAGACCTCAGGAAATGGAAAAATATTTCATGCTCTTGGATTGGGAGGATCAATAGTAAAAATGGCCATCTTGCCAAAAGCAATCTACAGATTCAATGCGATCCCCATCAAATTCCCAAATCAATTCTTCATAGTTCTAGAATGAGCAATTCTCAAATTCATCTGGAATAACAAAAAACCCAGGATAGCTAAAACTATTCTCAACAATAAAAGGACTTCTGGGGGAATCAATATCCCTAACCTCAAGCAGTACTACAGAGCAATTGTGTTAAAAACTGCATGGTATTGGTACAGCAACAGGCAAGTAGATCAGTGGAATAGAATTGAAGACCCAGAAATGAACCCACAGACTTATGGTCTTTGATAAAGGAGCTACAACCATCCAGTGTAAAAAAGATAGCCTTTTTAACAAATGGTGCTGGTTCATCTGGAGGTCAGTTTGCAGAAGAATGTGAATTGACCCACTCTTTTTTTTTAAACTTATGAGAAAGAGTTTATTAGGAGCTTGGTTACAATCTCAGAGGTTTAAAATCCATGATCCTCAATATAGGGAGGATGGCAGTAGGCAGGCATGTCTTTGGTGCAGTAGCTGAGAGCTTACATCAGATCCAAAATCATGACAGAGAGAGGCAGAGAGGGTTAATTGAGAATGATGTAAGCTTTTAAAACTATAAAGGCTACACTAATGACACACCTCCTCCACCAAGTCCTTGCCTTTTAACTGTTTTAAACAAATATTCATATGTATGAGACTAGGGGTGTAATTCTCATTCCAGAGCCCACATGGTACCATTATTCTCACTTTCCTGTCATTCCACTCCCCAACATCCTAAAGTAATGGTTGTATGGAAAATTCATACACAACCTTCTCTTTAACACAACTAAGAAGATTATGTAGCTGCTATTATCTCCTGTTATACATACATACATACATACATACATACATACATACAGTTTGGACTGGCACAAGCCTCAGAGAGTAATACCACATAAAGCATCATTCTCTAATATCTTTAGCAGCTTCTCACCAGGATTACCTTGCTGTAGCCTGGGCAGGAGCTTTTTCAGGCAGATTTAATTGTCCTGATATCTTCTTCCTAGGTCCAGTGAAATGTATTCTGGTTTTGGCACTGTGATATTTTTGTTTGAGATCTTAAAGGGCTGATCATGTAACAACCCAAGAATCCAAATGGAATTGACCCACTCTTATCTCCTTGTACTAAGATCAACTCCAAGTGGATCAAGGACCTCTACATAAAACCAGACACACTGAACCTAATAGGAAAGAAACTGGGGAAGACCCTGGAGGACATGGGCACAGGGGGAAAGTTTCTGAACAGAACACCAATAGCTTATGCTCTAAGATCAAGAATTGACAAATGGGACCTCATAAAATTACAAAGTTTCTGTAAGGCAAAGGCCATGGTCAGAAGGAAAAAACAGTCATCAACAAATTGGGAAAAGATCTTCACCAACCCTACATCCGACAGGGGGCTAATATCGAATATATACAAAGAACTCAAGAAATTAGACCCCAAAGAACCAAATAACCCTATCAAAAAATGGGGTACAGAGTCTATGCCTTTTTATTGGGGAATTGAGTCCATTGGTGTTAAGAGATATTAAGGAATAGTGATTATTTCTTCCTGTCATTTTTGATGTTATTTTTGTTTTTGAGTGGTTATATTCTTTTGAGTTTGATGGAAGAAGGTTACTATCTTGCTTTTTCTAGGGCACAGTTTCCCTCCTTGTATTGGAGTTTTCCTCCTATTATCCTTTGTAGAGCTGGGTTAGTGGAAAGATATTGTGTAAATTTGGTCTTGTGGAATATTTTGATTTCTCCATCTATGTTGATTGAGAGTTTTGCTGGGTATAATAGTCTTGGCTGACAATTGTGTTCTCTTAGAGTCTGCATGAGATCTGCCCAGGATCTTCTAGCTTTCATGGTCTCTGCTGAGAAGTCTGGTGTGATTCTGATAGGTCTTCCTTTATATGTTACTTGGCCTTTTTCTCTTACTGCCTTTAACATTCTTTCTTTGTTTAGTACATTTGGGGTTTTGATTATTATGTGGCAGGAGGTATTTCTGTTCTGGTCCAGTCTGTTTGGAGTTCTGAAAGCTTCTTGTATATTCATGGACATCTCTCTCTTTATGTTAGGGGAGTTTTCTTCCATAATTTTGTTGATGATATTTGCTGGCCCTTTAAATTGTAGGTCTTCACTCTCATCTATCCCTATAATTCTTAGGTTTGGTCTTCTCATTGTGTCCTGGATTTCCTGTATGTTTTGGGCTACAAGCCTTTTGCATTTTGTATTTTCTTTGACTGTGGAGTCAATGGTTGCTATGGTATCTTCAGCATCTGAGATTCTTACCTCTATCTCTTGTATTCTGTTGTTGGTATTTGCATTTACGACCCCTGATTTCTTCCCAAGGTTTTCTATCTCCAAAGTTGTCTCCCTTTGTGATTTTTTTGTTGTTTCTGCCTCTGTGTTCTTGGATGGTCTTGCTCAGTTTCTTCACTTGTTTGTTTGTGTTTTCTTGCAATTCTTTAAGAGATTTTTGTGTTTCCTCTTTCATGACTTCTGCCTGTTGACTCAATTTCTCCTGCATTTCTTTAAGTGATTTTTTCATTTCCTGGTTATTGGCTTGTGTCTGTTGATCCATATTCTCCTGTAATTCATTAAGTGATTTTTGTGTTTGCATTGTAAGGGCTTCTACCCTATTCATGTTCCCCTGCATTTCTTTAAGAGATTTGTTTATGTCTTTTTTGTGTTCCTCTAGCAGCATAATGATCAGTGCTTTTAAATCCAACTTTCGTTTTTCTGGTGTGTTGGGGTATCCAGGACTTGCTGTGGTTGGCGAATTGGGTTCAGATGCTGCCATATTGCCTTGATTTCTGTTAGTAACATTCCTATGTTTGCCTTTTGCCATCTGTTTATCTCTGGAGTTAGTTGGTCTTATTGTTACTGATTGGAGTTTGAAGCTCCTGTGAGCCTGGCCTTTGGCGCTGCTCTTGTAGAGGGCATCCGAGCTCCTGAGGTGGAGACCAGGAGGTTTCTCCTACTGGGCTCTGAATTATATCCTCAGCTCTGCTGGGCCAGACCCAAGTCTTCCCCAGGCTTGTTGCTGGACCTGCAATTGGCCTCCTGCAGTCTCCTCCTGGCCTGTCTAGTTGCCAGCTCTTAAGAATCAGATCTTTTTTTTTCCCCACTGATCTGGGCTCGTCTGTTAGATCTTTATGGTGACCCGCGCTCCTCTGTTGGTTCTCTAAGGTGACCTGTTTAGGCTACCAGTTCCAAGATGGTGGCGGGTCTCAGGACTCAGTCTAACCACGGGATTCCGTGCAGGACCAGAGCTTCCCTGGTTGGACTGCTGGAACCTAGATGGTGGCACTCTCAGTCCACAGGGCTCTGTCTGGTTAGTTGTCTGTGGTGTCCTGAGGCAAGATGTCGGCCTATGGCTGTACTCCAGGCACAGACCCATGAGCAGGTTGTTGCCCACACTGGTTGGTGCAGAAACTGCCCCCCAAACTGATCTGGCTCTGGGCATAGGTAAGAGCCTTATGGGGTAGTCGATGCTAGGCTAGGTCTCAGTCCATGTACCTGACCCCAGCAGCCAGCAGTCTGCAGTGATCTGTGGCAAGATGGCGGCCTTGCTGCAAGTCCAGTGAGCTGGTCTCCGGCAGTTGGCCACAGCTGCCAAGCTGTAGGTGCACAGACCTCCTGCTGAGCTCCTCTGGCTTTGTGCACAGGCTAGAGCCTGATGGTCTATGCTAGGCTAGGTCTCTGTCCACGCACCTGACCCCAGCAGCCAACAGTCTGCAGTGACCTGAGGCAAGATGGTGGCCTCGCTGCAAGCCTGGTAAACTGGTCCCCCTAGTATGTCTTTATTAGGATGCATAACTTTTAAAACTGCTTTTGGAGTTGTCGACTTAATTTTAAAACACATACAGAAATCATTCAATAAATTCTGGCTTGAGATTAAGTCAGAAATTGTAACCATTTATGAAATGTCTCTAAACATATTTTTTGCCATTTTGTTTTGGTATACAAAATGATGTATTCAACAATGGTTGCTATAAAATCAAAATTTTTATCAACTCAGAAAATGTTGAAGAGACCCTGCATCTTCAGTATCAATATTCATGTAAAATTTAATCTTTTATATAAAGGTAAGTCAGGACAACTAGCTCACTGTAAATTTAATTTTATTTAAGGAGTTACCTTAAAGTTAATTTCAATTTATTATCAATAATATTTTATTAGCATGTCAATTATATCAGAGATATACATGTATGAAAATGTATGGACATTAAACATACATACACACAGAGACACATATTTATTCAAACAAAGCAAGGTAGATTTTAAATGACAAATCCTGAATTTTTCTTATATATGACATCTAGATAAAGGGAAAATGGACATTAAAATAAAAATGGACCATTTAAGAAGGGTAAGGGGATAAGAAAGAGGATGTGCAGACGAGTGAGGGAAATGGGGTGAACTCAATAAAATATATCATGTGAGAAAATGAGATGTCAAAATGATATACAACATTTGTATAGTTAATACATGCTAATAATAAAGTGAAAAAGATTAAAAGTAACAGAGGGAATAAAATCATAAGGCAGAAAAGAATGCAGTTAAATAATTTATCATCTTTCTATGTTTGAACATAAAACATCTGATGGCATAAACATTAGTAAAGGTTATCTCATTGCACACACACACACACACACACACACACACACAGATGCTCTCTGGTTTTTTGTAGAATCATAGTGAAGGTTTCAATACTCACTAGATTATTCTGAAAAAGTTTTTACATTGTCTGAGCAACATTTCTTAACAAGGTATGGTAGGACATGGTCTCACTATTTCCATGACGATTATAAACACTGACATTAAAAGACCTTAGTGCTATGTAAATGAGAGCTAATGGCAAAGGCTGAATATGAGCTATAACAGGGTCATGACTTTGTATTATTTACCAGTCACTGCACACCTAGGCCATTAATTTTCTAAGGACTTAGAAATCTCAAGTAAAAACATTGTACAAGCCTGCTGTTTTTATTCATAGTATTTGATTAATATGGTGTGAAATATTATTAGATAATTTTAATTCAGGTGTATGGATTTAAGGTAGTTGAGAGCTTTCGTGACATAAACATTGACAAATGATGTGTAAGTTTAAGTTTTCACAAGCGATTAATCTGCTTTCCTGCAGTTAAAATTAATTATTGTACTCATAGTTACATGGCTGGATAATATATGCCCAGCATTAGCATACACCATTTGCACAAAATTATTGTTAACAGAATGTAATATTTTAAATATTTTTAATATATATGAAATACAATAAACAAAGACCAGATCAGAATTCTAGTTTTTTTTAACCTGTTTTTGATTCAGTTTTATCTGGTTGTTTTTTATATTAGTTTAGTGTAATTGAGGTTTTTTTTCTTTTAGTACTAGGGATCACAAAGTCGTGCTGTTCAAAGCCAACACTCCATTTCTGAAGTTAATTACAAGCCCAGTATATATGAGGCTCTGAATTTTGTCTCCATCAGTGCAAAAAGTTATTAACATATCTGCTGTCATGGGTGTGCAATAGGAGTCATATCCTTATAGGAAAGTGGACAAGATCTATGTTCATAAATTTTAGCTGCAACTACTACCATGATTTCTTCATGAACAATATGTTCAGATATTCTTGCCCTTGCTCATAAATTCTCAGAAACAAATAGAAATGAGGCTTGTAGGATACATGAGATTAGTAAAATATTTCTAAAATTAGAGGGGAGAGAATGAGCCTACATCCTCTCTTCAGTCACCCTGACTTCATGGCTCACTTGAACACTGTGGACAGATGGATAATATTTATCTTGCTCTTTAGAGGCAAGGGTTTCATAGCTTGTACACACTCAACATTCTTTTGCCCATTTTCTATAAGAATTTGAGATTGAAATAAAAAGAGCCAGCACCACGAACACTTATTTATAAAGTGCCTATTTGGCTATGAATACTGTATTCACTCCTTTGTACTTATGTTCTTAAGATCTTTCCTATTCTGCACCCAATGCAATCAACAATAGATGCCTAATTTGTCTAAGGCCAGTGTTTACAAAGGCCCGAGAATGAGAAAAAAACTCGAAAGTGAACTTTCCCTGGGCAGAACGTCTATGACCTACATGAGACACAATTCTTTCATGCCAGTAAGCCCTCATTTTCTTTTTATATGTGGCCAGACAATTTTGTATTTGGTCACTTAATATTGAACAAGATCTTGAGATCTTGAATGCATACCAAGTGTCTACTAGACACTATTCCTGGAATCCATGCCTCAACTGACTCCTTCCCATGGCTTCATCCTGTACCAGTGTTTAGAAATGAATAGAAAGTAAAAGAAGATGGAACACAATAGCACATGAGGTATTTGTAAGACCCTAGGGTAGGAAAATCTGTGGAGTAACAAATTAGAAGTGATGTGAATTGCCACTTTCACATTTTTGTTAACTTTTATTGCTTTAGAGCTTCAAGTTGGTTTTCTTTTTTACTGCATTGAGTCTACTAATGGGTCTGTTAAACACATCCTTTTATTATGTTATTAAGTAATTTCCATGGTTAGCATTCCATTAGGCTTTTCTTTATAATTTCCATTTTTTCTCCTGAAACTCTTTCCACTACACAAGACATCTTTACGAGTTCCTAACTTGAAAGTATGGACCTCAAACTCTGTTTAATGTTGCATCTACAGGAAGAAAATCATTTGAGGAGAAAGGCAGGACAAATACAGAAATTTAGGAAGGTAAATGTGTGGGGAAAACAGTAGAATGGAATTTATTTGGAAAAGGTCCCTAATAAAAAGAACAATCTTTAGATTGTTGGTTTGTTTATTTTTTTTTGTAAGCAGAGAATTAGAAGACATTTTCTTCTGTCACTCTGAATTATCCCTACCCAAAATAATTAAGTTGGTGATTATTTGGTGATGATACATACTGACCACTTACTGCTCCAGTTGACACTTCAGTGTAGGGAGTTGAATTTATCTGCTCAGATAATATTAAGCTGTGCATGGATGTGTCATTTCTCTCTCTCTCTCTCTCTCTCTCTCTCTCTCTCTCTCTCCCTCCCTCCCTCCCTCTCTCTCTCTCTCTTTCTCTCTCTCTCTTTTCTTTTGCTGTTTTGTTGTCATTTGCTTTGCTTTAATATTTGTTGGTTTCTGTTTTCTCTTTAGACTGGATGTCACTATGCAGCTCTGACTGTCCTGGAATTAAGTATGCAGAACAGGTTGGTCTAGAATTCAGAGATCCACCTACCTCTTCCTTCTAAGTGCTGGGATTAAAGGTGTGCACACTCTAGACTCAGCTTGGCATGGGTGGATGTTTTCATTGCTGTAGTTTCAGTTTCTTCTGAAGGTTCCCTGAGAGCAGGGCGGGAAGATGTTTTTCATGTCCCTGTTTACATTGTCAAGCATTCTTTATCTGAGCTGCAGTGAAACTCATCTCTATATTCTGACTTACACCAGATCTAATGCTCTCTCTCTCTAATTGTTCCTGTGTTCATTGAATTGGCAGAGGAAATTGGAACTCTCCATGGTCCTATCCTTTGTGCTTGATAGATTTTGGGTCTCAGAGTCAGTTTGTGAATCAGTCTGTCCTATGGTGTTCTGCACAGTCTTGTATCATTAGAAAGTGCTGTATGAGATGGAAGTTCCTGTGCTTTTGGCAGAAATGGAAGAAACTGAGTAGACCACAGCAGGATTTTCAATGACTTTATCAGTGTTAAATTATTTTATTTTGTTTTTTTTTGCATGATATTCATATATGAGAAATTTATATCATTCTTCTCTCCCCTTTCTCCCTCCATTTTTCCATATCCACATATAAATCAAGTTCATAGAATTCTGTTTTTAATTATCATTGTTGCAAAAATATAAACTCATAAATATGGACTGCTAACCTCATTTTCTGATGATTATATCTATGTGTGTCTAGACCTGGCAATTGGGGATCCAATCACCTAGCACATGGCTTATTCTTGGAGAAGACTGACTCTCCATACTTCCGCAGACATTATTGCTTACCGCTCTTCTTCATTGGTGGGGACTTGTGAGATTCCCTTCATTCACTTTGATGTGTCAATTGTTATTGCCATTGTTCAAGTCTTCTCTATATTAATATTTCATTTCCATGTCATATATTGATGACATTGACTATCATGTATCAGACATGCTGGTCCTCTGGCTTTTGTTTTCTTTCTATCCACCTTCCATGATCCTGCTCCCTGAGCTTTCGGTATAGAGGTTTTTGTATCATTTAGTGGCAGATTGGTGCCTTTATCATTTGCCATATTGCGGATTTCTATCTGTGTTTTGTGTGTCTAGGCTTTCTCACTACTCCCAGCAGTTTTACAGTGAATGTCTGGTCTTTCCTTCTCTCTACCACCTGATAAAATATCTTAGAGAAGTAACTCCAGATAGTAGAAAATTTCTATGTGTCTTTGGGTCTGGTGGATTCTGCTTTTGCAGGCCAATCCATGTTCAAAATTAAAAATATATGGCTAATTTCAGCTGTCTTCTTAGTTACTGATTTGGCCTCTTTTTATCCCGTGCTTCATTCATTGATCTGCCACTTTGCTCTTCAATCTTTCTTAAGATTTCATACCATTGGCATGTTGTCCTATTTCCTTCAACTTTAAAATGAGTTCAGGAAAAGTAAAATATAGTTTATTTATTTGTGAGAGCAGCTTTTTTTTACACCTTTCTGCATCCTGGGTGGAACTGGAAGTCACTATAAACAGCATTTCAACTTGAATATTTTATTTCAGAAATGCAAACTTGGCCACTCAAGAATGTATTGAATCTTTCATCAGTATTGTCACGTACTCATCGTTATATTTAAACATTTTCTTCCCTTGAACACAGTTTTACATAAATCTATGAATGTCATCTTAAAAAATAGATATGATTTACATTTCAATTGTTAATTTATAAGAGCATGCAATTTCTATGTGTAGGTTAGCCATAGTCATTACTTTTTCCTGCCCAGTGAGTATGTAATGAGTCCATTGTCACTGTAATCTGTATCTCTCTCGTAAGCGTGAACATTTTGTTCGACATCCCACGATCATTTAGCTTTGCACTGCTGCAAATTGCTCCTTTTTATTTTGCCCAGCTTTCCATTCAATCATCTGTTCTAGTCAGGTGAATCTGACAAATCTTTACTTGATTTTTTTTCTAAAATCCCCTTCTGAAAATAATTGCCTGTCTACTTGCCTGTGTTACATTTTGTCACAGAATAATTTTCTTTATATATAATGTAGATAGTGTGAATATATTCTTTATAATGTCTGAGATTCCAAGCTTTCTTAAGTGGGATTCTCTAATTCTTATTATAGTGTGGTTGGTTGCCTACATTACTAAACAGCACATCAGCATGAAGGCAACTCGAGGGGTGAAGGCAATTTTACACAAGCACACATAATTAGAGTATCTTACAAATGGTGCAGATGCTGCATATCTCTTGCTTAGCCAGCATTCGTGTGGGTGCCATAGCATTTTACCTAGGTATATGGAATGAATCTAGCAATTGCCCTGAACTTAGTGGATGTCTAACCTAGACTAGAAGAGTAGTTTCTGGACATCTATCAGGAGTAGAGATGTAGCTCTGAGTTCCTTCTGTGTTTGTGTTTTCTTTAGATTCTCTTTTAAAATGATGTTAACATCTAATGTAATAAGTGTTTTATCATTTGGTATTTATGTTTATGTGGTGATGGTGTTCATGGTACTTCTTTATAAACCTATGTGTCTACTTTTCCCTGTTTTATTAAGAATCTTTTTCTTCCTTAATAGAAATGCTGTCTTTGTTATATGATAGCTTAACATCTCATCATTCTTCCCTATATGAGGGATTGGCTGTGAATGTATTAGATTGAGCACTCTACCATTGACAGACATCCACAGGACCTCTCCCTCCTTATGTACTTTGAGGAACAGCCTCTTTATGTTTCCCAGGCTGGCTTAAAATCACTATGTAACTAAAACAGACTTCAAGCTTGTGACCCTTCTGCTGCAGCTGTGACTATGGACATACATGAATACCTCCATGCCAAAAGCATATTAATTTTTATGGATTCCTATTTCTCCTGATGTATGGTAAGTCAAATCACTCATTTTATAGTCATAATATCCAGAAGATTTTACTTACTATACATCGGAGGTTGTTTTTTTTTCCTATTTGTATACATAAAGTTAATAGTTCTATGGGAAGTTTTATATAATAATTATGCACATTAAAATTGTGCATGTTTTATTTAAAAACTGTGTCCTTCTAAACTATTAAGACTTTCTATTGTTTGATATGTTATATTCCTTAACAAAATAGTATTTTGCTCTGTATATATAGTTTCCATCTCATGAAATCTATATCTAAAAGTTGCATACCATTCTCTCAATAAGAGCAAAGCTAAGATTTCATGCTTTTGCCTTTTATCTATTCACCTTAATGGAATTTTGTATTAATTCCAGTTGTTTATATCCTCCTGAGCTTTCTAGTTAGAAACTTGTGTCCTGAAAAGGAGATATTTTTATCTTCTGAAAACGTTGTCCAATTTATTAAATTATGTATCTCATTACAAAGGCTTAGATGTTGAAGGCATTATTAAATTAAGACATAAAAGTACAAATACATATTCAGTTTCTGATTTCAGTTAAAATGGAGTTTTCACTTTAGCATGTAGAATAATAAATCAGCAAAGCAATCCAGCAATCTTTATTTTAAAAAAAAAAAAACTATAAAGAAGAATGTCTAGTGGGAGTTTTATTAAACATCTCACTTAAGAAACTTTTATATCAGTTTGATTTTTAGCCTTACATAATAGATTTTTCATGACCAAATGGTGATTAATCTTTTTTCCACTCCATGCCCACATCTGTTAGAATGAAGATGAAGGGAAAAAAAAAGAACAAATCTTCGCTAAATTTTGAAATCTTCCCACCAATTATATTTTATTTCCACAGCCCTTTCCCTTTTCCACTCTATCTTAAATGCATGTTTATATTTAAAACATACATACATACATAAGAATTTCTATATTTAACATGTAAATACTTTATATACATTTTAGCACATATTTAGTAATATATACACATCTAAATTAATATGTGCACATACACAGACACACATATATACATACATACACACAAACACACATACATGCACATATATACATAAAAACATATACATACTCATATACACACATATATGTACACAGATACAGGCATATACACAGATAAATCTACACATATATGTATACAAACACTCATACATAAATATATGCATTAAAACATACACACATACATGTACACACACAAACACACACATTATACATACATACACAAACATGCACAGATACATATAAACATATGCACATACAAACACAGCATACACACATTCACACACATATACATGCACATATACACACAAAACACACACATACATAAACATACATATACATACGCACACATATAGAAACATATACACATACACACAAACACACCCACCTACATACAGACATACACACCAACAAACAACACACACACAAACACAAATATACATATACACACATGTACATGTAAATACATATATGCACACAAACACGCACATACACACCAACATACATTTACATACATTCACACATGTACACACACATACACACACATCTCAGCATTTCTTTTTTTTTATTTTTTTAAACCAGTTTATTAGTGATGATTTATTTTTGAAATTTGTACATAAAATGCATGTCCATTCTAAACTTCAGAAACAAGAAAACTTTATAAATGTAGAAAAATAGAAAAATATGTAATTCTGTCCTAAAGATCATGAAGTCAATTTTTTTTTTATTTCCTCTTGATCTTGTTTCAATTCTGGGTTGGATATGTTGAGACATTCCTTGTATTGCTGCTTCTGCAGTCAGTGCCACTACCATATTTATCCTTTAATTTTTATAGAAAGTTATTCTGTGTTGTCACTAGGTTTCACACAGAGACCTGTTCCATAAAAGTTTGCTTTTTGTTTTTGTTTTTCTTTTTTTTTGTTTTTTTTTGTTTTTTGTTCTTTTTAAATAATCACATTTTATTCTTTTTTTTTAATTGTATATATTCTATATTTACAATTCATTTCCCTTTTTCTGGTTCCCCACCCCCAAAGGTCCCACATGTCCTCACACACACATCTCCTCAGCATTTCTTAACACTTTCACTGTCACTAGTTTCAGCCAAGGCATCTGAACCCCTATTTAGATATTACAGATATTTGGTTTCTGCGTTTGAGTCTCACTATACTGGTCAGAGACATATACTGAGACAGAAGTTAAATAGCCCCAGCTCCCTGTTGAAAGTTCTGCAACTGCTCCTTAATGGACATCTCAATGCCCTGCGTGATGTCAGCACTGCTTTCTTTCTGACTATATATTGCCCTGTCTTCTGGCCTTGCTTTGCAGCAGGTACACTGTGATCCATGATGCCTTATGGCATTCTTCACCGGTCTCTTGTGCTGTCCATTGTGCACTAATCCCAAACAGAGCTCTCCAGTCTGCCCCAGTCTACACACTAGAGGAGCACCTTCTCTGATAAAGGTATATGTCATTCAAAAGTGGCTAACTTCCCTGCCACCTGTCTCCACCTCTGCTCAGTTTTCTCTCCTTCACTAACCATCTGATCTATCAAGTGTGTGTTTACTTCTTTCACTCTCATCTTCGTCATGTTGACAGAAAGCTTCATGAGGCCGTGGTAGAGTGCCTTTGTCTTTACTTCATTTCTGTTATTGTGACACAGAATCATCCACTGAACATGTCACTTATGTGACAACAAAACACATAAAAGGAACATGGCCTTAACCTGATGACTCACATTTTTAATATATTTTCATTTTTCTCATAAACATCTTTTTATAATCATCTTTTATTGTTCTATTTTCCTAGTTTGAAAGTTATATTGCCTGTGTAAAATGAACTGGGGAAGGCTTTTATCTTTTTTTCCCCCTAAGGCCTGAAATAATTTAACTTTGAACAGCTCTCTTTCTTAAAGGTTATATAAAATGCATGTTACATAAACCTCAGCTGGGTGGCCATCTGTTCGCACTGACTTTTTCAATGATAGATCTTTAAGCATCTTTTTCTAAACTCTTTTATGGTAACTGGTGTATTTAAGTTTCCCCTTTCTTCTTTGGTGAATTTTGGCAATACATATTTTGCTGGGAAATAATCCATTTCCTCTAAACTTTCAAATGTCTTGTCAGAAAGTTTTGTATATATTTTTATGACTGCCTCAATCACTTCAAAATTTATGCTTTTTCTGTTTTTTATCTCTGAACTATGTTTTAAAAATCATTTCTCTTTTTTTCTTGAATGAGCTAACACATCATTAGTATTCTACTGTTCAATTTAATTTTATTAAGATGACCACCATTAAAGTACAAAGTAGGTATGTAGATAAAGAAATCAGAACACACAGTCTGTTGGTGCATTTATAAAATGCTATGCCTGCAGAGGAAAACATTGTGATTGTACCTCAAACATTTGAAAATAGAACTACCTTACTATCTAGAAGTTCCAGTTCTGAAACTGTACAGTCTTTGAGAGATATCTTCATACCTGTGTTGATAGTATAATTATTCATAGCGATTAAAACATGGAAGAAACCAAAATACTTACATAGTAACAAACAAATAAGCAAAATATATTGCACACATAGAGAATGGAAAATTATTTAGCTAGATTGAAGTAATTCTGATATTTGATACAATGTATATTTACTCTGAGAACATTATGTTAAGTAAAACAAGCCAGTAATGAATCAACAAATATTATTTTATTCACTTATGAGATACTTCCAGTAGTTACTTATGTAAAAAAATAGGTTGGTGGTTACCAAGAAATTTAAATAAGTGGATAGAAAGATGTCTAAAGATATAGAGATTAAGTTTTAAGAATTTGAAAAATTACAGAAACAGATGTTGCTGATCATGTAGCAGAGTGCCAATATGATTAGTAGATCTTTGAGTCTTATACTTTACAATGGATTGAATACTGAATTTAATGTGGGTTTTATTTATAATAAATCATTCATAAACAAATCAAATTGATACAAAATTGTGTTTACCTTTAAAGACACTACTGTTTTGCTGTATATTAATTTTAGCAGTGTTTATCAGTTTATATTCAGTATTTGTTTCTCATTGGAATTATTTTCTATATTCTTAAATTGATCATAAGCCTCCTTAACTGTCATAATTTCTAAGTGAGGAATTTTATAGAGACTATATCCATCTTCTATTGATTTATCTAAAACAAGTCTTTATTTTTTTATTGCAATAACAATAAGTTCACTCCCATTGATTCTTTTGAGCTTCACTTATCCCTGGATTCTGTCTTGTTCTGACACCTCCACACAGCTCCTCAACCCCGGACAGTTGCAGATTTTCATTCATTTTAATGGTCATCTCTCATGTCCTTCCCCCATACCTAATGCTGAACTCCCCGTTCTCCTCCTGATCCCTCTCTCTCAGTTCCCTACATCCATAGGCCTCTTATGACTATTTTATTTCCCATTTTAAGTAAGATTCAAGCAAACTTGCTTGTGCATTCCTTCTTGTTTAGCTTCTTTTCGTCATGGAGTGTAACATGGTACCTGCATTTTAGGGCTAATACGCATGTATAAGTGACTACATACCATGAATACCCTTTTGTGACTGGGTTACTTCACTCAGAATAATATTCTCAAGTTCCATCTATTTGCCAGGAAAAATAAATGATGTCTTTGTTTTTAATACCTGAATCCATTGTGTAAATGTACCACATATTCTTCATCCAATTTTTCAGTTGAAGGAAATCTAGGTTGTTTCTGGGTTTTGGCTATTACGAATAAAATTGTTATGAACATAACTGAGCAAGTGTCTTTGTAAAATGTTGGAGCATCCCTTGGGTATGTGCCCAGGAGTGTTATAGCTGGGTACTGGGGTAGGACTATTCCCAGTTTTCTGAGAAGCCAACAAAATGATTTCCAAAGTGGTTGTAAAGGTTTGCAATTCCACCAGAAATGGAGTGTTCCCTTTGGAACACATCTTCCCTAGCATGGGCTTCCTCTTGAGTTTTTATCTTAGTCCTTCTGATGGTTGTAAGATGAAACCTCAGAGTTGTTTTGACTTGCACTTGCCTGATATCTAAGGACTTTGACTATTTTTTCTCTTATGGACATTGATGTAAAATTACTCAGTAACATACTTGCAAACTGAATTCAGGAACACATCAATGATGTCATCCACTAAGAACAAGTAGGCTTTATCACAGGGATGCAGGGATGTTTCTATATATGAAAATCCATCAATGCAATCCAACATAGAAACAAACTTAAAGAAAAAATATCAAAGGATTATCTCATTTTGATGTTGAAAATTTCTTAGATAAAATCCAACACCCCTTCAAGGTAAAGGTATTAAAGGAATCAAGGATACAAGGAACATATATAAAAATAATCAAAGCAATATACAGCAAGCCAATAAAAAACTAAATTGAGTGAAACTTAAAGCAATTCAAATAAAAATTAGGACAGGAAGAAGCTGTCCTCTCTCTTCCTATCTGTTCAATATAGTACTCGAAGTTCCAACCAGAGTAATAACATTAATGGAGATTAAGGGAATATAAATTAGGAAAAAGTCCACGTATGACTATTTGCAGATGATATGATAGTATACATAAGCAACCTCCAATACTCTACCAGAGAACTCCTACAGCTGAAAAACACCTTCAGCAGAGTGGTTGGATACAAAATTAACTCAGAGAAATCAGTAGCCCTCCTTTATACAAATGATAAACAGTCTAGCAATATATTAGGGAAAGAACACCCTTTATAATAAATGAATATTATTAAATATCTTGGGATAACTTTAACCAAGCAAGTACAAGATTTGTATGACAAAACTTCACTTCCCTGAAGAAAGAAGTTGAAGAAGATATCTGCAGATGGAATGAGAGCTCATGCTCATGAATATGCAGAAATAACATAGTGAAAATGGACATCTTACCAAAAGCAGTCTATAGATTCAGTACAATCCCCATTAGAATTCCAGGACCATTTTTTTATTGAAACAGGGTTTCTCTGTGTAGCCGTGGCTATCCTGGAACTCACTTTGTAGACCAGGCTGGCCTCGAACTCAGAAATCCATCTGCCTCTGCCTCCCAAGTGCTGAGATTAAAGGCGTGCGCCACCACCGCCTGGCCCAAGACAATTTTGTAGACCTTGAACAAGCAATTTTCCACTTTGCATGGGAATAAACAAAAATCCCATGATAGCAAAAACAATACTGAAGAATAACAGAAGTATAGGAGGAATCACCATCTGTGATCTCAAGCTGTACTACAGAGCAATACTGACAAAAAATATACCTGCATGGTATTGGTACAGAGACAGATTGATCAATAGAATAAAATCAAACACACAGAAATATGCCCATATACACATGGACCCTTTAACTTTGATAAAGAATTACAAACCATACAATGGAAACAGGAAATCATCTTCAACAAATGGTGCTGGTCTAATTTGATGTCTACATGTAGAAGAATGAAAATAGATTACTCTGTAAAACATTCAAGTCCATGTAGATCAAGGACCACAACATAAAACTGGATATGCTAAATCTCATAGAATAGAAAATGGGAAATACCCTTAAACATGTTGGTGCAGAAGAGAATTTCCTGAACAAAACACCAATGGCTCATGCTCCAAGATCAACAATTGATAAATGAGACCTCAAGAAACTGTAAAGCATTTTTAAGGCAAAGGTCACTGTTAATAGTACAGAAAGGTAGCCTACAGACTGGAAAAGGATCTACCACTGTTCTTTTGTGATCAAGAAAAGTAATTGGTATTGTAAACATTCCACACGAATTTGAATGAAAATATCTCAGGAAAAGAAATAGAATTATTGGAACCTCCCAATTGTATCATATATGTAGTTATTATTATTATTATTATTATTATTGTTATTATTGTTATTATTATATTTTTATTTTATACATTTGTTTACTTCAACATTTAAGGCCTTTGTGAAATATTTGTGTTGTCTTTATAACCAGGCCACTTCTCAAATAGTTAAATTAAAGTACTCTATTGGTTTAGTCAGATACATGCCTGTGAAAATATACCAGAGACAATGCAATTTTTCAACATTTCAGCATTTTTGACCATTTCCAGTTAGTTCAGGGATGAGAGTGAGCATCCTGGAAAGATGCATGAAAAAGAACAGAGCTGCTGCGCATTGTGATTCTATGGAAGAGGGAAAGAGAAGGGGAGGGAGGGAAGAGTAGTGATGGAAGAACAATAGACAAGAGAGAAGAAGAGATGGGAAAAAAAGATACTGAGAAAGTAAAAACAGGGAGATAGATATAAAAAGAGGTAGAAAGGTACAAATAAGTAAGAGATTCCAGGATGGATACAGCTAGAAGAATCAAGGAGATATATAACTCATCCCTTCAGAAGCACATCCTCATGAAGTACTTCCTCCAATTAGGTCCCACCTCCTTCAATTCACTCCTTATATCCTCATCTACCAGCACCCTCATCCAGTGACTTCTGCACAATGCCACGAGCTGATGACTGAAGCATTAGCTCCCAAGTTGTTGAAAATCATTTAGGTTCAAAGTTTGCTGCACACTATGTTTATAAAACTCTATTTCATTTTTGCTTTATTTATTTGTATCTGCATAGATTGGTATACACAATAGAACGTCACTCTTCTTTACCTCATGTGCTTTTTATGTTAAAGTTGATCTTTACTTATTTTTACTTGTATTCATAAATACTTATTATCCACCCTGAACACTTTATTTGAGTATACTTATTTTTTTTGCATGTGTGTTTTAGGAGCAGACTTTGTTACTATTTTCTGAGTGATTGTGAACTGCTAACACAGTTTTTGACTTGAAAAGGTGTTCAGCCAGTTTCACATATTATCCAAGGTAATTATTGTAGTTTCCAAAGGGCTTCGTTCACCCTATAGACCTGGGGTGTTAGTATGTCTTGTGCCATTTCTCCACTGGCATCTATATTTCTTAAATCAAAATTTCTTCTCTCATTGAGGTATATTTAGAGACTTTTTCAGAAGTATGCTTTTCCTTTTGAAATTTATCTTTCTCCTGCTTTTCTTTTTCCCCTTGTATTTATTCCATTATTAAAGCCTGTACAATTCTGCCTGGAGATTCATGTTGCTTTTATACTGAGAAAGAAAGAATACCTGCAGAAAAGATGGTTCCCCCGCTTGATTCAGTGGCCAAGACACCACTGGCATTTAACAAAAAAAAAGGAATTTGATGAAGGTATGTAAGACTGAAGAGTTAGGGAGGTATATGTAGGAAGACACCTCCTCAGAGTCCTCTGCACAGTGTCTCTATTTCCTGAAAGATTATTAAATTTTCTATCTTTCCTGTTCAATAGAAATAGACTTTTAATGGTTACATAAAATTCATAGATTGAAACTACTGCTGCAAAGTAATCATCAAATTTCTTAGTATCTGAAAATAATCTCCATTTTACAATTTCTAATATATGCCTCAGAAAATCAGTTATTATATTTAGACAGAAATGTATTTAGACTATGTTATTTTTCTGAACAAATTTTCAAACCACGGACTCCAATCATTATTCCTTTAGATATTCTTATTGTGTATATAAAGTTCCTCTGCTGATGTTCAGTTCAACACACACTTTTTATCTTCATTAGTGACACAACCTTCCCAACTCAAATGACAATTATTGGTGACCTTTGGGCACAATGAATGTTTGATTAAGTACCCATTTGCTTTTTAGGATCATTTCAATGTGGTCTGGGGCAATGAATTTGCATAAGCTGCAAAGTACTCTCAGAGCAATCAGTTATTGAAGTCATATTTGGAAAACTATTCAGAGTACTGCAAATGATAAATGTAACAGAGTTTCTGTGTAAACATTGAACAAAATACTAAGTGGATTCAATCCAGCCTTTGATTTGTACTTTGATTTCTTAGCAGTAGAAACTAAAAGAAAAAAACCTTTTCCCACTCAACCAGATACAGCCTCTGATATTTCCCTACAATCATTGGTACAATACAAAAGGAAGATTAATTATTTTGTACTAACTCAGGATGAGTCTATTTTATTGAAATTGCCCTTGTTTATTTTCCCTCACTTAAGAGCTTTTCAATAAACATTTACTTATTATTGAAAATAAGAATGTAAAAAATCATTTTAATTTTATTGAGATTTGTATACATTGGATATTAGCCCTCTATCGGATGTGGGGTTGGTGAAGATCTTTTCCCAATTTGTTAGTTGCCGATTTATCCTTTTGACAGTGTCTTTTGCCTTACAGAAACTTTGTAATTTTATGAGGTCCCATTTGTCTATTTTTGCTCTTAGAGCATAAGCAATTGGTGTTCTATTCAGGAAATTTCCCCCTGAGCCAATGTCCTCAAGGGTCTTCCCCAGTTTCTTTTCTATTAGTTTTAGTGTGTCTGGTTTTATGTGGAGGTCCTTGGTCCACTTGGAGTTGAGCTTAGTGCAGAAAACCAAATAATCCTATCCAAAAATGGGGTACAGAGCTAAACAAAGAAGAAATCTTTTTCACCTGAAGAAATTTGGATGGCTGAGAAACACCTTAAACAATGTTCAACATCATAGTCATTAGAGAAATGCAAATCAAAACAACCCTGAGATTTCACCTCACACCAGTCAGAATGGCTAAGATTAAAAACTCAGGAGACATCACCTGTTGGTGAGGATGTGGAGAAAGAGGAGCACTCCTCCACTACTGGTGGGACTGCAAGCTATTACAACCACTCTGGAAATCAGTCTGGTGGTTCCTCAGAAAAATGGACATGATACTTCTGGAGGGCCCAGCCATACCACCCCAGAGCATATACCCAGAAGATTCCCCAGCATGCAATAAGGATACATGCCTACTATGTTCATAGCAGCCTTATTTATAATAGCCAGAAGATGGAAAGAACCCAGATGTCCCTCAACAGGGGAATGGTTACAAAAAATGTGGTATATATACACAATGGAGTACTATTCAGTCATTAGAAACAATGAATTCATGAAATTCTTAGAGAAATGGATGGAGCTGGAGAACATCATACTAAGTGAGGTTACCCAGTCTCAAAAGAATACCCATGGTATGCACTCACTGATAAGTGGATATTAGCCTAGACTCTTGGGACACCAAAGACACAATCCACATATCAAATGGTATCCAACAATAAGGAAGGAGTGGACACTGGTGTTGGAAAGGATCAAAACATCAGTGTAGGGGAATACCAGAACAGAGAAGTGGGAAGGGGTGGATGGGGGAACAGGGGAAGGGAAAAGGGCATTTGAGACCTTTGGGAAATGGGGAACCAGAAAAAGGGAAATGAAATGTAAATATAGAATATATCCAATAAATAAATAAAGAAAAAAAAAGAAAAAAATTTATTGAGATTTAATACGACCATGAGGTTCAATAAGTACATAGTCTAGTCTTGTCTTATGATCCTCAGCATCTCTCAAACAGATGTGTGTTACCACAACTGTCTCAATATATGTATTTAGAATAAAATAATTTCACCATCTGACTCAAGTGCTTCTTAATAATTTTGGTTTGCTCATGTTGAATTTTATTTACCTATAAAATTTATGATTTATGAAATACCCATGCTGCAATTTGCATTTTCTGCCTTAAAACTTGACGGTTTTGACATCAGATATACAAATGTATTTCTTGAGCTCACTTGCAGCATGCTCCTTCTGCCTGAGCAGATCATCAGCATGCCTGCCCCTTTGAAGACTCCACAGTCTGAATGCCTCCCAAGTGATCTGTTATACCCAGGGCAATAGACCCCATAGTCTGAAGGCTTCCCAGGAGATATGCTACACTCAGGGCAACAGACCTTACAATCTGAATGCCTCCCAGGAGATCTGCTGCAGTCAGGACAACAGGTCATTGGCATGTTTGCCCCTCTGAAGACCTGACAGTCTGAGAGTCTTCCAGGAGATAAGCTATAGGCAGGGTCATAGGTCTCCAAGGAGACTTGCAGCATCCCAGGAGGCAGGCTCCAGACAGAGACACCCAGGCCAGTTACAGAAGAAATAACCAGATGGAGAGAGGCAAGTCTAACAGAAGCCAACATACTTTCACACCATCAAAACCCAGTTCTCCTACCACAGCTAGAGGCCCCAACACATCTGAAAACTATGATGCCAACCTAAAAATTCTATCTCATGAAGATAAAGTCTTTTAAGGATTATATAAATAACTCACTAAAAGAAATATAGGAAAACACAGATAAATAGGTTGAAGCCGATAAAGAAGAAACAAATCCCTTAAATACAGGAAACACAATCAAACACGTGAAGGAATTGAACAAAGGGTTCCAATACTTATAAAATGGAAGGAGAAACAATAAAGAAATGAAAAATGGAAGCAACCCTAGAAATGGAAAACCTTGGAAAGATGTTAGGACCTACAGATATAAACTTCAACAACAGAATAAATAAGATAAAAGAGAGAATCTCAGGCATAAAAGATACCTTAGAAAATATTGATACAATGGCCAAATGAAATACAAAACACAAAAAACTCTTAACCCAAAATATCCAGAAAATTTAGGACACAATGCAAAGACCAAACCTAAGAATAATAGGAATAGAAGAGAGTGAAGATTCTCAGCTCACAGGTCCAGAAAACATCTTCAACAAAATCGTAGATGAAAACTAACCCAACCTACAGAAAGAGATGGTCATAAACATACAAGAAGCCTATAGAACACCAAATAGATTGGACCAGAAAAGATAATCCTCCTGTTACAGACTAATCAAAACATTAAATGCACAGAACAAAGAAAGAATATTAAGAGCTGTAAGGGATCAGGGCTATATAAAGTTAGATCTATCAGAATTTCACTAGACTTCTCAACAGAGACACTAAAAGCCAGAAGAGTCTGGACAGAGGTCATGAAGACCCTAAGAGATCACAAATGCCAGTCCAGACTTCTATACCCTGCAAAACTCTTAATCATCATAGATGGAGAAACCAAAATTTTCCAGGACAAAACCAAATTTAAACTATATGTATCTACTAATCCAGGACTGCACAAGATTCTAGAAGGGAAACTCCAACACAAGGAGAGTACCTACACCAAAGAAAGGACAAGAAATTTATCATCTCAGAAAAAAAAACCAAAAGGAGAGACTCACATACACATAATGCCACCTACAATAACAAACATAACAGGAGCTAACAATTATCTGTCTTTAATATCTCTCAATATCAATGGATTCAATTCCCAAATAAAAAGACCAAATGTACCAGAGTGGATGTAAAGGCAGGACCCAGCATTTTGCTGCATACAAGAAACAAATTGCAATGACAAAGGCAGACACTACCTCAGAGTAAAAGGCTGGCAAAAAATTCTTGCAAGCAAATGGTCCCATAAAACAAGTGGGAGTTGCTACTCTAATACCCAAAATTTATCAAGCAAAATTGGGAAGGACACTTCATATGCATGAAAGGAAAAATCCACCAAGAGAAAGTCTCAATTCTGAACAACTATGCCCCAATTTCAAGGGCATTTACATTCATAAAAGAACTTTACTAAAGCTCAAAACACACATTGAACCCTACAAAATAATAGTAGGAGACTCTCACCAATAGACAAGTCATTGAAACAAACTAAACAGAGATGCAGTGCAACTAATAGAGATTATGATCCAAATGGTGTATATATATATATATATATATATATATATATATATATATATATAACATTTCACCATAAAACAAAAGAATATTCCTTCTTCTCAGCATCATATTGACCATATAATCCAATAAAACAAACAACAGATAGTAGAAGACTGAAATAATCCTATCAGATCACCGCAGACTAAGGTTAAACTTCAATAACAACAAACAAACAAACAAACAAACAAAAACCTCCACATACCCATAGAAAGTGATCAAATTTCTACTCAATGATAACTTGTTCCAGGAAGAAGTAAAGAAAGAAATTAAAGACTTTCTAGAATTCAATAAAAATGAAGGCACAACATACACAAATTTATGGGACATGATGAAAGCAGTGCTAAGAAGAAAATTCATAGCATTAAGTGCCCTAGTTAAGAAATTGGAGAGATCCTACACTAGCAACATAGCAGTCCACTTAACAGCCCTAGAGCAAAAAGAAGCAAACACACTCAAGAGTAGTAGAAGGCATGAAATAGTCAAACTCAGGGCCATAATCAACGAGATAAAATGAAGTGAATTATATAAAGAATCAACAAAACCAAAAACTCCTTCTTTGAGAAAATCAACAAGATAGACCAATACCTAGCCCAACTCACTAAAGGGCACAGACATATTGTCCAAATTAACAAAATCAGAAATGAAAAGGTAGCCATAATGACAGAAACAGGAAATTCAAGAAATTATCAGATCTCACTACAAAAGCTGATACTCAACAAAACTGGAAAATCTAAATTGAAATGGATGATTTTCTAGACAGATACCACATATCAAAATTAATTCAGGTAAATTATCTAAAGAGTGCTATATCCCCTAAGGAAATAGAAGAAGTCCTTAAAAACCTCCCAAACCAAAAAACAAACAAACAATCAAACAAACATCAGCCCAGGGCCAGACAGCTTTAGCATGTAGCATGGATTTTTACCAGAACTTCAAAGAAGAGCTAATACCAATACTCCTCAAATCATTTCATAAAATAGAAACAGAAGGAACACTACCTAATTCATTCTATGAAGCCACAGTTACTCTGATACCTAAACTACACAAAGACCCAACAAATAAAAAGAACTTCAGACCAATTTTGGTTATGAATATCGATGCAAAAATACTCAATAAAATTCTTGCAAACAGAATTCAAGAACACATCAAAGCAATCATTCACCAGAATCAAGTTGGCTTCATCCCAAGGATGCAAGGTTGATTCAATATACAAAATCCATTAATGCAATTCATTATATAAACAAACTCAAAAGCAAAAAAAAAAAATCACATATTATCTAATTTGAGGCTGAAAAAAGCATTTGAAAAAATACAAAATCTCTTCCTGATTAAAGTTTTGGAGAAATCAGCAATTCAAGGCCCATACCTAAGCATAGTAAAAGCAATATACAACAAACTAACCAACAATATCAAATTAAATGGAGAGATACTTGAAGCAAGCCCACCAAAATCAGGGATAAGTCAAGGCTGCCCACTCTTCCCATATGTATTCATTATAGTACTCAAAGTTCTAGCAAGAGCAATATGACAACAAAGCAAGAGCAAAATGATACTAATTGGCAAGAAGATGTCAAGGCACCACTATTTGCAGACATGTTAGTATACATAAACAACCTAGCAACCTTATAAATTCTGCCACAGAACGTCTATAGCTGAAAAACAACTTCAGCAAAGTGACTGGACATAAAATTAACTCAAAGAAATTAGTAGCCTTCATTTATACAAATATAAATGGGCTGAGAAGGAAAATAGGGAAACAACACCCTTCACAATACTCACAAATATTATAAAATATCTTAGAGTAACTCTAACCCAAAAAGTAAAAGACCTATATGACAATAACATCAAGTTGCTCAAGAAAACAATCACAGAAGTCCTCAGAAAATGGAGAGATGGATTGGTATCATTAACATAATAAAAATGGTCATCTTACCAAAAGCAATCTACAGATTCAATGCAATCTCCATCAAAATTCTAACAGAATTCTTCACAAACAAGGAGAGACCAGTTTTCAGTTTCACATGGTAAAACAAAAAAGCCAGGATAGCAAAAAAACAATTCTTAAAAAAAGAACTTCTAGAGGAATCACCGCCAATGAGCAATAGTGATAAAAATGGCATGATATTGATACAGAAACAGACAGGTTGATCAATGGGATAGAATTGAAGACACAGAAATAAATCTCCACACTTATGGAAACTTGGATTTTGACAAAAAAGCCAAAAATATACACTAGAAAAAAGGAAGCATCTTCAATAGACAGTGCCAGTCTAAATGGCAGTTGGAATGTAGAAAAATGAAAATAGATTCATATTTGTCACCTTGCACAAAGATCAACTCCAAGTGGATCAAGGACCTCAACATAAAACCAGATACACTGAATCTAAAGAAGAGAAAGTGGGAAAGAAACTTGATTTCACTGGCATGGGAGGTGGGGGGAATGGTATTTCCTCAACAGAACTCCAGCGGCTTAGGCTCTAAGATCAAGAATTGATAATAGGACCTCATGAATCTGAAATGCTTCTGTAAGGCAAATGACATAGTCAGTAGAACAAATTGGCAGCCTACAGTTTAGAAAAATATCTTCACTAATCCCACATCAGATAGAGGGCAAATATCCAAAATATATAAAGAACTCAAGAAACTAAACTCCAGAAAACCAAACAACCCTATTTTAAAAAATGGGATACAATGCTAAACATAATTCACAACAGAAGAATCTTGAATGGTCAAGAAGCACTTAAGGAAATGTTTAAAGTCCTCAGTCATCAGGGTAATACAAATTAAAACAATCGTTAAGGTTCCACCTTACACCAATCAGAATGGCTAAGATCAAAACCTCAGGTGACAGCACAAGTTGGTGAGGATGTGGAGCAAGAGGAACACTCCTTCATTGCTGATGGGATTGAAAACTGGTACAACCACCCTGTAAATCAATCTGGAGGTTGCTAAGAAAATTGGAAATAGATCTACTTGAAGACCCAGCTATACCAGTCTTGGGCATATACCCAAAAGATCCTCCAGTATACCACAGGGACACATGCTCCACTATGTTCATAAAGGCCTTATCTGTGATAACCAGAAGCTGGAAACAACACAGATGTCCCACAATGGAAGAATGGATAGAAAAACTGTGGTTCATTTACACAATGGAATACTATTCATCTATTAAGAACACCATGAGGACATCATGAGTTTTGTAGGCAAATGGATAGAACTAGAAACTATCATCCTGGGTGAGGTAACTCAGACCCTAAAGGACATGCACAGTATAGATTCACTAATAAGTGGATAAAAGTTAAAAAAGTACAGAGTACCTAGGATAAAATCTACAGAACTAATGAAGGCTAACAAGAAGAAGGGCCCAAGTTAAGATTCTTTGATCCCACATTTGACTGTCACTCCGGTTCTAAGTGGCCTGAGGTGTGGGAGAAAGTGGATACTGCTTGTGTAAAGAATTACACTTTCACAGTGTGAGAGAGAATTGAAAGTGTGGCTATGCAGCTTCCACACTGTGGCTCAAGAGCAGTCCCCTGCAGTCTCTGATCCAGTGTGTTCTAGAACATCAGGGCACCTATTAAGTTCATTACATCTTCTTGTTTGTGAAGTTGTTTTAAGTAAAACCTTTTAAAGTGCTTTATGGCTTTAGGTCAGAATTCTGTATGTGTTCCATATCTATTGGCTACAATATGATGTCTTTATATGTATTTACTCAGGGAGGGGGAAGTAAAACATGCTAACTAAAAAAAAAAAAGATGCTTCGATCTCACTTGGGAGGGTGAAGAAAGCAATAAAGGGAGATGGACGGAGGAAGGGACCTGGGTGGGAGAGGAGAGAGGGAAGGGTAATGAGGAACCTGTCAGGTATGGGGGCACAGGCAGGACAGAAGCCATGAGGGCCAACAGAATGAATGGGAATAAGCAGTTTTGGGGGACAGGAGGTGTGGAGACACTCTAGGATGTATCAGAGACCTTAGAGGTGAGAGATTCTCAGGACTCAAAGGGAGGGAGGAAGGGAATTCATGGAGTCTACCTCCAGTGGAAAGTATCAAGTGGTGTAATGGGGTTGCTATCCCACAGTCAAAAACTCTGACTGAAAATTTTTCCTGTCTAAAAGAATTGCAGAGAGAAAAATGGAGAAGATACTGAGGGAAAGACTGTCTAGTGACCAGTCCACCTTGGGATCCATCTCAATGGGAGCCTCCAAGGGCTGACTGACAGTATTACTGGTTCTTTGTTGTGCTTACAGACAGGGGCCTACCATGGCTGGCCTCTGAGAGACCCAATAAGCATCTCACTGTGACTGATGTAGATACTTATAACCAACCATTGGGCTGAAGTCAGGGACCCCTGTGGTTGAATTAGTGAAAGACTGGAAGAAGCTCATGAGGAGGGTGACCCTAGCAATTTCAACAAACCCAGACCCCTGAGATCTCTTAAGACACTGAGCCACTGACCAGGCAGCATACAGGAGCTTCGGAGGCTCTGATACATATACAGCAGAGGACTGGCAGCTCTGATCTCAGTGGGAGAAGAAGCATCTAACCATCAAGAAACTTGAGGCCCCATGGAGTGGGGAGGCCTGGTGGGACATCCTCTTGGAGACATGGGGGAAGAAGAATGGAGTGAGGAACTGTGGGAAGGCATACCAGGAAGGGAGCAACAACAGCACTGTAAAAATTAAAAGTAATATAAAACCAAAGAAAACCAAGTATATTTCCTTAAAAAAATAAATATAATGTTTTTATTTTTAGATGAATAATGTAATTCACTTTAAATGCCTGCACTATCTCCAATACAATTATACTACATTTTAGGATTGGTTGTTTGGTTGCTTGGTTTTCAGATTTAGCAGACTCTTAGAAAGGGCTGAGCAAACCCAGAACACCATCTTTTGAATATGTGTTATGTCAGGATCTCATACTATACATCTAATTGAGTCATTCACAAACTTCCTAATGCTGTGACGCTTTAATACAGTTCCCTATGCTGTAGTGACCCCAACCTTAAAAATTTTTTGTTGCTACTTTATAACTATAATTTTGCTGCTGTTATGAATCATAATGTAAATATCTGATATGCAGAATTTCTAATATGCAACTCCAAAGGGGCTGTGACATTCAGGTTGAGAACCACTGTTCTAACTCTTTGTCCAATAACTTTGTCAAAAGCAACAGCTAACCACATTAGGGACTGTGGACCACTCCATAGTGCTTCACTTTGCCTTATTTTGTTTCTTTTGCCTTTTCTCCTCTATGGCTCATTACTCTCTGATTATCCCAGTTTTAAGATATAATTAACAAGATTGAAAATAACAGTGTAGAGAAATAGTCTCTTTAATATGATTATGTCTGAGCACTATTAACTAATTGCTTTAGCATTCATAATTTCATAAGTAATTTATCATGGAAAATATATATTGCTTCATGCCGACTAGATTATAGTCCCTGAAATTGTAGGGGTGAAATCTGAGAGAAGCAGGTAGGGTTTCAGGGCAGGGGGGTTTCCTCATACAAACTAGTTTGTATAATATAGACATGTAGTTTTCAACTGTTTAAAGATAGTCCGAAGAAGGAAATAAGAATAGCCTTTCCCCTAAAGAATGATGCATTTGGAATCTGTAGGGGTCACAGTGTCAAGTGGATTTCATGCTGAGCTCTCAACCTATGCTGCTTTGATCTTGAAAGTGAGTGGCTTGTGGGAGGCTCAGGAAATGTGTCTGTCATGTTCGGCTGTTTCTACCTGGCTACTGACATCTCTACCTCCTCCTTTGAAGTCTCTGCAGACTGCTTCTGATTTTCCATTTCTCTCTTTTCAACATGCAAGAGCATGTTTTGTTGGCCTTGGTAGAAGCAATGTTGTGTTCAGCTTTTGAGAAAGGCCTACTATGTGGGAAACCTCGAGTAGATCATCCATATAATGCAGGAAGAAAGGAACACTATTTTCACTCCAACCCCCAAAATGCAGGAAACATGAACATTTGGGTGAAGCTTCTCTGTAGGAAAATATATAATTCTTAACTGTTTTTTTATGGATTCTTGTTTCTGTTTCTATCTGGACATTTAATTGAATTGCAGTGGAACATGTCTAAATACAGAAGTCAGCTCAGATTTTGCTTGTTTGTAATTTATTTTCTTTCTCTCCTTTTTTTTTGTCAGTTTTACAAGAGCCAGTGGGACTGATTCTGAGAAGAGATGATCTGGGATGTCTCTAGTGCTTTTTGGATGAGGGCCCAGTACTGTTAGAACAGATTCCAAGAAAGAGATATCTAAGAGGGACATGATACATGGTTACTAGCTGAGAAAAAGGGTATTTATTACATGTTGAAATATGGCAGAAGATGAGTTCCATGGGAAACCTCTGAAATATGGCTTAAAAGTCTATATTGTAGAGGCCAGATGCTTGTGAGAAACAAGAGAGACTGAGAGTAAAGAAGAGATTTGTTTGTAAAGTCCTTTTGCAGATCTTGTGTACGATTGACGTAAGTGGGACTGAGTAGAGTAGTCGATTAACTTTACCTGAGTTTGACCTTCATAGGGAAAAAAAATCTCATGCTCCACAATATCAATCAACCAGACCTCCTCCCTCCTCCAGAGCTCCCAGGGGTGAAAGCACCAACCAGATTACACATGGAGGGACCAATGGCTCCAGCTGCATATGTAGCAGAGGATGGCCTTGCCAGACATCAGTGAGAGGAGGGGCCTTTGGTCTTGTGGAGGCTCAATGCCCCAGTGAAGGGAAATGCAAGGACAGGGAAGTGGGAGTGAGTGGGTGGGGGAGCACCCACATAGAAGCAAGGGAGGGTGATTGGGCTAGGGAGTTTCTGGGGTGGGGGGAACTTGGAAAGGGAATAACATTTGGAATGTAAATAAATAATATATCCAATACAAAAATTTAAAAAATCAGAAAAAAAGAAAGTTTTCATTTGTAATGGCAGGTTCCTAGACGAAAAGGACACTGACAAGGCCTATGATAGGTTAAACCCGCGCAATGAGCAACACATAGCAAAGTAAGGGGAAATGAAGGCAATCGCGTGGAGTGAGTGGTCCTTCTCCTTTATTTTATTCTGCAAATGCTTCTCCTAAAAATATCAGTGTGATTCAACTTTAGGTTGATATAAACATTTCTAAAGCTAAACCTGTTTTAATGCAAGAGACATGCATATAGTGATACCAATGAATAAAGATAATAAAGGTTAGAAATACAATTCTCCATTGCTCGTGCTAATGTTATTGACTGATTAGTTTTAGGACACCTTTTCACATCCTGCTCTTAAAGTAAATAGAAAACAATGAATACAGAGTAAATAAAGTAAATAGAAACAATGAATATCATTTTGTATTCTGTAAGCAGCCCACAGGACACTGGTGCTTTACTGTGGTTTCATATTATTTATGTAGACTAATACTTACAAGGATGGTGCCTATGTGTCCATAGTGACAGGGAAGACATCACATGGCAGCAGAAGTAGGTGGTGAACATTTCATTGGCACACAGGAAGTGAGCATGGGGTAGAACAAGAAGGTAAGGATATAAACATTGAAGGTCCACAACATGTGGCTACTATAAATTCTATGTACTCCAGCAAGGTCACATTTTCTAAAGGTTCTATAACCTCCCCAAAGCTTGGAACTAAGTGTCCAAACACATGATCCTATGGGAGATATTTCTTCTTCAATATTAAACCTCTATTATAACAAAAACTAATTCAAGATTAAGGATTCTAGATAACCATAGAAACTCACAGCCTCTCAGCCTGTGAGGTGTCTGACTTCCCTCTGGCAGCCATAATGAACAGTCAAGTCCCTGGGATTATTTTAACCATAGATAAGTAAGGGCTATCAATTATATTATGGGTTATGGCTCTGGATTAATCCAACAGGTCTGTCACTATAAAGAAAACAAAGACAAGAAACTTGAAATAAATGTTTATTGTTTGTAGTTCTGGTGGCGGAAGTCTGAGATCAAGGTGTGGATGAGTCTCTTGCTACTGAAGATCTTCTTGGCCTGTTAGTGGTTTTATCTCTTGTGTCCTTACAGACGTGACTTTGTGAATCTTTAGTCTCTCTCCTCTTGTACAGTCATTAACTGTATAGGATTAGGACCCCACCCTTATGACTCATCCAGTGCTAATATCCTCTTTGAAGCTCTTGCCTGAAGCAATACCATGTTGTTAATCATAATGGTATAAATTGGGGAAGAGCACAAATCTATACAATAACAGCACTTTCTATTGTTGAACACCTCTGGAGTAGGTCATCTACATAACAATCACAAAGAAACATAATTATTGTTTATTATTAGACTCTCCACAAATCTTTTCACTCCATATTATTTTATTAATGCCCTGAGCCATTCAAAGCTGGTACTTGAACCAGCTCATTTCTTGGGAACTGAGTGGGTTTTATGGTACTTGTTGCTCATATCTCTTAGAACAACATTGCATTAGCATCAGTTCAGATAAGTAGATGGAATGTTTCACATCTCTGCTGTAGTTAGAACAATAAATATTAGAACTTCCTACAGAGGTTAGCAAGGAGATATATAGCTATGCTCCCTAAAATCTTTGGCCATTCTTAAAACCTCATATTTAAGTTCTACTTGCTTGATGGTATATTAATTTGTGGCATCTACTGCAGCATTATTGTTACTGAGTGGTATTTGTACTTAGGATGAATCACCACCATAACATTCAAAGTCCCATAAGAGTAAATGTCATGGTCCTTACTTCTCCATCCTTCTAGCATTTACTGGAATACTGAACATGCCACTTAGAAATAATTCTTTGTCTCAACTAGGAGCTGAGAAAAGAGAGTATGTCCATGGTCATTCAAACAAATATTAACTGGATACACTTGTTTCTTGACTGAAATTCCTTCATTTAAGTTTTACTTGAATATAGTTTTCAAGCTCTATATTGAATGTAAGTGATATGTTGTTTGAAAATGTGGTAAGAAATAAACAACTAGTTGTGCTTCATTTAATACCATATAGAAATATGTATGTGTGTAAAAATTTAAATATATAAATATAATAATTATATCATATGCTTATATAAATGTATACACACATACATACATATATACATTTTAGTGTGTGCATGTATGTGTGAGTATGGATATGTACAAATGAGAATAGGTGCCTATAGAAGCCAGAAGAGGATATCAAATACCCTGAAGCATGAGTTAAAGATGGTTGCGAGCCATCTCATATTGGTGCTGGAAATCATACTCAGGTCCTATACAAGAACAGCATGCTCTCTTACCCACTAAGCAAACTTCTCAGTTTCTTCCCTGACTTACATCTTAATAGCATGTTTTAGTTTATAGAAAAGTTGTGAAGAAAATACAAAACAGGCTTGTGTATACTTTTATATAAGCAACTAAGGGCATCCTAATCTAATTTCTAAAGTAACAAAAAGTGCATTGGTTTTGTTATGGTATTTTTACACCCACAGTCCTACTGCTCTTTCTCCTGTTTTGGGTACTCCCCTGAAGTAGAAATTTCTCGTTTCCTTAGAGACTTATGGTGTCATGTGATGTTTTTCTGGAAGGTGTCTTATGAGAGGATGTTTTGCTGGAACAAACCCATGAGAGGATGTTTTGCTGAAGCAGACATATGAGAGAATATTGTTCTGAGAACAGACATATGGTGCTTTTCTGGAAGTTGTCTTGTGAAAGGGCATTTGATGTGTTGCTGGAGCAGATGCTTGAGAGGCTGTGTGATGTTTGGAAAGAGTATAAGTATTACCCAATAGACAGTGAATGAGCCTTGCAATGCTTTGATGGTCTTCACTGATGGCGCTCTTGCAGGAGTTCACCTTACAATGCTTCACTGGTCTTTGCTCATCTTCACTTGTTTTCACTTCCTTGAGAGGAAAGCACCGAAGCACACCTTGTGGTATTCCAGTGGCTTTTTGCTGCTTCTGAGGCATGCCACTGCTACCGATTCATGTTTAGTGTTTGCTGATTGGAATGGACTGCCACTACTGATTTGTGTTAGGAATTGTCCCAAAGAACAACTTCTAAACAGATCCACATGCCCCAATTCCTATTAAGCTTTCTTTCTTCTTTTATTAGATATTTTCTTTATTTACATTTCAAATGTTATCCCCTTTACTGGTTTCCCCTCAGAAAATCCCCTATCCTGTCCCTCCTCCCCCTGCTCACCAATCCACCCACTCCAGCTTCCCTGTCCTGGCATTCCCTGTACTGGGGCATCAAGTTTTCCTCTCCCCAGCTGTCTTGAATTTTACCCCTTTTAACAGACACCATGACCAAGGCAACTCTTTATTTAATTTTTATTAACCAGTCCATTTGTTTATATCTCAAATGGTATTCCACTTCCCAGTTACCCCCTCAACCAGGCCCCCATCCCATGATATCCCACTTCTTGGTTACCCCTCCACCAACTCCCATCCCACATCTGCCCTCTCCCCTTTCTTCACCCATCCACACTTTTCTGCTCCATCGCACCAGCATCTCCAGACTTTGGGGCATCCAACCTCCCCAGGACCAAGGGCCTCCCCTCCCATGGCTGTGAGGCAATACCATCCTTGGTAATATATATATGTCCATGGATCCCTCCAGGTACACTCCTGACCAGGGCAACTCTTATAAGGACATTTAATGGGGATGGCTTACAAGTTCAGAGGTTCAGTCCATTATCATCAAGGCAGGAACATGACAACATCCAGGCAGGCGTGGTGCAGGAGGAGCCAAGTGTTCTACATCTTCATCTGAAGGCTGCTAGCAGAATACTGGTTTTAAGAGAAAAGAACCATCAGTGAGGGTCTTAAATCCCATGCCCACAATGACACACTTGTTCCAACAAGTCTATACCTGCAAATAGTGCCACTCTCTGGGCCAATCATATTCGAACCATAACACTAGCCTTTGGTTCCTTGGCTAGAAAAGAGGATGAAGCATTTAAGAACCATTATTAAAGTATACTTTGAAAAATCTAAGCCTATGCCCTGCTTCCTTGATCACAGTCAGGCCCAGTTTGCTTTTTGATTATGTCTATTCTATTGTTTTCTCTCCCTCCACCCATAAGATTTATTCCCACCCTTTCATGTTGTCTTTTCTAAACTAATAAACTACACATCAATTCACTTATACATACATACACAAACAAAGGTACACACATAATTTTTAAAGAAGAAATAAATGATCTATAAATACTTGAAAACCCTTCAATATAGTTAGTCATTAAGGAAATGAAACTTTAAATTGCTTTGATGTTCTAAGTCAGGTGGAACAGAAAGCATGAAGTTTATTAAACAACCAAAACCAAAAAAACCATTGTCAGAATGTGGGGGCAGATTTTATTTCTTTCTGATGGAATCACAAACTTGTACGCTCACTATGATAATCAGGATGGAGGTCCTTCTCACAGTCTGAAAATAGAACTACCATATGACCCAGCTATACATTCGTGGGTACATATTAGAAGACTCCTAATTAACATGCCACAGAGGTATGTGCTCATCTCTGTATGTCACTTCACTAACTATAGTAGCCAAGAAATAAAATAAAACAAATCAAATAAACTATGAATTCTCTCTCTCTCTCTCTCTCTCTCTCTCTCTCTCTCTCTCTCTCTCTCTCTCTCCATTCTGATTTCTCATCCATACAGATGTATTTTTCCTCTTTCTTATCTTATTTGCCTACCCACAGGATGTGTACCCTTTAAGCAATAAAAACAAATCTTATCTCTTCTTATTTGAAGCATTAGGGTATGTCTTTAGTCCATGTCTTATGCAATCTTAGGATTAGAAAAACGTTATGTTCTCTTTTATTTTTTTATTTATGATGTATTTGTTTTCATTTTTGTTTTGTATCTGTTTGGTGTTTACAGTAAATGATTTTACCATGGCTTTCCTTGATATGTATATATGTAAGGATTATAATGACTCCTATGTTATACATTCTTGCCATTCTTCATTTCTCCACAATCTCCTACCCCTCTATGTTCCTGTTCCTAATCACTTAATCCCCATGCCCATCGTTTTCTTTCATAATCCTGCATTTAAGGAAGTCCGAGTGAGAGTGTCCTTGTAGGATCAGCTTACTTCACTTAACATGATGATCCTCAGTTGCATTTGTTTTCGTACAAACAAAACAATCATTTTCTATGTGACTGTATACAACTATAGTGCATAAAGACACTGAGTTATATTCATCCATTCACTTGTTGGTGAGTCCACAGCTAGGCTATTTTGACCAATACTATATCAAGCAATTTATTAAGTAATCTTCAATACTCAAAGGGAATGCAATATCATTGCAGAACAAACCAAACCAAAATCAGTCAATTAAGACATATCTGTACAGAAAGAGGTGACTCAGGGAATATTAACACCTGCACAAATTAACAGCAAATTATGAAAAAGAAAGGAAGACCTCCACCTTGAAAAGTCACTTTCTGGAGTACCAGAGTAAATGAAATAAGGAAATGGGTCTTCCTTAGCTATCAATCAAAAGTATTGTTTACAATTCTTGTGTAAGTGTAACCCCATAGGTGACATCATAAACATGTTGGGACATGAAGCATTACCAAATAAACACAAGCCTCTGCTTTGCATCTTGGGGGTGTTAAACATAAAAGATCAATCCTAATCTTTTTTAGAGCTCCAAGCTGAATCAATGGCTTCCTCAAAGAAATTCACATCTGACTCAGGGTGTTTTAGTATTCTAAATTGCTTTTGATATTTGATATTAATATTTGAAAATCTAACAGGTGGAAGACACTCTCCACCCGGGTTCATTTCTGAAACCCACCAGTCAGAGAGACTGTTACAGTTTGATCTTCTATTATGTTTTTATCACTGTGGCAGCACTGGATGAGAGGCCAGATCACATCTGCTAATGGGTGTTTGCTTAAGTGAAGCATCTTCTACCAAGAGGCAAATGTTGGGAAAAAGAAAAGCCTTTGTAATCCCACCCATTTAGCTTCTTCCTCCACTGCACAGTTGACGTTTCCTTTGCAGTCACATGCTGTGTCTCTCTGAGGAGGAGAAGCATATGGTGCCGGAGGGACCAGAGAGCGTGCAGAGAGACCAGGGCCACATGTGGCCACCACAGAAAGATCTTCAAAGTTTATTTGTGCAGCTTTCTATAGTTAGGAGTTCTGTGCTGTCACTATGAGAGAGGAAATTCTATTCTCTATATGAATATAACAAAACAATGAAAGTTCCGAGCCTATTTCAAAAGAAAACGTTGACAACAAAGCTGTGGAGACAGGTCAGCATGCTGGATGCCTTGGACTCAGACTAAGCCACTAAGGAAAATATTGAAAAAGCAGCACACCATTAAAAATGTCCTTTTGTTGGCTGAGATATTCAGATACTGGGAGCTAAAATTGTTTCAGGACTTTTTTTTTATTTTCTCAGATTCTAATCAGAATTCACATGAGAAAAACTGAACAAAGAAATTCAATCCTGTTTTTTATCTTTATCACAGTTCATACGCTGGGTTTGAAAGCATGATTCTACCTAGGTCATCTTAAAGTGACCTTTGTGGAACAAAGCTGTATATATTTTTACATGGGCTTTGGATCAAGTAGGTAGCCACAGAGGGAACATTTCTTTATCTATGAGGAAGAAAATGAGCTTACTAAGTAGAGACTTTAGGTGGTAAAATAATGCCTGTTTTTCTGAAATGTTGAATGGAGGAATAAATAACGATTGAAAATTTAAATAAGTAATTCTTAATGGGACTCAGTCATTGCGGTATTGGCTTCATCAACATTTCAGCCACTTTACAAGAAGTAAATGCACTGTTGCTTTTCTGCCAGAGGATACCATTCAAGTATAATAAAACACATTAGTTGTTTTCTAAGCTAGGGCCAAATGTTCTACTTGACTTATTTAAGAAATATAAGTATCACCTATTAATTGTGGTATAAGGTATAACAATGATAGAAATAGCTTGCTCACGACATAGATACACTGAAAAACAAAGGAAATCTGTGTGTCCCTAATTCATTCAGAGGATCACTCTGAGCCAAGAGAAACATGAGCTAGGTTCACCTTGGTGTAGGAATGTGGACGCATGCAAAGACAATCACTGTTTTGCCCATAAGAGGAGGCAAGGGCTCACTGTGGAAAGCGCATGGAGGTTAGAGACAATTTTATTACAGCTCAGCTCCATAAACAGAACCACACTTGTCGTCTCCAAGACATGCTGTTAGTCTCACGGTGTGGACTATACCTTTCTCACCTATGACAAACGGCTTCTACTGATGAAGATCTATTTCTAAGAAGGCAACAGATATTTTTTTTTCTGGATTGAGTTCATAACTTCCTTCAGGTAAATAAAATAAAGGTATCTAAAGGATTCACTCAGAAAACAGAAAAGGAATGATTTTGTTTGAAAAGTTTCTAGTTTCAAATACAGCTTTCCGTCTGTGGCCATTTAACAAACTTCGAGTGGAAACTGTGACAGTATCGTCATGAGTTTATAATCATTCTCTGTTCCTCCCTAATTGTTTGATGTCAGTGACAATCTATTGTCACCAGCTTGACAGCCAGGGCAGCCATGTTAAATGTCAATCATTTCTCGGCAGCGTGGCCGTTGCTATTCATGCATACAGAGATGACATGTATCAATTTGTCTCTTTAGCAACAGAGTTGCTAAAAGGTATAATCAATGAATCTATCTTATTACTTAACTATCTCTGTGCAAGCACACTACAATAGAAAGCTTGATCTTAAAACCAGCGGTGGTGGCACACGCCTGTAATCCCAGCACTTGGGAGGCAGAGGCAGGCGGATTTCTGAGTTCGAGGCCAGCCTGGTCTACAGAGTGAGTTTCAGGACAGCCAAGGCTACATAGAGAAACCCTGTCTCAAAAAGAAAAAAAAAAAGAAAGAAAGAAAGCTTGATCTTATGTTAGTCTCTTTCTAATTCAATTTATATCATAAAATATCTGAATTATTACCCTGTCTTTGAATTGTGATAGAAAAGAATGTTGGGTTGGTGGGACATCCCATTCCAGTCTCAGAGGCAAATTATAAAAGACTCATATTGGAAAATAATTCTCAAGTGGAATTATAGAATTTCTAGTCGTGACTCAAAAGCATACTTTTATTCACTGTTATTTAAAAATCATCTTTACCTAAAAAAAAATTAAGTCCAGCTTTAATATATTCTTATATCCAGAACATTCAAGAGAAAAGCAGATTATAATGGTTTTCTTAGATGTTTTTTTGTGATTTGGAAACCAAACATCTCCCACAGGCTCCTATGTTTTGATATTTGGTCCTGAGGTTATAGACCTACTTTTGATGTGTGGATCCTTTAGGGGGCGGAACCTAGTAACAGGAAGTAGATTTCTAGAAAGCTTGGCCTGGGTGTCTAGCTCAGCTCTCTCTCCTGTACTCCTGTGCTTCCCATGTGTCAAAACGTGAGCGAGCGTTTACCAGGGCCCTACCGCCATGATGGGTTGTACCCCGTAACCTCTGAGGTAAATACGCTCACCACCACTTAACCTGCTCCTCCTCCAATATTTGGAACAAACCTGAGTAAAGTTCCTGATAGAGAGTGTGACTTGAAAACAAAATCAGTTATGTTCCTTAGTAGAAAACAGTCTCTTACAGTGACTACGATCATAGTATTAGAATCCGGTGATGCAATCCCCGTGAAACTGCCTCTTCTCAGGGACTCCCACGATCTGGAATTGTTTTCAGAATAACAGGAAAGGGAAGAAAGTTGAACAGGGAGCCCATCTGCTTCTAATTCAGCATTCCCAAAAAACTGTCGTGCACTAACTCCCAAAACAGAAAGCCACAGTAAACTGTTGCTAATTTTAGGCAGCTAACGAGTAGAAACTCCAAAGGTGGAGCTGCCTCCCTTTCAAAATACTACTCTCCCATGGTTCCTTGACAGCCTGCTAAAGGTGAGCTGAAGAGAAAGACTTTTAAGTTGATCATTTGGGGTTGTCTAAGAAGTCTCACCGGCTGAATTGTCTTGGTTAATTTTGTCCAGTCTAGAATAAAGTATTTTCTTAGGCTTCACATTTGGTGGGCATGTGTGTATGGATTTGCCCTTCCGGTGGCCTTTCTGCTTTGTTCCAGGTTTGCATGCTCACAGACTACCCACTCTGGGCCTCCCTTCTTCCAGACTGGGTCCCTGCTTTCCTGTAAGTTTGGTGTAAGAATACCCATATATTTAGTACAAACCTCAGGTCAATTTGGTTGCTAGTTCTCCACTTCTATTCTCTTGGACATCTGGCCTTATGTAATTCTGGTTCAAAGAGTAAAGACAAATCTTTTTTTTTTTTTTTTTTTACTGCTGCTTATAAATTTTGCAGCCTAGTCTAACCTAGTATTCAGATGTATTTTATTTTGAAAGATATAATTGATTTCAAAATACCTGTGAAATACTATGAAGATGAGGTTCTAAGCACAATTTATATCCATCCACAATAGTTTTGTACAACACTAGGTTGCTCATAAATACTAACTGATCTGTACACATACAGGAAACAATCACGACTTAAGAATTCAAGTTAGCTGGAATTGTAAGATCAAAATCAGACCAAACAAATCAACAAAAGCCCACAAACTTCTGGCACAATAGGCCTAATTTTCTTCACGTTCTGGTCCTAAATTACCAAATAAAAGGATGTGGATGATATGATAGGTCTGAGATTCAGCAATTAAGTGCAGAGTCAATTTTTTTTACTTGTAATTTAAAAAGGTAAGTATTTAAGCCACACCCTGAGGAGCATAATTGTGTGTGAAGGGTGCACAGGGTCGGGAGGATGCCCTTCCTTCTCCACTCCAGACATCCAAATCAAATCAACACAGCTCGAGAATTTATGAAATTCAGTTGAAAAAATACCCTCTACAACCTTGAAGGGCAAAGCAGCGAGTCTTCCTAAAGCCCAAGACCTCTGTCAGGTTTTATGTGTGTTGTCTGTTTATAATTCACTTAAAAACAAAATGTCTTGGCATTCTCTTAAAAATTACATTTAAATTCACACACCATATTGACATTCTCTAAATTGAAACTGATGCCTCTTTTACTTCCGTTGTACAATGTAGGATAAGCTGTACTTTGTACACAATGGGAGCTATATTTGTAATTTGATTGTCTCTATAATACAAAGTATTTCTTATAAATAAGTACTGCCACCACAAACAGTAGCTTTTAGCCTGTGATTACTAAAACCAACACTATTTTTAAAGATTTATGGCATTTGTATTATATTTGTATGATATATTTCTGAATATAATTTCTAAATGTCATGTTTGTTTCTTTTCTTCGCAGGCTTAAATATCATAGATACACATTCAAAAATGCTTTTTCTAATCAGGAAAGCTGTGATCACATTCTAGGAAATCCAACTTTAGTTAACTACAAACAAAAACAAAACTAAAAGCCAAAAAGTTATATACCAAATTAAGAAAAAATTTATTTTGACTTCAAAACTTGTAGTACATAATATGATCAATTTCTCTTTATTTATTTAAAAGAAATTAAGTCACAGGTTTTAAAATAACTTACATCTTTTCGTGGATTTATGGGTTTTAACATGATTTTAATACTCTGTAATAAAATGTTCTCTATAAAAATAATAAATGGAAGTTAAGGAATTTTGTAGCAGGTGACTTATCTGTTCACATTAAATGGATTGCTATTTCCTCATAGATTCATTCCTACTATGTTATCTGAGTGGAAAGGATGGTAAGATAATTCCTCCTGTAGGGTTCTCTGATATAAAATATTGTATCTATTTTATACCATTAAATGGATAGATGGTATTGGACAGTATTTAAAAACAGTGGATGTAGAGAGGACAGTTTTTCCAAAAGAAAATATAGTACTCACTATGGTACTTAAAAAAAAAAAATCCTATTCCCAGACAGATAAGCTTCGCTTGTTATGGAAGCTGTTTTCACAGGAGATGATGAGACACTAGGCTGTACATGTGAAAATATGGAGTAATTTGCTGCAGGTCTGGAGCAATTCTTCCAACCCCCTATGCAGGCATGCAGATACAAGCAGGGCCATAGAGCTAACATGTATTAAATTGAATTTTAAGGGATTAACTGTTCTTGGCAAACAGTGCTGAAATGTGCTTCTTACAGCTTGACACTAGGCAACTGGGTGAAAACTTTTCTTAGTACCGTATAGGATGTTTGGTTCTGTTCTGCCCCTTTCAGGTTGACATTGAATGCTAGCTATTTGGATCATGGAAGATTCCCCCAAACAAAGTTAGCTATTTCCAGCAATGCTCAAAGCTATATTCATATATCATATGATCATATCAATCACATACGTACACACACATACACATAAATGCATTCTATATCACTTAACATATTAACATATTAAGAATATGCATGAGTTTATGTAGACATGACCACAAACACATAAGCACACATATTCATGCACTCACATGTACATAATAAACATAGTCAAAGAGAGACAGGTCTTTGTACACCCCTTTCTTCTAGAGAAAAGAATATTTTTTCCCATGTCACACCATTGGCTTATCTTTAAAGGAATTTTAACAGAAAATTCTCAATGGATCTTCTTTTAACTTTATAGTTAATTTCAGTTCACTATTTAATCTTCCATGTTTTCAGAAACAAATGTATGAGGCACATTGCATTTCTCTTCTGGCCAGTTGTTCTTGGAATCTTTGATCTGTGCACCAAAGAACTGGCACAGCCAGCCCTATTCTCCCTCCCTTGAGAGTAGATACTCTTTGGTCCCCCATCCCTTGTGTGTTATTAAGTGCTTTTGTAAACAGGCTGGGGAGAGAACAAGGAAATGTACATGATACCCATGTTCTATGGGTGTTCTTTGAATGTGGAGTTAGAGGGGCCCTCCCTGTTGCCTACATATTGGTTTAATTTTCTTCCTGCTTTGAAATTTTTGCTTCTGAATCACCAACCAGTCTTTTTTGTCCTAAGACTCTGCCTTAGATGTTGCCTGTATTTTTTTTGAGCCATATTCCCATCTATCCCACTGAACTAGAATATAACTAGACATCTATCTGACATCCCATTTACAGCATAGGACAAGCTGAGAACAGCTACAAAGATTGATATATATTCCTTTCCACAACAAGACCTCTATGTTTTTGCTCTTTCATCCATGAGCTGAATTGGAATGCAAGCTAACAGGAAGTTCTGTGCAACAGTCATAGTTGTCCTTTACAGCAAGACCAATGGTTCTCAACCCCAGCAATACAGCATAACATGAAGTCTAGGTTATGGTCAGTACAACTACAGAACAAGGACTGTGAGTGACACCTTGCCTTTGTAGTCTGCTTACACACGTCGACACTTACCATACAGAACAAGGACTGTGAGTGACACCTTGCCTTTGCAGTCTGCTTACACAAGTCAACACTTACCATACAGAACTGGTTTCGATTCTTATTCTTCTAGTTCTGGTTAGAAAGTGGCTTTAGTAGTGATAAAAATCATTCTCACTGAAAATGGTCCATCTCTTCAGAGCACAGTGACAGAGATATAATAAGATAAAGAAAAGTTTTAGCAAAATCCAAATGAAATCTCTCTAAAACATGAAGATCCCAAAAGATAGGAAAAGAATGAGATGATGTGTTTTTAAAATAAAACTGCATGTGAAAACAAATAACTTCTTCTAAACTTATTCTAAGCATTATCGTGCACAATGGTGCCCTGGACTATTGAGAATATAATCTAGGATGGAAAGAGAAGGAAAAGATGGAGCTAAGAAGAGTGAATCTTATCTTTTTAAGTTATTTTATTTTTAACTATGTATATATACATAGATATGTGCAGTCAAAGAGAAGCAGGTCGTTTCTTGACACACTTGTGTGTGTGAACATATGTGTGTGTGCCACATGCTTTTGAGTGCTGAAGAAAGCAGAGCTGCACAATATATTACAGTGGGTTTAAGCTGCCCTACGCAGCTACTAGGAACCGAACTTGGATCGTTTACAGAAACAGTACCTGTTCTTATCTGTGGACCCATCTTTCCATTTTCAGAGTTAAAAATATATGATAAGTAGAGCTAAGATTTTTATGTCTTTTTCATGTGGTTATTTTTTTGTGACAAAGCACCATGGCAACATGAGATAAACAGTGCAAAAATAATCTCCTTGTATTAGAATAATTTTTGTTACTAATTTATCTCAAGATAATGATCTATCAGAGTCAAGTAATATATTTGTGTATTTAATGAACGCAGAACATTAATGAATGGCATTGTGTTACAGTATTACTGTAGACTACCCACATACAATACAAAACACCAGAGATTCTTTTTTATTTATTTATTGTTTTCAGAGATTCTTAGTAAAGGGAAAGTATGCCCAAGGCTGGCTGTTTTCATGATTTTCAAAAAGAAATCACGAAGTTCATTCTGGACAAATTCTACTACAAATATAAATATATAAAACAACTTAGTGGTGCTTACTACCAACAAAACAAAACCAAAACACAGTGATTATTGATTAAAATGCTTGTGGAGCCACATTGTCCTTTCTAGGCAGTGACCCAGAAGTCTACGAATGACTGCCTATTAGATCAAATCACTGGGGATCTGAGCTTGGAACCTGATCTCTCGCCATCTGTGCAATAGTAGGAAAGGTAAGGAAGATGTACTCAGCATCATTCCAATCTACATATAAGAGGTTGGTCTCGATCCTCAATGTGTCCCCTGTCAAGGCATTTGATTTGCTATAGCAACAGGGCGAAGAACTACAGAGAATGAGACAGCTTCTCCTCATCAGATCATCATAAGGGACATTATCTAAAGAACAGTGCTTAGGAAGGAGAGGACGGGAGTGTTCTAAGATGCAGGGAAAGGGAATGTGGTCTGTGGATGTGGCAGATGAAGATTATTATATTGATAAAATTGGTAGGAAACTTGACAGGCCAATGTATCAGGGATGTGACCATGAATATGAATGAAAGATGGGCAGGTAATGCTAGCAGAAATAATATAACCTCCTACTCAAACTAAGAAATCCTAACATCTGTTAAAGACACAGACACATAATTAAAAGGATAACATAAAATAACAACATTGGCAGAGCAGATGTAATGCGAGTAACTACTGACCTGGAGAAGTAGTATCTAAGCCTAGTGGTGGGAAAATTACTTAGCCAATTATTTATATAATTAATGCCAAAAACCAAGGAACCACTAGACATATGAGAAGAATCTCTAACAGAAAAACATTTCACACCAAGACAAAAACAAACAATAACATATAATAACAAAGTGAACTTGAAAGAAAGAGAAACACAGCAGAGACAATGAAATCCCTATTTATGTAAACAAAGCATTTTAATATTCTGAGAGACTGAGGCAGAGACTGTATCTGGGAAACAAGAACACGTGGTATATGGGAAAATATAAAATATCTAGAGATTAAAAATAGTACTCTAAATCATGTGCAACATATAAGACAGCTCACTAGGATAATGTCTGGAATTCATATTGAAAAGCCTTCTAAGAACTGCTAGCCAAAGGAAGAGACTAGAAAAGAAAAATATTAGGAAAAAAATTAAAAGCTGAAGGAATTATGAGTGTCTAACTTTTAGTTAACAAAGACAAGAAAAGGGATATAATACTGAGCAAGAAACCATCAAAGGACTACTTCAATCACATTTCCTAGTGCCAAAGGATTTCTATACAAAAAAAAGACCCAATGAGAGCTCACAGCAAGAGATGGAAATAGAATTACAGCAAACAATTTTGCAGAGAAGTTCCGGCATAGTGTGTACAAAGGGAGGGTCTAACAGATTAAAACCAGATCGTATTTAGTAGATCAAAGGCCAGGATGGCTTTGGACTTCTTAATAGCAACTGTGAAAGCTTTGAAACAGCAGGCCATGCCTTCATAACTCTAACATAATAATGATTGATTGCCACAAGAGATCCTATATCCAGCTATTGTTTGTAAAAGCTAAAACATCCCCAAAAGTTCATTTTCTGACATTTTGTCTTTAGGTGTTAAGAATTAAATTTACCCTGAGAGAGGATGAGTTAAAGAAGATGTAGCTATGGAAAGGAGAAATCCTAATCTAATAGAGTAGGATGTAGGGATTCACTCCTGTCATGGTGGAGGGAGACTGGACAGGAAACAGTGGTTGTAAAGGCAATGAATACAGTATAGCGAGGTCTATTAACTCCAGGAGATATCTACTTCAGTGGTACCTGGTGGACTCAGAGAAGAATCTGGGGATGAAACAATAAGAGAGACCTTGGAAAACAAAGTCCAAATATCCTCCCCTAGCAGAGGGGAAAAAACAAACCCTACAATTGCTAACTGCAAGAGGAAAATGAAGACGAGATAGGGAGTTGGGAAGAAATTTTTTAGACAACATTTCAAGGAACTTGTATGTGAATGAGAAAAAAGTGTGGACAGAGCATTGAAGGTTATGAGTCAAAAGAAAGTGTGATGTTTGTTCACCATTTACAAGCTGCTGAGATATGTTCAGATATGTCCAAAAGAATCCACAGATAGTTGAGAATGACAATTTGAAAGACCACACCCAGGAAAAGATAAGAAGTGAAACCCAGAGGAAGAATGGAAAATGGGCTTTGCTAGTGAAGGCAGTCTCACTTCTGTTTAATAAGCAGGCAAGATTGAATACAGGGGCAGGTATCCGTGAAATGAGAGCTTTTCTGGAGCAAAGAAATAGAATATTTTCTTTTAAAATCATTGAAGAGGAACTAGAACCACATTACTATTTTTCTTTAAAGTAGTTTTTACTTCCTTAAAAAATTAAGAATTATAATAGACTCTGTTTTAGAAACATAGAAAGAGGGCTTAGAGAAGTTATGTGATGTTCCTGAAGTCACAGAAGACAGACTAGAGCCAGAGATCAAGCTCACCTTCTACTGGTTTGGAATGCCCTTGACCATGAGTATTATACTCAATAGCTTCCACATAGTACTGAGAGCTAAACCATAAGTAGACCATCTGCATCCAAGCCCTGGAGATGAAGTTTCTAAAGTGACTCAACTGTCTACAAGATAAGCTAACATGAACATTAGATGTCACATCTGGAGGAGGGCTTTCTCTCACATTGTCTCTCCTGTTCTAATCAGAACAAGGGCACAGGAAAAAAGTGTTATATTTATCACAGTGAGAAATCTGATCAGTATGAAGATCCCTGAGACTCTCTGAAAATATGGTTTCCTCTCAACAAGGTTCGTTCTGTCATTATAATTGGCAACTTCTCCCTAATTCTCAGATTACAATCTGTGATCAGGATACAGTGAAACTCAGAATGATCACAAGACAGGAGATGTTCTAGCCAGTATATCCAGTGTAGCAGATTATACCTTGTGGGAAACAACATCCTGAATCTTCACATACTAGACTCATTTTACTAATGAGATGGACTAAAAAAATTATAAGTGATACAATTTCTGGGGAAGAAACAGAAAGCTTTGGCAAAGTCCAGGCTGTTTTCCTAGAAGGCCACTCACATTAGGGGTTCCTCACTTCTCATGAAAAGAGATCTCAGAATTGGCTTGTGTTCTGAGACACAGTGCAAAAAAGAGATTTTGTTATGGTGGAGACTCAGAAAATTTCAAGAAGTCCTGGGCCAATGGACAGTACCTTCAAGCCTTTGGAGTAAGATAAGAGAAGAATCTATTTCTAGAAATTTAACTTCTTGTTAATATTCAAATTGCAATAGAAACATATTTTAGCAATAATAATAATAATAATAATAATAACAACAAAACAAAATAAAATAGAGTCTTACAAGATAATGTAGAAATAAGACAACTCCCTTGTCTAGGCACAAAAGAAAAAAGGGTAAAGGAAAGCTTCCATTTTATGTTGGCTTTACTTCAGTTTTCCTGTTTCCCCCAAATGAGGTCATGCTTTCAGTGCTGGTTCCCACAGTCTTTGGAATTTAAGGAGGCACTGATTAAAGTTGTTGTTCAGAGAAAGACTCATTGTAAGTAAAGCTTTTACTTCTATCTCATTGCGTGTTGACACCTGTTGAGATTACACTTGGACTTTGACATTAACACACTCAACTCTACAACTGGCTGAGTCAACACCACACCCTATCACGCTTCCAGTTTCTGGAATGAAAAGAAGTAAAAGGTTTCCCTGAATAACTTAAAGCCTTTCCTCTAATAAAAGTCCTGTCACACTTGTAAAAGCTCTGCCTCACCCACGAAGACACTAAAATCTGGTGTGCCAGCCAAGCCCAAATCATCCCTTGCCAAGGACCTTTGGCTGAATTACAGCTATGGGACATTTGTCACTTTGCTGAGATCTTGCTACACACTAGACAGATTCTTATCTTTTTCTTCCTGAGCACACCCAATAAAACTTGAAATTTCTCTCTGTGAATATTCAGAAATGGTATGTATTTAGGAGTCTGCAAAGCAAGTTATAAAGCACATTATGAAGCAAGCTAGACCAGTCTGTTCTAGTGGCTTGCCCAAGTCAAGGAACATATAGAAGCTTAAAATCAAGCTGTGAAAAATACCGTAAAAAAGTGCTGGAATTAAAAACAAATTTGTTTATGAGCAAGCTGTTTGGCTGTCTAATGAGTGCTTAGAACATTCTTTAGGCAAGACTCTGCTAGTCCTGTAATGAATTACCAGGGTTTCAAACCTCTCTTTCCTTTACTAGACTTCTTTCTTCTAGAGGTGATAGACATACCAATGTGCAAGCCCATGAAAAATTCTAGTGACAAACCCCACTGTACAAGTCACCATATTGAGAAGCTACCCACTTAGGAAGGTATTTGAAAAATGGCAAAGGTGCCAGGGAACCATATCAGATGTGATATCCAAGCACTTGTCTCAGAACAAATGCCTGTTCCACAGCTACCATTAGTCAAACTATTTGATAATCATCTAATGACAGTAACTTCTATTTGTTGAACCCTCAACATAATGTAATATCACCTGTACTCTATTGCTTCAGTGTTACAACTAACTCTTCAGTATGGGGACTTTCAACCATGTACAGGCTAGATTTCTGAACTTAAATCTTTTAGCTCCTCTACTACTGGTCAAGCAGAGCATGGCAAATGTGGGTGAAAATAGAATTCACTGACAGCAAGAGCCTGCACCTTTAGCACATGTCTCTCTCCTTCCCATTGTGTTTGCTTTGTTCTAAAAAGGAAAGCATGGGGGTATAAAGATGTGGGGTTGTCAAATAATTCCCTGTTTCACTTTTTAATCAAATTCTTATCCTACCTGACTTTGGTGAGTGGATTGGAATCCTCACATTTATTTCCCGGGGCTCGAAAGGATCATGAATGAGGGAATGATTCCAGAGTTTTAACATGGACCAGTCCATTCCCATTGATGCATAGACTCAATTTCTGAAAAGTAGAAACTTAAATAAGGAAGAATTGTGTGATCCTGGTTTGAGAGTTCATCAGTGCTGTCACAAAATCTGTGACAGAGAAAGCATGGTATTGCTTATGTACACATCTGTGGACTAGAAAGTCACAAAAGAAATGGGGGTCACAGGCACAGCAGACCATCACATTCAAGGCTTGACTCTCAGCAACATATTTATGGCAAGCACTCTCTACCTTCTCAAAACCCAACTGCATTTGCAAATAATGCCATCAGTTGTGGACCAAGTGTACACACACAGGGCTGTGAGGGACCTGTTATACCCAAGCCATAGTGCACATTAACAGAATACCTTTTAGTTTGTTCATGTATCACGAGTATAGTATAAGCCAGAGGAGAGCTTGCCCAAGTCCTGTCATTCAAGGTACTCCTCCAATTCAGCCTCTTAATATCTCTATTGCATCTTCTAGAGTAGAAAGCCTTAAAAATATTGTGATCCATTAAGAGAAGAAAGTGTCACAGCAAAACACACCCATCATCATTACTATATTCCCCAAGTAAAACAGGAATTTTGATAGCCTGTACATTAGCAAGAAATTGTCACAGGTTCACCTAAAGGAAAGAGACTCACAATTATAAGGAAGAACATAGGTATTTTATAGACAGTGACTCAATATTTGCTTACGGTGTTTTAAATACAGACTCATGTATTTATCATTTCAATCTTTAGGATATAGGCCAACCTATTGGGCCATATGTAAGTCCATTCATGGCAAAGAGATAGTTTTTCCCCATATGACAAGAACAGAGAAGACACGCATTCTACATACATACAAGCAAACACAAGACACATGGATTTTATTGAAAGCTTAAACTATAGAACAGTATAATCTTAAAATGTAACACGAGGTGTTGACACAGGGACCAGGTAGGGAAGTTAAAGCAGTAAGAATAATCTGTGATTTTCCTGTCAGCTGCACATGAAGGGGCACGTCCATGGGTCCAAGACATATGAAGAAGCCCTAGGTCTCTGTTCCTTTTCCACCTACATTATTTGTTTATATTTCTCTCTCCTCTCTCTCTCTTCTCTCGCTCTCTGTCTCTCTCTCTGTCTCTCTCTCATTTCTTTTCTCCCTCCTTCCCACTGTCTTTCCTTTCCCTCTCTCCCTGATTTTCTTTCTCTTTTCTGCTGCTATCCTGTTGTTGCATACAGGAGAATCTAGCCACCTCGTCATGACTAACATGCTTTCCTGTGATAAGAAATTTCTCTCTCTCCCTGTCAGTGAAACTAACTGCAATCTCAGAGGTTTAATTCTAAAGCTGGAGGGATTAAAGTGAGGTAGCTCAGCTTGGGGAGAAGGAGCCTTCATTGAAATAATCTGCCATGGGCAAATCAGCGAGAACTATTACACAGATGTATGTGCGATGCTTGTCCTTTAGGTGGGGAAGGGTATTTCTCTGACAAACTTTTTTTTTTAGAAAAATTATTGTATGAAAGAGTGCAGTATTTCTGGGAGTCACACAGTTACTAGAATGGTCCAACCTGTTACAGAAGCAAGTTGTCTGAGCATGCAGTCCTACCCTAGGAGGATTTCTATTTTTTATTTTTTATTTATTTTATTTTATTTTATTTTGCTGTTCATTGACTGTTATTATAATCTCAAATGTTGCAGCTCAAAAGAGGGGAGCACTTTTTTGGCACTGAATCTTTAGTTTACAGATATAATCATGATCTTATGCAACTCTGTTGAGGAATCCAGTCTTAAACTACCAACCTAAGTCTCTAGTTAGTCCCGTGGGCATTTTAGAATTGTGGAATCCCAACATTTCTTAACATCATCAGTTAAAATTCCACTCTTTCCTCAAGTCCAATGTTCTCTGTAACTTTCCTCCCCGTAACTTCCCAATTGCTCGATCCCCAAATGCCTACTAAAATATAATCTTAGCTAATTTAATCACCTCAATAAAACTGAAATATTCAAACACACTGAGCAATAAGATGCTATCACTTTTTAAAAATAAACAAAAGTGGACTGAAGAATGCTAAATATAGGACCATGTTACAACTTCTCATAATTGAAATCACTGAGTTCAGGCAACTTACTCACATACCCTTGGGCAAGATTCGCATCTGTAAGTCAGGAAAAGATCTCTCTGCCTCCCATCTTGTCTCCTCCCATCTCCTCTCCTCTCTTCTCCATCCCCATTCTGCCCCTTCCCTTTATCATCTTGTCTATTCCCTACTCTTCTCTTTCAGTCCTTTTGGAAATGTATTAAATGACATCAGTGGTGTGAATCCTTAGAAAAGTGTGGATCCTCTATACAGAGGGAGTTTCCCAAGTATTAAATTTATTCTACCTGTTGATTCCTCTTCCTTTCCTGCCCTTTCTGTACTCCTATATATCAAGTAATATTGTAGATAAACCTTTGGAATCATTGAAGGCTATCTGAAAGAAATGGCAGAGAAAGAAAGCAATAGAAGTCATTTAGAAAAGAAGGCACAACCTGCAGCATAAAAAGCAACAACAAACTAAGGCCTGTATTTTAAAATAAAAATTACTATATACTCATAACAAGTAATCACAGATAAATTAATATATGTCAAAGAAATGACTATCTTCCGTGGACCCATTTTTTCTACTATAAAGTAAAGCCTTTCCTGGTAATAGAAGCAAATTCATTAGCAATCCAGACCTCTCCTTTGTCTCTAGATTGAACATTTTCTTTATACTGACTTCCATTTCTTACAGTTGGAAACTCATAGCATGGATAATGGATTCCCTCTCAGTGCTTAGCTTGCTGTGACATATCCTTCACTTTTGGTCTAGGAATGAACTATAGACAGTTATGAAAGAGATAACCTTGGGCCCTTTCAAAGTACCTAGTAACTCCCCTACCTGCCCATCACCCTTGGCCATATTTAGAGAATTCTAAATATGATTATTTTCTTAAGCTTCCAGTCTTGTAGTGTGATCCATGTTTCACATGTTGTTACCTTCCAGAGATTTGTCCTGGTTTCCAATCTCTCTTCTAGCATGAACATAAAGACCAAGGGCCATAGATAGCACTTTGCTCTGCAGAACACATGCCTCATTTTATGCCTTATTTCTTGCATAAATTTATTAGTGTTCTTTGAACAGTATTTTTTCTACTACCAGCTCTAACCTCCGTCCTATTTACAAATAGAATATTCACAGTATTTTTTAAATTGATTCAGTTATTGACTTTGCATCCTGTTGGCAGTTTCCCCTACCTTTTCTTCTCTCAGTCTCTGGTCTCCCCTGTCATCTGGTCTCCCTGTCATCTGGTCTTCCCCCCCCCATTCCTCCCTGCTTTTTTTTCTCAGAGAGGGGTAGGCAACAACTTGCCTTGCCATATCAAGTTGGAGTAGAACTAGGTATATCTTCTTCTATTGAGATTAGATCCCAGTTATGGGTCCAAAGGCAGGCGACATAGGTAGAGCTAGCCGCTGCTCCAGTTGTTCGGGGTACCACATGAAGACCAAGCTGTACATGTTACATTTGTGCAGAAGGCCTACGTATGTCCCATGCATGCTCATTGGTTGGTAGTTTCATCTCTGGGAGCCCGTATGAGCCCAGCTTAGTTAGCTGACTCTGTAGGTTTCCTTGACCCCTTTCGCTCCTTCAATCATGCCTCCCTCTTTCCATAAGATTTCCCTAGCTCTGTGTGATAGTTGTCTGTGGTTGTCTGTATCTATTTCCATCAGATGCTGGAGAAAGCCTCTCAGAAGACAGTTATACTAGATTCCTCTGCAAGTATAGGAGAATGTCAACAGTGTCAGGAGTAGGTTCTTTATCATAGCATTCAGGATTTCTAAGATATAGTTTCAGCCCAGACATCCTTATATATCTAGGCTGTTTCTTTTCTTGGTTTAAAATAGCAAAACTTCTTAAGACAATTAATGGCACATGCATTAACCTTCCTATTTGAATATAAAAAGCTCTGGGAAGTCTCTTCACTACATATGCTTGTATTAAACAGCTATCCCTTCAGAAGGAAGTAACAAAAGACAATGAATACTGACTTGGCTAAATATTATGCAAGATAATTTGTAGAGTAAGTGACAGAACTTGGGAGCCTCCAAGGAGGCATATGTGGTTATGAGTTTGTAGTAAGACAATTTCAGAGCTAAAAGAAGGAAAACCAACTTAAGAAAATGCTCAATATTGTCATTCATTGTGTTCTTATGGGTGGGAAGGAAATGGAGAATAAGATCTTGGAGGTAAGAAAGTCTCTTCTCTTAGGTATGTAGTGAGCCTTCCAAGCGCACTATTGAGATTGAGGGTGACTTCTACAGGTAGTGTTTACTAGAATGGGCTGGGGTCCTGGAACTGAAAACTTCTTTCCAAGTGGTAAGTATTTTAAAATATATCTTCTTTCACTTAAGCATTCGTTTGTGTTCCTCCCTCTCCCTAGCTCTCTGTATTCCTAGTGATGCAGATGAGAAAGTTCATAAAAATGCATCATGGTCCCATTTAAGCTATATGATTAACTGCTAATATGTGGCATTAACTTGTAGGATGTTATGGAGATTAACATATATAATTACATTTGATGGTATATGATAATTACCTGTTTGGTTGCATTTAAAAGCACAGTGACTTGAGAATGTTCATCAATCCACATATGGTTCAAAGTCTGATGTGAAATTGCAACTCATTTTTTTAAAAAATAATCAAACTGGCATCTCTCTTAATGTAAAGCCTAATAGAGACCACCTAATTTTATGGAGATGAAGTTAATAATATGGTGATTGGAGTACTAATTGAAAAGTAATTTTTAGAAAATGGGATGTTCTGATCAATATTTTCCAAATGAGCTAATTAAGTGTGAATGTAATCCCTCTGAAGTTCTAACAAGACACACAGAACTTCAGCTTGGTTCTGGCTTTCCTAAGAGACTGAGCTGAAGACACTTCTGTGACAAAACTTGGAATGCAGCAGGGAAGTGTCTTCTTAGAGAAAGTCTCAGGGGTGAGAATGCACAAGGAACACAGCTCATAGCTCAAATTTCACAACTTTCCTTAAAGGACCCACCAGTCTTCAGTGTTCATTGTTTCCTGTTCTGGTCACTTAAAGGCTGATTTTCTCTCTCTGCCTTTTCTCTCTCTAGTTTACTAGTTTGATCACAGACATATGCCTTCTAGAATTGCGAACAGTCCAGAGCTCCATTTACATTCTACTCCTGGCTCTGTTTCAGTGCTAACGCTGAAACTGACCTGTTTTGTCATTTAAAATATCCCTTATCCATAATACTTCATACGCTCCCGCCCCAAAGCCTTATCTCATGATTCCAAAGGACAAGCAGATGACCTACAGCTAACTTGGGACTATAGCTTGGAGTTCAAATTCCCTTCAGATTTAAGGTATGTATATTATACTTAATGGTCACTCACAGTGCTGATGTTAATTAGGCAAGACCAAATCCAAATCCTAGCTTTAAAATAGCACTGCTTGCCGGGTGGCAGTGGTGCACACCTTTAATCCCAGCAATTGGGAGGCAGAGGCAGGTGGATTTCTGAGTTTGAGGCCAGCCTGCTCTACAGAGTGAGTTCCAGGACAGCCAGGGCTACACAGAGAAAACAAACAAACAAACAAACAAAAAGATAGCCCTGCTTTTTGGATGAACTTTGATTTGATCTCTAAATAAGAGAAGGAAGGGTCTGGGCTGTGGCACCTCAACTAAACGAGCATGTCTCTGAACTTAATGACTTGAGTTATAGCTCTAGGAGCCACATAGAAGAAAAAGAGAACCAACTCCAGCAACTTCTCCTCTGCCTTCAAAATGTCTGCTATAGTTCATGTGTGTGTGTGATGAGCACACACACACACACACACACACACACACACACACCTCACCTTCCAGTTAAATAAATAAATAAATTTAAAAATACAGAGAAATAAGCAAAGAAACCCAGAAGATTCATGTGAGGAAGGATTTATGCCATAGTCAAAAGCAATGAAAGAAGGGGAGGCTTTTCTGTGGACTCTCATACCAACTCAAAAGAAAACAGCTGCTCATCATTCAGATATGGTAAGACAGGGGGAGCCTTTCATTAAGTTAAATGATAAAAGATGGCATGTCAAATTAAAGCAAGATTACTTAATGACAGAAATTTGTCCAACTAGCAATGTTCCAGTTACTTGTTTTATAATGACTTTATTACTTAAGAATATACATGTATACAGTGAAATATTATCATATCTACTTTACATTTTCCCCAGGCATCTCCCAATTTCTCAAAAATGTATTTCCCTGTAGTTTCATGTCTTCTTATAATATCTAAGAAGACAACCCACTAAGTCTAATTAGCACTGCACATGTGTGCTTGGACATAAGACATCTATTGGAGCACAGAAAAGCAGTAGTCACACCACCAAGCAAGGATGATTCCTCCCACAGCAGATGTCAACTATCTACAGCTCCTCCAGACCTCAGCTGTTTATTGAACCAATAGTATACAGAACGATGCCAAGAATCTACAAATAAAGCAGATTTTGCAGTACCGTAATGAGTAGAGACAGTGCCATCCTTCTCTACACGTTCTCCAGAAGATTAGAGATTGACAGGCTTTCCTCATCAAGGAACATCAATGAAGAAAGCTATGTGAAAGAACGAGCAATGCATCTGGTACCAAAGAAATCAGGTGGATGATTTATACAATAGCAGGAAAGGGAGCAAGATGCTTGATACTCAAATGTGTCTGTTCGCAGAAGTAGAATAGAAATTAGAACGACATAATGAGGGAAAAAAATCACACTGATAATGATAAACAGAAGACAGAAATGAGAAGTAAAGCAGTTAGATGTGAAAGTTTCTGTAGAACATTGATAAGATCAAGAGTGTGGAGATACTGCCCTAACAAAGACTCATGAGTTAGAATGAAAAGCAAAAGATAGTTAACTTTTCCATAGATAAGCAATAAAAGTGAAACCACATAATGTCTCTATTAAATATATCTCAATAAATTATTTTTAAACGTTTTTAATGTGATAAACTAACAAAAGGATGTGTGGTTGCAAGGAAACCAAATAGCAATAGTGACCAGTAGTTTGAAGTTGGAAAGTACAGTACATAATGATTAAAACCATGACCCGGTAGGTATAGGTTCTAGTCATTCCTATACCCAAAAGGAAGGGCCTACTAAGACAATATTGAAACATAATCAGGGCTACAAGAATGAGGATGATCTGCTGATAAATTTCCTACATCTTATGTGTATGAGGAAACTTTGATAGCCCTGGGGGAAGAACAATCCTCTTTCCTGAGATCTGGAGTTTTTCCAGACCCACGTGAAGACCAAGCTGTACATCTGCTACACATGTAGGATGGGTGGGTTCTAGTCCCAGGCGGTATATGTTCTTTGTTTGGTGGTTCAGTCTCTGAGAGCTCCATGGGTTCAGATTATTTGGCTCTGTTGGTCTTCCTGTGGAGTTCCTATCCCCTTTAGGTCCTTCAATCCTTCCCCCAACACTTCCATAAGCGTTCCCAAGCAGCTTCTGGATAGAGCCTCTCAGAGGAGAGCCAGGCTTGACTCCAGTCTACAAGCATAACAGAATATTATTAGTAGTGTTAGGGATTGGAGCTTGATCTGTCCCTGCTCCAGCCCCTGTCCTTGCATTTCTTGTAGACATTATCAATTTGGGGTTGAAAGTTTTGTAGGTGGGTTGGTGTCCCTCTTGCTCCATTGTGGTTTCTGCTTAAAGGAGGTTGTCACTACAGGTGCCTTGTCCCCAATGCTGTGAGTCACATCTTCCCAGACCCCCACTGATTCTTGGGAGCCTCCCCTATCCCATGTCTCTGGTATCTCCTCTTGATGCTATCCACCTCCACACCCTATTAAGTTGCAGATTTCTATCTCTGTATATAACCATCTGGTCACCTCTTTTGTCCCCCCAACAAATGATCTTGAGCTCCCCGTCTTGTCACCATTCTCTGTTTGTGTAATAGTATTCCATTGTAAAGATGTACCACATTTTCTTTTCCATTCCTCAGTTGAACGACATCTAGGCTGTTTCCACGTTCTATCTATTATGAATAAAGCTGCTATGATAGTTGAGCAGTGTGGGGAATTTTTGGGCATATGTCCAGGAGTGGTACAGCTGGATCTTGAGGTAGAATTATTTCCAAATATATGAAAAACTACCAAGTTGATTTCCAGAGTGGTTGTACTAGTTTGCACTCCCACCATCAATGGATGAGTGTTTCCCTTGTTTCACATCCTTACCAGCATGAGCTATCACTTGAGATTTTGAGCTTAGTCATTCTGACTTGTATAAGATAGAATCTCAAGAGTTATTTTACATTGCATTTCCATGATGACTAAGAAATTGTGAACATTTCTTTAAATGTTTCTCAGACATACAAGATTCTTCTGTTGAGAATTCTCTGTTTAGCTCTGTATCCCATTTTTAATTGGGTTATTTGGATTATAGCTGTCTAACTTCTTGAAGTTTGCTTGTTTGTTTGATAAATTTTAATATTGGAATTGTGTCAGATATAGGTATGTTGAAGATCCTTTCCCAATCTATAGGCTGTCATCTTGTCCTATTGAGAGTGTCCTTTGCCTTACATGAGCTTTTCAGTTTCAGGAGGTCCCACTTATTAATTCTTGATCTTAGAGCCTGAGCTATTTGTGTTCTGTTCAAGACGTTGTCTCCTGTACCAATGAATTCAAGTCTAGTCCCTACATTTTGTTCTATTAGATTTAGTGAATCCAGTTTAACATTGAGGTCTTTGATTCTCTTGGACTTGAGTTTTGTGTAGGGTGATAAATATGGATCTATTTGTGTTCTTCTACATAAAGACATCCTGTTAGATGAGTAACATTTATTAAAAATGCTTTCTTTGTTCCATTGGTTTTGCCTTCTTTGACAAAATTCAAGTAGGGTCCATAGGTTTCTGTGTTTATTTCTGGGTCTTCACATTAATGAGGTTTTATTCCATTGATTGTAGGCACCAATAGCATTCAGTTTTTGTTACTATTGTTCTGTAGTACAACTTGAGGTCAGGGAAGGTGATACCACCAGAAATTTTTTTATTGTACAGGATTGTTTTGGCTATCTTGGGTTTTTTTGTTTTTTGTTTGTTTGTTTTTCCATATGAAGTTGTGAATTGCTCTTTAAAGAATTGTCTGTAAAGAATTGTGTTGGAATTTTATGAGGATTACACTGAATCTGGAAACTGCTTTTTGTAATCCTATTAATCCTACCAATCCATGAGCATAGGAGATCTTTCCATCTTCCGATGTCTTCCTGAGTTTCTTTCTTAGTGACTTCGAGTTCTTCTCATATTTGTCTTTCACTTGCTTGGGCAGAGTTACACCAAGATATATTGTATTATTTGTGGCAATTACAGAGGGTGTTGTTTCCCTAGTTTCTTCTTTGGCCTGTTTGTCATTTGTATAAAGAAGGGCTACTAATTTATTGAGTTAATTTTTATCCAGCTACTTTGCTCCAGGTGTTTATCAGTTATTGGAGTTCTCTGCCAGAATTTTTGGGGCTGCTTATATATACTAACATATCTTCTGCAAATAGCAATACTTTGACTACTTTCTTTCTGATTTGTATCCTATTGATCTCATTTAATTTTCTTATTGTTCTGGCTAAAATTTCAAGTACTATATTGAATGGATTGGGAGAAAGTAGGTAAACTGGTCTTGACCCTGATTTTAGTAGAATTGCTTTAAGTTTCTCTCCATTTAGTTCCATGTTTTCTTTTGCTTTGCAGTATATTGCTTTGACTATGTTTAGGTATGTGTTTGTATCCCTGATATCTCTATTTTCCTTTATTTCAGATAGGAATTTACTCATTACCTCTTTAAACACCTCTATCATTTTTGTAAGATTGGATTTAAGATCATTTCTTGCACTTCAATTATGTTAGGATATCCAGGGCTTACTGTATTAATATAGCTGTGCTCTGAAGTTATCATGGTACCTTGGCTTTTGTTGATTGTGTCCTTTGGAGAGTGTTTAGTCATCTGATGGTTTTGGTCTCTGGATGCTCATGATGTACTAGGTATTGAGAGGGCCATTAACTTAGATGATCCTGTGTGGTAGACCGCTGATGCATGCTTTCTCTGTATGGTTCTGGATTAGAAGGTCTGTAGGATTAAGGATCCCCAGGTCTGCATGGTTCAATGTTTGCAGGTCTGATGAAAGTGGATGGAGAGGTGGCAGGAGAGTGAAGGTCCACTGGGAAGAGCAGACTGCTCTGTGCAGGTGGGCATGTCCCAAAGGACTCAAGAAACTACTTTTAATAAAAAAAGAAAGAAAGAATCTGATGAGAAAATATCAAACAAAAAGACAAATTGGAAGTAATTATAGCATGTATATCGAAAGGATTAGTAGAATATAACATTTCTTAGGGACAGAAAACAATTGCTTTAAAAACAACAAAGATGTGGGTCTAAAACAGTGGTTATGTACTTGCCTAGAGTGCAGGAAGCCCTGAGTTTGGTCCTTAGTACTCCTTCCCTCATGCTGAAAAGGCATAAATTCATTATAATTTATTCTTTGAAATAAAGAACCCTGAAGAAAATTAGTATATTTGTATTGAATAAAGAAATAAAAATGTGTTTTAAAATGAGATGAAATACAAAAAGTTAAAATAGTTGGGAAAAGGGAAGGTAATTATGGACAGATATGGGAAATGAGTAGCAGAAGGTAAGTATGATAGAAATCAAATGAAAATTATAAGAGTGCCACAATGAAGCCGGGCAGTGGTGGCGCACGCCTGTAATCCCAGCACTCTGGGAGGCAGAGGCAGGCAGATCTCTGAGTTCGAGGCCAGCCTGGTCTACAGAGTGAGTTCTAGGACAGCCCAGGGCTATACAGAGAAACCCTGTCTCGAAAAACCAAAAAAAAAAAAAAAAAAAAAAAGAATGCCACAATGAAACACAAATATTTGTGTATGTATGCATGCATATATGCTTGTCAAAGTATTGTTTTATTTTATTCTTCACCACTATGCCAATATACCTGAAAGAAATTATCTGAAAAGGGGAGAAAATTTGATTGGTTTGTAGGTTCACAGGTGTTGGATTGTCATGACGAGAAGTGGATTTTTATGTGGAGCAGTTTGCATCATGGTAGACAGGAAACAAAAAGGCGATACAGGACAAAGCCATGTGAGATAAGAGAATAGAGCAAAAGAAGATATCACAGCGCATAGATGAAAAACAGATGTTGCTAATTAAAGAATAATATAGAGCTGAGAAATGAGTGTATTTATATATAAATATATGAGAACTTGGAGAAAAGAAATCATACATGATAGTAAAAGAGCATGTTTTGTAGGTCAGTAAAAACTGGGTAGAGTTTTCCAAACAGAAAATTAGGTTACTATTTCACAGGCATTAACAAATGTCAAACACACATTTAGAGATTTTAGAAAATGGTATAAAAATAGCTTTGTGCTCTTTATGCTCACAGAATAAGAAGTGATTTTATAAGTAATGAAAATTCATAAATCATAAAAGAAATAGACTAAGCTACAACTCGTGGTAAAATAATGATTTGAACTACATTTAAATTAGAATTATAATAGCATCAAAACTGAAATAAATAAGCATAAAGCAAGAGCTAGGTATTTTCAGGACCTTCCAAAAAGATCAGTCTGTTCAGTAATAGAAAATTCAATAATTCAATAGAAAAATTGACAGGACCAAAAAAGAGATACTTGGGAGAAATGCAAAAGTAAGGAGCCAAATAATTTGTGACATATGTAGAAAAATACAAATTATAAAATAAAATGAATCCAGATCCTAACCAAATGGATTCGCAAATATATAGAAGTATCCTAAAATATCCAGTCCTTGTAAGGATGTGCGGTAACTGAAACATTTTTCTAAAGCTAATAAAAGTGTAATTTTTTAATGAATATTTTGGAAAATCAGACATATATTATTGAGTAAATTTTTGCTTTTAGTTATAAAGCAGTGTGTGTGTGTATATATATATGTGTGTGTGTATGTATACATTTATGCTACAGTTTGCATAAAACAAAATAAAACTCCACCTTTCTTTCTCATTGGCCAGTATTGAATGTGCCTACTTGATATATATTCGGAGCAATATAACTAGATATACCTGGATACTCTAAATGCCCATTACCACAAAATGAATAATGATATTTTATTACAACCAAAGAGCTAGTATCAATGAAAGAAATTAACTAGATAGGCACATATCCACATGTTTTAATCATACCTAGAACTATTGAATTTATCTAAATGTCAAAATATGCAGAAGTAAATAATATATTCAAGAATAAATGTTCAGAGGTGAGAAGAGGAGAAAGTTAGGGATTTAGCTCAGAGGCAGATCACATGCCTAGCAAACACAAGGCCCTGTGTTTGGTTCTCTGCTCTGAGAAGGAAAAAAAAAAGGAATAAAAAAGGACAAATTAACAAAAACACCAAACAAACAAACAAAAATGCAAAAAACACAAAACAAAACAAACAAAATAAAAACAACAAGGTAACAGAGTAGGGGAGACAGCTTAGTGAGTAAAAGTACTTGCTGGTGTACCTGAAGGCCTGACCTCTATCATATACCACACAGAAGCTAGATGTATATATATATATATATATATATATATATATATACACATATATGTATATGTATATATATATATACATATATATGTGTGTGTGTGTGTGTGTGTGTGTTCAAGTATGCACAGAGACATGTTCCTAATCTGAAGCACAAACAGAAATTTACTTTACCATTGTTCTTATTTCCAAAGGTCCATTCTTTAATTAGAACTTGAAATCTAGTCATTATTTTATAAGCTGATAGTATTTATTAATTTTTTGGAGCAAAGAAATTTTCCAGGCAAGATGTTGGTAAAGACATCAAGAGCAATATTAGATCAATCAGAAAAGAGTCATCAGTTTGTGAAGTTAATGTAAGGTTTAGGTACATTTATTTTTAGAAAAAACTCAAAGGAAGGCACAGACATACAGATAAGAAGACAAAGATTTTGATTCCAACCTGGTAACCTTAGTTATTTTTTTCTCTAAATATGCTCTCCTTTAGTAAGCATAGACATGCCTGACAAAAGATGATCACAATGGCAATAGTCCTATCATAGTCCTCCACAATGGTATAATTATATACAGACTGCATCTGCATGTGGTTTAGTACTTGAGTGTCCTATGTTTCTATTGTGAATAAGAGCAAAGCAATCTAGCATATGACATTTGCAATTTAGACTAACCTAGGTTATTAAATTATTGCCCCTTAGATGTAAAATGTTTCCTAAGTGTCAACAAATGACAAAAGTTATGTTACTCTTCAGTCAGTCCAGTCTATTTGACAAGTTCCAGGCCAATGAAAGTCTCTGTCTCGAATAGGATAGAGGTTCATTAGAAATGGTACCCAAGGTTGTCCTCTGGCCTCAACATACACACATGTACACATAAATACATGAACTTGTACAGATATGCACATCCACAAAAATCGGAAAGTAAATTTGTACTTAATTTGTCTTTTCATTTTAGTCTTCTCTCATCAATAATGAGACAGGCCATAAGACTTTACTTCAGTGGACCAAAACCTCAAAGGTCTTGCTGGTAAGTTTGCAAGACTTTATAGTCTTTGGAAGTGATATCAGGTGAGTTCCTGTCTGGCTTGGCCAGGACTGGGAAGTTACTAAACCCATTCTCAAGATTATCAAAGACCAGGAAAGGAAAGGAAATGACAATTCCAGAGGCGTGGTATCACAGGAGTGAGTACTAGCCCCAGTCTGCCAAAAGCAGAGAGGACAGGGAATGACAGCTTAAAGTAAAGAGCTCCAGAGGCACGGCTTGTTGAGCAAGCCACCGTGATTAAAATGTATGGTTCGGGATCAAACTTAGTGGTCATTTATTTTGGAAAATTTTCAGTCATTATTACTTGAAACAAACAATTAAAATTTATCCCAGTTATGGAATCCTGACATCATGTTTCCGATGTAAATGATGCAATCTACCATTCCACTAGACTGGAAAAAAAAAGAAAATAAAATTGTGTGCATGAAAACATTAATAAAATACAATGTCCATTCATGATACATACACATAAAATGCAAGGACCTTGAAATAGAGCAGAGATTCCTCAAACTGACATAAAACTCCAAGGCTGGCATCAGTATTTTTAGTGAGAAATTGGATACTTTCCTGCTAAGACTGGGTTCAAGGTAAGGATGCCTATTTGTTACAGTAAGACTGGATGCAATGCGTTCATTCTGAACATTTGAAGAACCATACAGCACAAAAGTGGGCTGTGATATATACCAATTGTGGTTTCAATTAATAAGAATCAATCAAATTTTGAAACCAGTTGTAATAAATATATCACACTAATAAAGATTTTAAAAATCATGAAAACCTATAAAAAACTATCTAATTTTAAATCTGCACTCTGCTTAGAAGACATTCAATAACTTTCTTTCTAAATTGGACTGTTTTCAATCTGTTGGAGTTCCACCTATTTCTCGGCAAATTTCATGATTTTACTTTTCTTTAGAACTGCATGTTGGGGAGAGAGAGAGAGAGAGAGAGAGAGAGAGAGAGAGAGAGAGAGAGAGAGAGAGAGAGAGAGGTACAGCATGTATTTATATTTGATTTTGGAGGGTGTTTTCAAGACTTTTAGGTTATCCTGTGCTTTAGAAATGTCTTCACATAACTTGGTTACCAGAGCCTGCTGTTTCTTTTTGTTGTTGTTGTATCCTGTGAAGATTCTGCCGGAATTGCTAACATCTCACATGTTCATGGAGGCCACACCCATGACTGGCTAGTCCTTCTGAACTCACTTTGGTAAGTCTGTTGTCCCACCAACACATGCACACACAGAAACATCTGGAAAGTTTTAAAATGGGTCAAACATTTATGGAAAGGGTCAATATTTGGTCCTGTTCCATTCATTAAATGTTCGAGAATCATGTTCACTGTGGTAAGCGTAACCTCCATGATATGGAGGGGTTTTGATAAAGTAGGAGGGAGGCCATTATTCTGACAAGATCCTTATAGGAGTCCTTGTGTAGAAGAGATGAGAAATTTATCTGCAAGAAGTGTGGAAGTGGGCAGGTGTGGGTGACAGGGGAGGTTACTCAAAGAGGAAAAAAACAACAGACAGGCAGAAACTGAGAGCTACTCATTCTGTTTGCAGGAAGGCAACAAGAATTGTCGGAAATGTCGCTACATGGGATGAAGGGTACAATGAGAGAAACTGATTTGAAAAATAGTTTGGGATTATACCAGGAAATTTTAAACACAGATGATAAATGAAATTTACTGTTCAGGTAGTGAGAAGGTAGCATCACTTTCGAGCCTTGGGCTTTCCTTTGGCAGGGAAAACTGAGTATTGTGGCCTTTGCCGTATTTATTATTTTTGATCTGTGGTAGATTTTTGCTTTAGGTCTTCTTTTCGGCTGCCTCTGTTGTTGAGCCTATGGCTATGGAAATGCAAGGCCAACTTCTTAATATTTTCATCCATGTAGACACCAATTCGGGGTGAACAGTCTGTACTTTGAAGCCAAAACAAACACATTTACCTCTTTTGTGGAGCTTGCCATAGACAAAGGATTTAAGATGAACTGATCACCTTCTGTAACCTTAAGAAAATGTCTGCAGCAAGGTACTTATATGAAAAGGGTACTTTATCTCATAATTTTGTGTACTGAACACCCAGATAGCAAAGCAAGAGCATATGAGGGAACCATATGCATAGTTCAGGGGCAACTTTATAACCCTTTCATCAAAAAGGGAACTCAGTTCAGGGTTGAGTTCTTTCTCTTCATAGACACCTTAGTGACCGAAGTAGCTACCATGAATCCTACTTCTTAAATTATCCACCCTTCGTACAAACACCCCCAACCCCAGGGAACCAGACATAATTTTGAAGAGACACATTCAAACCATGTCCAAACCACAGAGAGGGAACCCCTTCTCACACAGGCTGGGTGATACTGAGTTTTGCTTATAAGGATGTAGTTTGGGATTTCCTCCTCTTTAATTCTTGATCCGTTTTCCACTCGTTTACAAGAAAATAACTAGTGCCATAATTAGCCTTTGGGGGCCTAGCTAAAGTTGCCTTCAGAGTGACATGTTCGGTCATAATCTGGGTTGTAACATGTTCTAGGTGTATGTGTGACGTCTTGAAATACAGCAGAGGACAGAGTGGATGACACTTGGATCCGTGCTACATAGAATGCGTCCTCAAGGCGTCATTGTAATCCACTTCCTTCTCCCTCCTTTCCCCCACCTACCCACCGCATATACCAGTCTCAATAGCAAAGCTGTTAAGGTCGGATTTTCTCTCATTCGCCTCATTCAGAACTTACCACCTTCAGGAGTTTAGTCCTTGCATTTCTACATCACAAGAGACCCGACGACATGTCTGTAGCTCTATTAGCTCTATTTTATTGCATTTCTGAATGGCTAACGCATCTATTAGCTCACTGACTGAACATATATTCATTTTTATTTCCTAAAGTATGTGGTAGAGCTCTTTGTGAATAATAAATTCCTTTCAAACACACGAATTAATACATTGAAACTGAAACAGGTCTAGAGGAATTAATGAGTTGGTATTATTAGGATAGCCATGCGTTTTAGTAAAATATATAAAATAAGATTTCGTTTTACATATTTACTGATATGTGTTCATACATATATGCACATATATGTATTGGACTCACTGGAGGGGGTGTGGTGTGTGTGCATAACTATTTAGGTGTGATCACTCATGTATGTGAGAAGACCAATATCAAATGTGAGGTGTCTCCCACTAGGTCTCTCCCATCTTAGCTTTAGGCAGTGTCTGTTGCTGAGGCAGAAGCTCATCTGTTCAGCTACACTGGCTGCCCAGGAAGCTCCAGAGATCTGTCTATCTCTACTCTAAAAGCTGGGGTTAGAGACACATGCATGGCAGTAATACATATGTGCATTAAAATCCACACATGCATATACATGTATTCAAATCCAGATTTTGGGTCCTCATGCTACTGACTTCCATGAATATCTTATTGCTCTTAGCATGGAAAAAGGTATAAACATAAATACTAAAAATACATTCATCTTTTATAAAAATTATTTAATTGCAGAAATGGCCAAAATACTATCAGAATTAAGTGTTTCGGTTTAATTTTAAAATATTATCTACTATATACTTGGCCATAGATCATCACTATACACTTTCATATTATATGTCTGACCAAGTACCCGTCTTAATTTTTGCAGTGTTGACAGGTTTTAAAGTGGCTGTGGTTTCTAGATTAAACATTGAAAATTTATTTGTTGGAATGAGTTTTATCAAACTAGGCTCAGCATGGCAGGTGCATGGAATACAGAAATAGCCACTTCTCATTGCAGATTTTCCTCCTTGTCATATTTACAAGAGTTAAAAACACGCACTTTAAGAAATTCCATAGCAAGTGACACAGACTGGAAAGCATTAGCAACGAGGTAGATAAGACTTTTCCTGTGAGCAGAAAGCTTGTTGGTTCATTGATAAGCATGTTGCATGAAGAAGCCACTAGCCTATAGAAGCGACCGACACGTATACTTACCTTCTCAAGTTATTGTAGTGTGATCCACAGCTGTCTTTGTTATTGTTCTTGTTGCTGTGATACAATACCCCAAGAACAACTCAGAGAAGAAAGAGCTCAGTCTGTTTCTTAGTTACGGCTGTGATGCATTGTGATGGAGAAGTCACAACAGCAGAAGGCTAGTTGTATTACAAACATAGTAAAAGAGAGAGGACTGGTTGGTGAAGCCACTTTCTCATTTCCATACAGACTAAAGTCCCAGCCCAGATATCAAATGCTATCCACAGTGGGTGTATCTTTCAACTCAATGAACCTAATTAAAATCATTTCCTGTACAATGCCCAGAAACTTATGTCTCAGGGGATTCTAGATCTAGTCAAGTAAAAAAAATTGAGATTAAGCATATGAAGAACTAAATATAGGTGTTAACTTTCATTATTATAGCCTACACACCTTTGATTTATTCCTTAATACATGAATTGGTTTAACTTCTGAATGTTTTTCTTTATGTTCTGTCTACTTAGCCATTTGCTATGTGAAATTCAAAGATATTTCATTCATGTTTCAAAGTCTGAAAATAAAATATTTTATTGGTTCAACAAGAAAGGATGATCTTAAAATTCAGTAACCTGAGTAAAATACAGTCTATAATATATTTCCATTCTAACATTTTCTAGAAACTTCTTGGCTTGTATGTAGTCTCAATTCTGCTCAATGCATATATATATATTATATATATACATATATATACATTATTATATATATACATGTATATATATAATAATAAAGAGCATTATTCTGGCATTTTAGAAACCTAGAATTGAGGAGCCCAGTAACATTGTTGACTTACTGTCCAGAGACAAGATAGAAAGTGAGTCCCTCATCTCTTCTCTCTGAAGCTGATTTTCTTCCCATCAAAACAAAGCAAGCTGTAGGTCAGAGAGATGGCTCAGTAGTTAAGGTCACTGGCTGTTCTCACAAAGGGTCCAAGTTCAATTTCCAGCACCCAAATGCCAACTCAGACCATCTGTAACTCTAATCCTCTCCTAGCCCTCTTCAGCCACTACACCCATGTGGTGCATACAGACACATGAAGGCAAAAATACCCATACACATAACAGAGTAAAGGCATTGATCTTTTTTTAAAAGGCAGCATGTCTGTTGTCAGGACTTGTTTGGACATCATGTACTACTTCATGGGTGCAGTCTCCCTGATTTACTAGGAGATTCAGGCTTATGGCAAAGTTTCTGTAGCTCTGGCTCTTACAGTCTTTCTGCCTGATCTACTGAAAGGTCACTGAGTCTTAGACATGGTGAAGTAGACCAGAGAAATATCACAGGGAGATTTCCTATACAAGAAACCACAGGCAACTAAGGGATACTGAGTAAAGGAAAAATGAGAGAAAAACCCCCAGGTGGCTACACAATATCAAGTAATCAGCCTCTAACTATTATATATACAATTAATATTAAAGGAACTGAGTAGGTTTTATAATATATCATTGGGAACATACATATACATACATACATACGTACATACATACATACATATGTAGATATATTCCTAAGTATGTACACTAATACAAACACAAGGGATTGAAGAAAAGTAAAATGATATGATTCCATTTTAATTTTAAGAAATATGTGTGAAAAGGCTGCCTGCACCATGAACACCTCCAGCCTGAGTGAGTAGACCTTTGCTAAATGTTGCTGAGCTGTCCTGTGGAGATGGACTCTTGACAGCCCAGATAGTCTCGTTGTATTATGATAATCAAGTCACATATCACCAACCCAGTATCTTAGAACAATCATAACAAGACTGTAGTGCAAACTTGTCTGTGGATGGAAGATCATTCAGCCCCTAGCATTAGAGAACAAAGAAAACAGCATATCTCAATCAGACAGACACTGGCTTACATTCCCAATCATTTCCACTGCCAATCTGAAAAGCTGCTCTCTGGAACTAGATAACTGCAATAGAAACATTATTATTTAGGGGTTAATGTATTAATTTTTTAAAGCAATCAGTGAAAACTAATAAAAAGGACTTATACCCATAAACATGCTAAAATGATGGCCACACAGCGCTCGTTCAAGTCTTCAAAGAACATTAGAATTAATGCCTAATTAATTAGCAGCACATCTATTAGAGATAGGTTTATAAGGCTGCAACATGGAGACACTGAGAAAAATGCCCAAGGCTACTAGGTGAATTATTATCCAGCTCTCTGCCTTTCTCTATCCCACGCATAGGTGTGTGTGTGTGTGTGTGTGTGTGTGTGTGTGTGTGTGTGTGCTTTCTGAGCACGGGAGAAATCTAAAGCTCATAAAAGGCGATTACAACAGGAATGCCTGATGTTTTAGGTATTTGTCATAAACTCACAAATAAAATCTATCACCCATAAGGTGTCTTTATAAATGTAAGACCGGACAATGATTTATTAGCCTGCAGTGATACTATAAAGCGCAACTTTGACACTGTGTTTTTAATAGCATGTGAAGTACAATAACCTTCCTCGAGTGAACGGATGGGACCGTGATTATTTACCCATGTTTAAATTTATGTGCCCCAGACAGGAAAGCCGCCAGCTAAGCCTGTTTGCTAAGGATTTGGGGCACAGGTGGGCCTGCTTCATAGCCAGCCATAAAACGCTTGCTGGGCCAGCGCTATTAAGGAGACTGGAGACAGTACCATTGATGAGTCTTGAGGAGTAGATTATGAGGCAGGAACAGGAAACATTTATTTTTTGGCATCCAACCATTTCATAACTCAGAATAGCATGCTTTATGACAAGGAGGTTGCTGCATGGAGCACTGCATTGTGTTAATGGAGAAAATGGGTGGGCAGGGAACTTTCAGGACATTAAGGAATGGAGCTATCTGTTCACAGTCTGCTCCATTCCAGGCCCTTCCCGCAGTTTGTGGTATCCAGATTGGAATGTCCTGGTGCCTGGGCTAAAGCCCTTAACCTCATTTCTAGGAATCAAGCATTTCTAACTTGGGTACCAGTCATTTTATTGGACCTGTATCTAAAGAGGGTGATTCTATCGACCTGAAAATGAATCTTTCTTCTTCTTTTATTATTATGTTCTTTGACAATTTTAGACATGGATGCACTCTGGTTAGTCCCACCGCCAGCAGCCCACCACCCTTTTTGCCCTGTCAAGTCTCTTTCTCCTTACAAGTCTCTTCCTCACATTTATGTCTTTTTCTGTTTATCTTGTGATTTATTGTGTTTAAACAGGGCTGCCTCTAATGACTATGGGATTTTAACTATATATCGTATCCAAGAGGACATATCTGTGGACACAAGTGCTTCTTGTGCACAATCTACCGCTAGCTTGTGTGTGCTCCTATGTGGAGCTCAATTCATCTAGGTAATGTTCTCTACATCTACCAAATATTATTCACGGGCAAAATTATACAGAAACAAGCATAAAATATCTGAATTTTTCTTATAATAAAATAATTCCTTATTCTATACATTCTATTGAAATACAAGTACATTCTCTAAGTATTATCATTTGAAATCTCTTATTTACTATATTTTAGCTTGTCCGGAGTGACTCTTAGTACTCTATCATTTACTCTAGGAAGGGAGGGACCTAGTGAATCTGCTTAGTTTCAGGAATTTACTGAAGTTATTTTCACTTGCTCACCTTCTGGGTTAATGAGGGTCTCTGTAAGATGGAATATCTCAGTCTCAGAGGAAACTGGTACACAACACTCCAGCCTTTCCTCCCCTCTTACATTCTTCTGTCCTTCTCTTCCCCAGTAATAACTGACTTTAACGGCATTGCTGTTAATGTCCAACTGTGTCTAAGAAATAGACCACCATGCCGTAGCAATATTCACTTGTTTGTAGGAGCTTCACTGGTGATTATGAGGTGAGGCAGACAGGAGTCATCTATGCTCTTAAGCAAATGTTTTGAGGAACACTTGACAGATGCATCATATCTATCTAGTAAAATGATAGAAGTTGCTTCCTCACAGGTACCTACGGCTTCTCAAGTCACAGGTTGGTTTTTTTTTTTTTTTTTTTTTTTTTTTTTTTTTTTTTTTGGTCTTAGCTTACACTACCAGAATTGAACTCGAGTTTGAGAAATAGGCCTTCAGTTCAAAGCTTGTTGGTCTTAGCATTATTAGGGAGCCACTATTGCATAAGCTGCCACTTCCTGCTTGGCAAGTTGGATTTTAGCAAGCTGGACCCATAATCAAGCAGGAATGTTGTTGACTGTTCACTAGCAGCCTACAGGGTTCCCTCTGGAGCTGTAAAAGCCAGCTAGCAAAGTGGGAATTTCCAGTTTTGTCCTAGTTTAATTTTGCTATGTCCTGCAGTCAAAGGATGGGGTGTCTTCAGCAATAGCGTTTTAACATTTAGGTCTGGCTTACAACCAACAGGAGTAGCAATGGCCTTTCTGGTTTGTGGGGCCTCAGAGGCTTCTATGGCTAATAAGTCATAAGGACGTAGCTCACTCTTGGCACTGGAGCTTTTATTCAAAATCAGTATGGCTTCTGAGAATGTCCTTTTATACCTGCATAGGGTTGCTTCTGAATTTTTTCCATTTAAATTGATCTAGTCCCATTAGGATTTTAAGGTGTGTGGAAGGGCCGCTGGATCTGGTTGTTTCTCCTTTGACTTTTCAGATGTGTAGAAAGCACTCAGAGGTTACTGTTCTATCATCTATATAACAAAACATTTTCTGGAGGATGGACAGGACAAGGAAACATTCCAAATCATCATTCCATATCAAAGTGTGGATTTACGATGATAACCTTGGTGAAAATTCCAAAAGTCCATTGTCATCTGTCCTGAACAAGTGTCTGATGATATCAGAAGTTCACGACTTAAAATATAGTATAGTCAAACACAAGCAACATCTAATGTTTGCATGGAAAGGCTCTATTCATTTGGACCATTTGCTTCTTCCACAGAACAAGGTTGGGTACAGAACATGTACAGAAGGTCCTAATTCAATTAGTTTCCTGTAACTCATTCTCTTTGAGCACTTATATTTCCATTTGCTGGAGCTCTTTCATGTAACCTCCCTATGTTCTTCCAACTTTGATGAATTCTCTCAACCTGATTCAGGATTTGCAGCCCTACACAGGTTCAAGAGGGAATGTGATCCAGATGCACTTGCTGAATCCCTGGGACTGATAGGCCTTAGGTTGTCATTGTGGTTGTAGCTGTAGGTGTTGCCTTTCCATCCATCCATCACATATGGCTGCTGGGAGAGTCCTTAATGGGGCAAACCATCTGCTCCATTAACCTAACATTTCTAGAGGGAAATGTATTCTCCCACAAGTTATGAATCCATTCGTCTAGGGCCATTACTCACTAGTAGAGCACTCACAAGAAGAATGAAATGAATCCATATAACTTAATCCATTAATGAGAGAAGAATCCAGAAGACTAATCCATGATCCAGTTCATCCATGCTATCTATTCCCCTACCTCTCCCTCTCCCCCTCCCTTTCATGTGCTTTTATTTGCCTGCTCTTTAATATTTTGAGTATATGTCAAATCCACTTCCAGCTCTGGGAGATTCAAGGCTTCATTTTATTTTACTCTAATTTGCCTAATATTATTCCCCCTTTTTCTTTCCTAGTGTCTTAATTTTAACTCCCTCAAATTTAGTCCAAGTTAAAGCTTCAGGGCAGACTGCCCTGAGCTCCTTCCAAAGAAGCCACATTGCTGAGTGTCATGCGTAATGGAATGGTGCCACATGGAGAAGAAAATCAACGTGAACCCGGAGACTGTGAGCAAGGCGAATCTTATTCTCTCATCATTTAGGCTTCTGACCCTTTAGTCCCTGGCACCCCAAATTTTCAGAGATTTTTTTTTGATCTTCATGGTTCCATCTCACTTTCTGTTCATACTTACCAAGTCCAGCTTCTCTCCCTTCCAGGGGAGCAGCATCTCCGATTGCCATCATGGCAGCCAACTAACTGAATAATCCTTATTAATAAACAAAACAATGTGATATGATGGCACTTTTGTGGAAAATCTCACTTGGTCAAATGTGAGGCTGATCATAGTCCAAATAGCTCCACCTAGCTCATTATGGACTCTACCAGGGCACAGACCCGGCACGGCTGATATTAAAGTGCACTTAGCACAAAGAAGATTTCCTCAGCTGTCCTGTATTTACTGGTGAGTAAATAGGAGGGGAAATTACAGGTCAGTCTGACACTGTTGCGTAGCAACACCATGCTGTAAGCAGAAAATGATTATCCAAAGACACAGATATTTTAGTATTCAGTGGTAAAGCTGCCCCCAGAATGCATTTTTATAGTAAATTATACCAATTTCTGAGGGATATTCATGGATACTCAGTAAGATCTTTGCTTATCTGTGGTTTGGGGGTCTTGCTTCCACAGTTACAGGGCTGAGGTAATATTCCAGCTACAGCTATCTGTACAGCAACCCATGCAAAAAGGAAAAGAAAGAAAGAAAAAAAGCAGTGGTCAGAGAATCTATTTGACAAGCCTTGAAGCTGATGGCTTTTCTACCCTCTCTTCTGATGTCATTCTGAGTTTAAAAACCATAAAACCGATGTTAATGTGGTTATTTGTAGTTATCATGCCAGTATTCAATCATAGAATTGAATACTATGATATCAATACTTTCAGAATATATATATATATATATATATATATATATATATATATATGGTGGTTTTCTCAGAAAGTATTGTGAAGTTTCTACACTTAAAGGTGCATTATTTTGTGAGGAGAGTAGATTATCCAGTCTCTGGGGTATTCAAATAATGTTGTGTTTGTGTGTGTGTGTGTGTATGTGTGTGTGTGTGTGTGTGTGTGTTTGTGTAAAAAGTCAATGTCTTGTGTCTTCCTTCCTCAATCGCTTTTCTACCTTCTGTTTGAATTGTCAATTAGTTCATTTTGAGATGAGGTCTTTTGCTGAGCTTTTATTGAAAAATACAATTATTAGAGAGTTCAATGACACGGGTAGAAAACAAACATTTTAGAAATATGCCTGTAGGGATTCTTTCTGTAGGAAGGAAAAAGAAGCAATTGTAAACTGACCTGGTTTATTCAGAGGAAATGTGAGATCTGAAGAAATGTATCATGATTAGTGTAAACCTTGTGGTGATTGATTCACCTGGGATCCCTGGCCAGTGAGCTCTGGAGACACTCTTGTCTCCACCTCTCTCAGCACTTGGAGTTAAAAGAGAATGCTGCTGCACTGGCTTTTAATGTGCATGCTGAGGATTTGAACTAGGATCTCCATGCTTGCTTAGCAAATACTTTATGCACTGGAGTATCTCCCTGGAATCTTGGACTTTATACTTACCCTGAAGTAGCCATTCCTCACGGTGAGAGGGTGTTAGTATCATCGCAGATTCCCCATGTTTCCTATAAAACTAACTCAGCCAGTGTGGGTAGGCTGATTGAAAGCGAAGCAAGCAAAAGCCAAATGCCAAATTCTGACAACTTCCCTCTGGAAACTGGCCCAAGCATCTGCGGATAATGATAAACAGCTATCGACCTTTTCTTCAGATGTATGGTTCAAATGTCTTATACTTATGGATATTTGGTAAAATGGATATTGCTTTGCTATTTCTATGCTCCTGTTTCTTTCTATTAATATCTATATAGAGATTCTTCCTGCCGTGTAAAGAATACTGCAGTAGTTATAAGAAAGTCCATATTATCATTCCATGTCTAAATAGAGCTGTGTGACATTAAATCAGCAACTTGATTCTTGTCATTTTTCTTACCTGTAAAGTGTGGATAGATTCTAATTATTTAATTTAATCTATGCTTTTAAACCAAATGATGGCTAGATCTACCTGACTATCTACCATTTTTTTTTCATTTTAATTATGATACCCTAATTTTTCTCATTCACATTAAGCCAGGAGAACCAGAAACTGACTATTGACCTCCTCCAGTTACTTGAAAAGGGTTAAGAAACTGCAGCGGCATTGCCTTGTTCCTCAGAGAATCTTGCCCTTCCTCTCAGCCTTTCCACAATCAGAGTGTTTATCCAGCAATATTGCTGGAATAGACCTGTCATCCCAGGATTTACTTAAGCCCAACAGGGCCTATTTTATATTTTCAACCTATTATCTTTCCCTGGAACTAAGTTCACACTAATCATGATACATTTCTTCAGATCTCACTTTCCCTCTGAATAGACCAAGTCAGTTTACAATTACTTTTTTTTCTTCCTACAGAAAGAATGCCTACAGGCATATTTCCAAGGTGTTTGTTTTCTACCTGTGTCGTATGACTCTGATAATTGTATTTTTCAATAAAAGCTTAGGACATGATTACATAAGATGTTCCACTTTGGCAATATATGTAATAGAGCATGTTATATAAAAAGGGACACTCTGTGGCTTTCACTGCTGTAGCTGCTGTATTTTACCTGCAGTGAATCACGGTAGAAACATAATCCCTGCTGAAATACAAAAGTGCTTCTCATTCACAGAGTGTCATCATTTTAATCCTTAAAGGAATGTTCAATATGCATTATATTAGGTACAATGTGTCCCATCAATCAAAGGCAATGGAAGATAGATGGTATGCAATAGACTCACTGTCATACCATTATTGACAGCTAATGCCATGTGACTGCCTTTCATTAATGTGCCTACCAGTCCTATTGCAATAAAAAAGTTGACTTATTTCTACAGCCTTTCTCAAATATCCCTATGAAACTTCCATCAAAGTCCTTGGTGATCAGAGAGATGCAAATCAAAATGACCCTGAGATTCCACCTTACACCAATCAGAATGGCTAAGATCAAACCCCCAGGTGACAACACATGTTGGAGAGGATGTGGAGAATGAGCAACATTCCTCCATTATTGGTGGGATTGCAAACTGGTACAAACACTCTGGAAATAAATGTTCCTCAGAAAATTGGAAATAGATCTACCTGAAGACCCAACAAAACCATTCTTGGGAATATACCCAAAAGATGCACCACCATGTCCCAGGGGCATGTGTTCTACTTTGTTCATAGCAGCCTTATTAGTGATAGTCAAAAGCTGGAAACAACCCAGATGTCCCATGATAGAAGAATGGGTTCAGAAAATGTGGTTCATTTACCCAGTGGAATACTACTCAGATATTGAGAATGAGGACATCCTGAGTTTTGCAGGAAAATGTATGGAACTAGAAAATATCATCCTGATTGAGGTAATTCAGACCCAAAAGAACATGCATGGTATATCCTCACTAATAAGTGGATATTAGCCAAAAAGAAAAAAGAAAAAAAGAAAAAAGGAGAAAAAGAAAAAAGGAAAGAAAGAAAAAGACAAAAGAAAATGAAAGTTCAGAATACTCATGATACAGTCCACAGAACTCGGAAAGATAAGATCAACAAGCTGAAAGACTCAAGTGAGGACTCCTCAGTCCCACATGGGAGGGAGAAGAAAACAATCAAAAGAGGGGAGGGAGAGAGGGATGTGGGAAGGAAAGTGGATGGGGGTTGTGGAGAAGAGGGCAACCTGATCTGGTATTGGGTGAGGGAAAAGGACTGAAGCCCTGAGGGCCAGCAGAAAGAATGGAAACAGGCAACCTTGGGAAGTAGGATGATGGGGGACCCTCCAGAATGCACCTGAGACCTGGGAGGTCGGAGACTCTCAGGACTCAAAGGGAGGGACCTTTGATGAAATGGCAGACAGTAGGGAGAGGGAACTTATAGAGCCCACCTCCAGTAGGAAGACAGGACATCGAGTGAGGGAGGGGTTGCCATCCCACAGTCAAAACTCTGACCCATATTTGTTCCTGTCTGAAGGAACACAGGAATGGCAATGGAGAGAAACCTGAGGAAAAGAAGGCCCAGTGACAGGCCCAAAGTGGGATCCATCTCAAGGAGAGGTCCCAAGGCTGTAGGCTATTACTGAGTCTATGGACTGCTCACAAAAATGGACCTACCATGACTGCGCTCTGGAAGACACAACAAGAAGGTGAAAGAGCCAGATGCAGATATTTGCATTCAACCAATGGACGGAAGCTGCTGATGCCTATGGTTGAATTAGGGAAAGGCTGGAAGAAGCTAAGGAGGAGGGTGACTCTGTAGGAAGACCAGCAGTCTCAGTAGCCTGAACCCCAAAGGTCTCTCAAACAGTGGACCACTAACAAGGCAGTATTCACCAGCTGAAATGAAGGCCCCAACACACAGCCAGCAGAGGACTCAGAGAAAACACTGAAACTGTGGGTTCCAGGGAGTTTAGAGGTCAGGTTGGGTGAGGGGTGGGGACATCCTTGTGGAGGAGGTAATAATAAAAGACAAAAAAAATACAATTACAAATTCTAGGTATTAAGGAAATCTGTCTTCAGGTTGAACACAACTGAAACATACTGAATTATAATCTAAACTGTTGAATAACACCAGGCTTCCTGACTATGAAAGAAGTATGGCACACAGAATAGTGTTGTGTTACTGAAAGAGCGAGCAAGCCTTCTTTTCAGGGTGTGCGCTCTCCTTTATGTTTAAAGAGCCCACACTAGACCTTGAGAGCTTCACATGTTATTGACATAAGATGAGGTGTTAGCCTTCATATAAGATTGGTTGATATTTCATTAAGAAAATGCGGTTTGGAACCCACAGACTTATGGTCACTTGATCTTTGATAAAGGAGCCACAACCATCCAGTGGAAAAAACATAGCCTTTTCAACAAATGGTGAAGGTTCAACTGGAGGTCAACATGCAGAAGAATGCGAATTGACCCACTCTTATCTCCTTGTACTAAGATCAACTCCAAGTGGATCAAGGACCTCCACATAAAACCAGACACACTGAAACTATTAGAAAAGAAACTTGGGAAGACCCTGGAAGACATGGGCACAGGGGTAAAGTTCCTGAACAGAACACCAATAGCTTATGCTCTAAGATCAAGAATTGACAAATGGGACCTCATAAAATCACAAAGTTTCTGTAAGGCAAAGGACACTGTCAGAAGGACAAAACAGCAACCAACAACGTGGGAAATGATCATCACCAACTCCACATCCGACAGAGGGCTAATATCCAATATATACAAAGAACTCAAGAAGTTAGACCCCAAAGAACCAAATAACCCTATCAAAAAATGGGGTACAGAGCTAAACAAAGAATTTTCACCAGAAGAAATTCAGATGGCTGAGAAACACCTTAAGAGATGTTCAACATCATTAGTCATCAGGGAAATGCAAATCAAAACAACCCTGAGATTCCACCTCACTCCAGTCAGAATGGCTAAGATTAAAAACTCGAGAGACAACAAGTGCTGGCAAGGATGTGGAGAAAGAGGAACACTCCTCCACTGTTGGTGGGATTGCAAAATGGTAAAACCACTCTGGAAATCAGTGTGGCAGTTCCTCAGAAAATTGGGCATGCCACTTCCAGAGGACCCTGGCATACCACTCCTGGGCATATACCCAGAGGATTCCTCTGCATACAATAAAGACACATGCTCCACTGTTTATAGCAGCCTTGTTTATAATAGCCAGAAATTGGAAGGAGCCCAGATATCCCTCAAAAGAGGAATGGATACAGAAAATGTGGTATATTTATACAATGGAGTACTACTCAGCAATTAAAAATAATGAACTCATGCAATTTGTAGGTAAATGGTTAGATCTGGAAACTATCATCCTAAGTGAGCTAACCCAATCACAAAAGAATACACATGAAATGCAATCACTGATAAGTGGATATTAATGAGCCCAGAAGCCCTAAATACTCAAGGCACAATTAGCAAGTCAAATGACTCCCAAGAAGAAGAAAGGAGAGGACCCTGGGCCTGTAAAGATTGGATCCAGTATTGTAGACCCAGAACAGAGAAATCGTGGGGGGGGGGGAATGAGTGGGGAATAGCAGGGGGGGAGAGGAATTATGGGACATAATGTGGGGGGTAACTGGGAAAGGGGAAAGCCTTTGGAATGTAAACATAGAATATAGAAAATAAAAAAAAAAAAGAAAATGCGGTTTGAAGACGCCGGGCGGTGGTGGCACAGGCCTGTAATCCCAGCACTTGGGAGGCAGAGACAGGCAGATTTCTGAGTTCGAGGCCAGCCTGGTCTACAGAGTGAGTTCCAGGACAGCCAGGGCTACACAGAGAAACCCTGTCTCAAAAAACCAAAAAAAAAAAAAAAAAAAAAAAAAAAAAAAAAGAAAGAAAAAGAAAAAGAAAAGAAAAGAAAATGTGGTTTGAGCTATATGTAGTTATAATCACCATAATTTAGTTTGTTATTATTCTAACCAAAGAAGCTGCTGTGTTGTGTAACTGCTTCATAGTTACCAACTGTACTGTTAGGGATATTATAAAGGTTATTAAGCAAGGGCTGGTGGTAGGATGTCTCTTTTGGATGTGGAATTAATAACTCTACAATGGTGGGAAGAAAAACCTATGCATTTGAACATGATGTCTCACGGATAGTGGATTTGTCAGAAAGCACGGAGAGAAAATACTTCACAGAGGCATAGGCTCCAAGCCATGTACGAATTCCATGAAACACAGAAATGAATGTAATGTTATCAAAGCACCAAATGTTGGGAAATTTGGGGATGAAAAAGGTGGTTATTAGACCACAATTGCATAAAAATTTATAGAGAGACATTGTAAATTATATTATGCTAAACAATATTCAGCTCTTTCTTTTCTTTTGATGTCCAAGAAATTATCATTATCATAGCTGATAATTTGTAAAGTGTTGGTCATAAGTAACTGACCCCTTTCTCCTTCTGTTAGATGTTTCTCAATACTAATGAATATACTGGAAACTTGATAATCATTTGGTATAAGAGAATTCCTTCTATGACAGCCAATCAGGAGGAAGAGTGTCTAAATATTGACATATGTGATAATAGACTATATGTTCTAAGATCTTAATCATGATCACAGCCAAGGTTAACTACATTGTCCTTGTCATGTTAAGCTCATGATTTTCAGTATGTAACCAAATGAACTGAGCTAGTAACTTTGTTAGAAGTAAGTACTTCCTCTTACATGGCATGTATTTCATAACCACTCAATCCTAGAAAGTCCTGGCTCTTAAAATGAATTGTTAATAGTGCATTCCTGTGGTTTTTTTGTTGGTTTTTATAAAACTGAGTATTATACTCAAACTCACTTCAAAAATAATTACTACCATTCTATTAGAATTTGAAATAAAAGTTTGTGCCTCTGTAAGTATATAAATCTAAACACAAGAGCACTTTCAGTTTACATTTTGGGATGATTTAGGCCTTTCTCCCAGTTGCCTTTTACATGAACTAGGCTATCCACTAAGAACCAAGCTCTGTATTCTTTTCTGGCCCTGTCTTTGCTACTTTCTTTTATTAGAAAATTAAACTCAAATTTGTATTCTTTTAAGATCACAAAGACTGCCTTTCACAGTTTTATATGTGTGTGTGTATGCATATGATTTACTTGAAGATGAAAAATTAAACAGATAATTCCATTGTTGAATATTTGTAGTTGTTACATATCTGTCACACAGAATCTTTAGAATGCCAAGGTAAGCCTTTATAAACAGAAGTGCTGCTGTTGTAACACCTGCAGACAGCAGTCAGGGAAGGGGTGCCCGGTGGCTTCAGAGATGTTATTAAATTGTTGACTCAAGAATCTTTATTTTCTTAAGTTTTATATTTTTAGTGTTTTTCCTTTTATTGAAAATAGTTTTTTTTCTTTTTTTATTATATATTCTATTATTTAAAACAGTTTTTAGCTTTAAATATATTTTGGTCATATTTTGCCCCTCTCCTAACTAAGTACTTTTTTGTTTGTTTGTTTGTTTGTTTGTTTTGTGGGGTTTTTTGTTTGTTTTTTCAAGACAGGGTTTCTCTGTATAGCCCTGGCTGTCCTGAAACTCACTCTGTAGACCAGGCTGGCCAAAAACCCAGAAATCTGCCTACCTCTGCCTCCCAGAGTGCTGGGATTACAGGTGTGCGCCACCACTGCCAGGCTCCTAAGTACATTTTTATCTTCTCTCCTCCACCCATCCTGATTTAAGTTCTTTCTTGAAAATAACACAACAACCAATAATCCAATATAACAGCAAACCCTCCTAACCCAAGAAAACAAAACATCATCCCAAAAGAAAAACAAAATGATAACAAAGCCCCAAACAGTAAAAAACAAGACCTCAATTGTAACTAAATAAAAGAAACAGACTAAAAGCTATGGAGTCGACTATGTGTAGGTCAATGATGCCTGAACGTGGCCTGGCCTGGAGTGGTTGATATACCCAGTGTCTCATTCAAGAAAACTTATTTTCCCTCTCCCAGAAGGTATAAATGACAGTTCACTTTGTTACCACTTACCCTATTCTAGATTTTCATTCATTCATCCATTCATCCACTTATTCATTTATGTTCTTAAAAATTATTACAAAACAAAATATAAAAAGATAAAACAAAAATACTATCACTTTGAAGTTGGGTAAGACAAATCAGCAGAAAGTAAAGATACCAGCAAAAGGTGTAACAGCCAGGATTACACAGAGAAATCCTGTCTCAAGACAAATAAACAAACAAACAAAAAAGAAATCGATACCCACTCATTTCCACACTTTGGAATCCCGTTAAAAAAAAAAAAAGACTCAACTGGAAAGCATAATATAAGTTCCGAAGACCCGCTGCAGCCCCTGTGCATGCTGGGAAGGCCCTGTGCATGCTGCTTCAGACTCTGAGTTCATTCGAGGCTTCGCTCACATTGATTTAGAGGGCCATGATTGTTTGGTCTTCCATTCCCTCTGACTCTGGCTCTTCAAAACCTTCAAGCATACTCTCAATTTATGACAGTAAATTAAAATTGTGTTGGATACATACTTCAAGATCAGCTCTGTCACTATCACTTCCTTATCAGAGCTTCCACAGTACCCCTCAAATTTCTGCTGTTTCCCCTTCTTTCTTAATAAGTATATAGTCAAGTGTCAAGAGTGTAATTATAATTTGAACAAAAATAATCTATCATGATCACTCTCCATCTGCATATTCTATACTCTGAACCATTATTGAAGGGACAGATCCAGAGATTTGCATTCTTGTTCTGTGTTCCAGTGATGCAAAAAACATTGTTTGGTGCTAAACTGGCTTCAGCTCTACTTAGAGAACTCAGAAAGATGAGAAGTCAAGAGACAGTTACAATGTAATAAATACAATAGATAGATGATAGATAAATACATAGACAGGTATGTAGGTAGATAGACAGATAGTAGATATGATCAATCATATTATTACATTTAATGTGTTTTTATCCTTTTTATTCTTTATATCACAATAAACATTCCAAAAATGTTAACGTATTATATACATATCCACACACGTATTCACATACACTGAGGTTTAGGGAAAACCAAACCTGAAAAGTTAGTACTTAAGGGGAAATTCACAAAAATGAGACAAATAATTGAAGCAGTTTTAGATAGTTTTATACAACGGAACACAAGGGACATTTTTATACTAAAACTCTGATACTCAGAGAGTAATAGAATGAGATGTTTTGAGGTTATAGTTTTATACAATGGAATACAGGGTACATTTTTATACTAAAACTCTGATACTAAGAGAGTAATAGAATGAGATGTTTTGCGGTTTCAAATTTTATGTCACCTTCATATTTTGATCGCAAAATGGAGGTTATATTAAGAATATTGAGCAAGATAAGACCTCTTCTGGAAAGCAGAGTTGCCCTTCATCTGCTCAGTGATTGTCAAGGCCTTTTCTCACTCTTGCCTCTTGTAGCACCTCATTTAAAATGCTCTTTTTGTCCATTGGATGGACTGGGAAATTATGCCCTCAGATAACTAGAAGTTTCTCACCTGTGTGTTTCTTCAATTATGAACATCTTGTCCATTTCTTCACAAGTATACTGTGACAAACTACAGAGCTTGACATCACAGTCACCAAGTAGGAATGGAGAGTAAGAGGACCTCTTTAGAACAAAAGGATGGGTGGTTAACTTGGAATAAAAGTCTCAAGATTTTAATTCACAGACACTGTAAATTATAGTTTTCTACCTGACCTGGATTTTAGCATTTATTGAGCACAGTATGTATGCAACATCTCAAAAACCTGCCATTTGTGTAAATTTATAGTCCATATGAAAAGTCAAAGTGACACAAAACAATTACTTAATGACAAAGGGCTAAATGCAAAACGGTGAGAGATCTGTTTTCTTGGACAAGTTAAAGTTGACATTGGCACAGCAAACAACAGCAGGAAGTGTTGTTCCAAGCAGTAAGACTGACATGAGGCACAGGTCTGAACCAAAAGATAAAATCTGTCGTGACTGACAGTTAAAGTCTGCATAGAAAAAATGCAGTAAATGACTAAATACAATGATGTTAGGCCTCTTCATAGATGTGTCTAAATTACTTACTAAGTATATTACAAAATTTCATGTTTGAACCCAATTTTTGGACTTCCCTTTCAAAGGAATTACTGAACTCTCATTCAAACTTTTAATATTTATGATTTGGTAGTTTCTGAGAAGAGCAAATTAAACCATCTTTCTAGTTAGAATTCACTATTCTTCCTTCACTCATTTGCACCATGAGCCCTTAAAAGGGAATCAGATCTCCTTGTTTCTCTAAGTTACATTTCTAAGCAAACATCAAGTGATAGCACTGTCTCTTAGACCATGCCTATGAGTTAGAGATCAAAGCTTTAAAAGGCAGATCATTGTGTTGCCCATCTTTTAAGCTTAAAGAGACTGTAAAGATGTCTCAACCCACACTTTTTCTTTTCTTTCCTTTCTTTCTTTCTTTTGTTTTTTTTTTTGTTTGTTTGTTTTTTGTTTTTTTGAGACAGGGTTTCTCTGTGTTGCCCTGGCTATCCTGGAACTCACTCTGTAGACCGGGCTGGCCTCGAACTCGGAAATCCGCCTGCCTCTGCCTCCCAAGTGCTGGGATTAAAAGCTTGCACCACCACTGCCCAGACACACTTCTTACTCTAAGGAAAATGGAATTAAAATGACTACACAAGTTTACATGATCAGACGCCTGGCTGTCCATTCAATGTGGTCTTATATCTTTAACTTCTGATGCGCCAGGTTTCCTCTCCGAGACAAGGAAGTGATCACAGTGGTGTGAAAATTAAATGTGGTGTTGTATAAGTCATTCCGGACAGCTGCAGTGGGGGCAAACTTCCACCAGCTGCTAGCCTTCACTTCTCACCTGGCCTCAGATATTAGCTCTGATTTTATGTATTCATTATTTTCAGGGAGGGGGTTGTTGTTGAGATAACAACTCCTATAGTCCACAGTGGCCTTAAAATTTTAATGTGGTGAGATCTTGACTTGAAATCTGGATCCTTCTGCCTCTGCCTCCCCAATGTAGGGATCACAGGCTGTATCCTGGTCTTATAAAGAGATACCTGTGTCCTTCTACAATGGATCAGCATTTCACACAGACATATCTCTCGAATACTAGCTTAGTGCTGTTTCTTAAAATACTAAGATTAACATTTCTCTTGGGGGGGGTGATAAGTCATTTTCCTCCTGAATTAAAATAGGGTAAGACAGAGGGACTGTGTCAGGTGGCATCAGTTACTGATGCCCATTGTCAATTTACAGATGCCCCAAGCACCAGGCAGTGAAAGCAGAGAATCAGGATTTGGTTGATGGGGAACAGGGGAAGTTCTGGGATACATTGAGGAGGTTTGCTTGTTAGTGTTGCTGCTCCTCGTGTGAATGTCCTGGTGATTCCCAGAACAGTGTAGGGAGCAGGAACATGAGCCTAAACATTACACAATGATCTCATGGGATAGAAATTTGGCACAGACTGCAATGTGTTAGACAATTTTTAAACCAACATGGAATTCATTTGTTCTGAGTTTAGAGAAAGAATGATTTAAGGACAGCTGTCATGTCAGGTAAAGGGAAAGTCTAAAAAGCATTCCCCAAAGTCACATTTATTTTATATTTTTGGTAAAGATTTGATGTAACAATGGTTTTAAAGAGCTACAGATGTTCACAGAATGCAACCAGTCAGATGAGTTCATGGTTTCTGGGAACAGAGACAGAATTTCTGTCGAATAAGTGTCAAAGTCTATCCATTAAGCAATGGAAACAGATAGAAAATAGAAAGAAAGAAAGAAAGAAAGAAAGAAAGAAAGAAAGAAAGAAAGAAAGAGAGAGAGAGAGGGAGAGAGAGAAGGAAAGGAAAGGAAAGGAAAGAAAAGAAAAGAAAAGAAAAGAAAAGAAAAGAAAAGAAAAGAAAAGAAAAGAAAAGAAAAGAAAGAAAAGAAAAGAAAAAAGATTTAATGAAAAGCAAGTTAAGATGCTTAGGTATTTAGAAAGTGATTTTTGGTAAGATGATTAGGGTATCCCATACCAAGGGTCAAAGGACTCTTGCTAAACCAACCAAATTTCCTACTGAAACCAAGCTATTTAGAAAGGGACTAAGGTGAAAAACTTCACCAAGCCGATGTCTCAGTGTGGCACCTGTTTTATGGTAGTAAGTACTACCTAAGAAGTTGGATTTGAAAAGCTCCAAAATACACTGAACAGAAAGTAATACTCTGGCTTAAAATGACACTTGGACCTTGAAAACCTTGAGTCCTTAACTCTGGTGTGCTGTTGATCCAGTTTCTGACTTCAGTTTCTATCCCTTTACCGCAGCTAGATAGTGAGTTGTTCCAAACAGGCTCTGCTGGTTAACACTGGGTACCTACTTGCCAGGATCTAGATTAATTACGACAAGCCTCTATATATACTTCCAAGGGGTTGTCTAGATTAGCTTAGTCCATGGTGATGTTCTTAAGGGATAATGCTGAAGTGGGTTAAAATTAATGAACCAAGGCCTGGACTCGGATCCTGTGCTGCATCAAAATGGAGAATCCTTGCTGTGTTCTGACATTTGTCATTCTGCCTCCTGACTGCAGATGCTATGTGGCCAGCCAGTTGCCACAAGCTCTTACTGCCATGGCTTGCCTACCATGAAAGACAAAGGGAAATTATAAGTCCAAATAAACCTTTTCTTTCTGAAACTCTGATACTTTCTTTGTATAGACTGCAGCACTCTCTTTGAAGAACAGTGGCTGATTGGAATCTGCAAATATAAATTCAACCCTTAGCGTCCTCCCTTGTAATATCACTTAAAAAACAAAACAAAACATAGAACAGACCCACCCAAAAACACACCACCCAAACAAACCAAAAATAAACAAACAAACAAACAAACAAATAAATAAATAAATAAACATGTGCTATATGTGTTTTTTTTCTTTGAGTTTTATTTTTATGTAGTGGGAGGAGTACATCAATGGATTTCCTTTTACTGAACCATCCCTGCATTCCTGGGATGATGCCTACTTCATCATGGTGAATGATCATTTTGATGTGTTCTTGGATTAGGTTTGTGAGAATTTTATTGAGTATTTTTGCATTGATGTTGATAAGGGAAATTGGTCTGAAGTTTTCTTTGTTTGGTCTTTGTCTGGTTTTGGTATCAGAGTAACTGTAGCTTTATAGAACGAATTAGGTAGTGTTCCTTCTGTTTCTATTTTGTGGAATAATTTGAAGAGTATTGGTGTTAGGTCTTCTTTGATGGTCTGATAGAATTCTGCACTAAACCCATCTGATCCTGTGCTTTTTTGGTTGGGACTGCTTCTGTTTTATTAGGGGTTATGGGACAGTTTAGACGGTTTATCTGATCCTGATTTAACTTTGGTACCTGGTGTCTGTCTAGAAAATTATCCATTTCATTCAGATTTTCCAGTTGTGTTGAGTATGGCTTTTTGTAATTCAGATCTGATAAGTTTTTGAATTTCTTTGGTTTCTGTTATATCTCCCTTTTCATTTCTGACTGTCTCTGTGTCCTCTGGTTAGTCTGGCTAAGGGTTTATCTATCATGTTGATTTTCTCAAAGAACCAGCTCCTGGTTTTGTTGATTCTTTGTACAGTTCTCTTTGTTTCTACTTGGTTAATTTTGGCCCTGAGTTTGATGATTTCCTGCCCTCTACTCCTCTTGGGTGAACTTACAAATGTGTTGTTACCTCAACCTTTCAAGACATTTTAATTCTTTGACTAACAATATAATATCAATTCACAAATAGCTACAATTTCTAATTTATACATTGGTCAAAGAAAGTCACTTAAACATATCAAAGTCATAGAAAAATGACTAGTTTTACTTTATTTGTAATTGGTGACTGTAAGTTAACCCAGGCCTGAAATAATATTTATAAACTCTCTCTCTCTCTCTCTCTCTCTCTCTCTCTCTCTCTCTCTCTCTGTGTGTGTGTGTGTGTGTGTGTGTGTGTGTGTGTATCTGCCTGTCTGTCTCTGTGAGTGAAGGAATGCTACTGATATAGCACATGGATTAAGATGAAACACCATCCTTGGATGTCATCATCTTTCATCTTTCTTGAGAGGGACTCACTCACTAGGCTAGCTGGGTCCATGAGCCTCCATAGATACCCTTGTCTTCCCCTCCAATCTCTCATTAGAAGGGCTGGTAATAAACAGACACATGCTTCTGTGTCTAGCTTTGTGTGCATTTCAGGATTTTTTAAACCAGATCTTAATCCCCCTGTGGAAGGTCCTTTTACACACTGGGCTTTTCTCCAGCCCTTTGAAATTATTTTCAATAACCATGAAGTAACATAAGATTGATAAATTAGGTTGAGAAACATCAGTGAAATCTCTGCTTCTATCCCATTCCTCCTAATTCATACACAAATGCTTTTATGTACACCACTCCATTATAGTCTCCTGATAGCTGTGCAATGCCTATGTTTTACAGGGAGAAGAGGCCTCCAAAATATGTCCATCATATGTACTCTTGGCTATTCAGCAAAATCCAGGAAAGCCATCCCCAGGGGACATTGTGTGCTATTAGGGTCTCCTGCCAGAGATGTCTGTAGCCTTTCTTTTCTTGGGAGACACTGAATTACCTAGAGGACTGTAGAAACTAGAATCGGAGAAAATGTAAACTTCATGCTATGGCTTTAAAACTGTGCCAAGAGAACCAGATACTGGTATGTATGTATGTGGAGCTTGTAAGAAACCTGCCTGTAGAACAAATTAGCATGAAAACTATTGACTTCCTCTAAATCAAATCCTATCCAGGAGAGGAAACCAAAGTTCAGAAAGGTTCTGCAGTCACTTGTGGTCATACAGGCACCCAGTTGTGAAGTGAGATTTCTTTCAGTTGAATGCGCTTGTTATCACACAAGGGCAGGAAGTCGGTAATATATATGAAACCACTTTACTTTCCATCAGACAATCTTTCTGCTTTTCTGAGCTTCTAGTAAAAGGAATGAAACTTAATGTAGTAAGCACTTATCCACAGGCAAAATCATTTAGGGGCAACTACTGATCCTTTGAGAAAAAATAAAAAATAAAAACACCACCACTGGTGGTACACTTTGACTTGTGTGACGAGGTGATGAGTAGACCATCAGCTTCTGAAGGAAGTCCTTAATGCTATTATTTACTAGGTTACAGTAGCACTAAGATGAAATGAAGAATCTGAAGCTCAGGAGAAATTTGCCATGGCATGCCTTGTAAAATCTGCTGTGAGCCACTTAGAGAAAACAGAAGTTACTGAAAGCCAGTAGCCTAGAGAGCAAGAGTTCTTTTATTGTTGAGAATTGTTTTCCTATCTTGGGATTTTTGTTATTCCAAATGAATTTGCAAGTTTCTCTTTCTAACTCTATGAAGAATTGAATTGGAATTTTGGTGGAAATCGAATTGAATCTGTAGATTGCTTTCAGCAAGATGGCCATTTTTACTATATTAATCCTGCCAAGCCATGAGCACGGGAGATCTTTCCATCTTCTGAGGTCTTCGATTTCTTTGTTCAGAGACTTGAAGTCATTGTCATACAGATATTTAACTTGCTTGGTTAGAGTCACACCAAAGCATTTTATATTATTTGTGACTATTGTGAAGGGTGTTATTCTCTAATTTCTTTCTCAGCCTGTTTATTCTTTGAGTAGAGGAAGGCCACTGGTTTGTTTGAGTTAATTTTATATCCAGCCACTTTGCAGAAGTTGTTTATCAGGTTTAGGAGTTCTCTGATGGAAATTTTGGGGTCACCTAAGTACACTATCATATCATCTATCTACAAATAGTGATGTTTTAACTTCTTCCTATCCAATTTGTATCCCTTTGACCTCCTTTTGTTGTGTAATTGCTCTGGCTTGGATTTCGAGTATTATATTGAATAGCTAGGGAGAGAGTGGACAGCCTCGTCTAGTCCCTGATTTCAGTGGGATTGCTTCAAGTTTTTCTCCATTTACTTTGATGTTGGCTACTGTTTTGTTGTATATTGCTTTTATTATGTTTAGGTATGGGCCTTGAATTCCTGATCTTTTACCATGAAGGGGTGTTGGATTTTGTCAAATGCTTTCTCAGCATCTAATGAGATAATCATGCAGTTTTTTTCTTTGAGTTTGTTTATATAGTGGATTACATTGTACTCCACTATGTTCATTGCAACCTTATTTATAATAGCTGGAAGCTGGAAAGAACAGAAATATCCTTCAGTAGAGGAATGGATAAAGAAAATATGATACATTTACACAATGGAGTACTTCTTAGCTTTTAAAAAATGACTTCATAAAATTCTTAGGCAAATGGATGGAACTAGAAAATATCATCCTGAGTGAGATAACCCAGTCTCAAAATAACACACGTGGTATATACTCACTGATATTAGGCCAGAAGCTTGGAACACCCAAGATACAATTCACAGACCTCATAAAGTTCAAGAAGAAGGAAGTGTGGATGCTTCAGTCCTTCTTACAAGGGGGAACAAAATACTTAAGGGAGGAAATACAGACATTAAATATGGAGCAGAGACTGAAGAAAAGTCCATCTAGAGACTGCCCAACCTAGGGATCCATCCCATATACAGACACCAAACCCAGACACTATTGTAGATGTCAAGAAGTGTTTGCTGACAGAAGCGTGATATAGCTGTCTCCTGATAGGCTCTACCAGATCCTGACAAATAAAGAGGCAAATGCTCACAGCCAACCATTGGACTGAGCATGGGGGTCCCCAATGGAGGAGTCAGAGAAAGGATTGAAGGAGCTGAAGGGGTTTGCAACCACATAGGAAGAACAACAATCTCAACCAACCAGCTCCCCCAAAGCTCCCAGAGACTAAACCACCAATCAGAGTAAACATGGAGTATAATCAAAGAGACCCGTGGCTCCAGCTTCATATGTAGCAGAAGATGAACTTGTCAGGCATCAATGAGAGGAGAGGCCCTTGGTCCTATGAAGGCTCAATGTTCCAGTATAGGGGAATGCCAGGGCAGGGAGGCAGGAGGGAGTGGGTGGATGGGTGGGTGGGTTGGTGGATGGGTGGGGGAGCACCCTTATAGTAGCAGGGGCAGGGAAGATGGGATAGGGGGTTTCTGGAGGGGAAACTGAGAAAGAAGATAACATTTGAAATGTAAATAAAGAAAATATACAATACAAAAAAGAAAGAAAGAAAGAAAGAAAGAAAGAAAGAAAGAAAGAAGAGAGGGTGGGGCTTGGCCCATAAGTGCTAGGCACACAAGCATGTGAGCTTCAGTGCAAACCCCAGTAAAAACAAACGACACATGCGGAAACTAAGCATGATGGCAATCTTATAATTTTAACACTGGGGAAGCTGAAACAGGGGAATTACTGGGGGCTTTCTGGTTGCCTAACTAGATTACTCAGGGAGCTCCAAGCCTCAGTAAGGGATATGATCTTATTTCTCAAAACAATGCAGATTCCTCTAAGTACCAATATCTGAGGTTGACCTCCAGCCTCTATACCCCATACACACTGATATTCCCCCATTCCACATGACATACATATACACCCATACACATCAACACACACAGACACACACACACAGACACACACACACACAGACACACACACACACATACACACACACACACACAGAGAGAGAGAGAGAGAGAGAGAGAGAGAGAGAGAGAGAGACAGAGAGAGAGAGAGAGAGAGAGAGAGAGAGAGAGAGAGAGAGAGAGCTCAGGGACCTGTAGAAGACATGAGTGAGTTAAATTCTGACATAATCAGAAATGATATTTTTCCTCAGTATTCTTAGGTAACTATGGCCATATTTTTGAACACGGATAGAGAATGCTCCCTCTTCAGGTATGAAATACATTATCTGTGTGGCTGGAAGTATGTGACAGATAACAATTTTATTATGGGACTTTCATGCTCTCTATCCATCATAGTGTATTATATAGTTATTTTACTACTCGTGGAAGAATTTATACTCTATGAAGGCATCAATTCAATGTTTAAGATAATTCTTCAGGTGGACTTTTAGAAAGAAGTAAACAAAGAAGGTTGAGAATTTCAAAGTAATAAACCCTCTTTCTAATAAGTACAAAAAATTTTGTTTAAATAAAGTACAGCAGACAAGTTTGCACGGCCCCGTTGCTTGCCCATTAAGCCTATCTTCTCTGTTTCTGGTAGCCCTACCATAAACAAGTAGGAGGCTTTTCCCCAATTCCAAATAGATCTTATGCTGAGAAATAGGTAGTGACCTAGTCCTCTCAAAACACATCTTGCTATCAGAAGGAATTCCCCCAAGTCATACCTCGTTTTACATTCATAAATGTATAGTGTTGGAATTCCCATCACTGAGATTCGTCTATGAGGCAAGGGAGAGGCTTAAGGACAAACCACTAGCTAGCTTCAATAAACCTTTTCTGAAAGTCAGTGCACTGCCCCTAATAGCTCTAAGTCCATTTGTGAGACTGAGGACAGATTTTTTTTTCATGCATTCTCCCAGGAATTCAGTAGGGGACATTTTTACTGTTAACTGATGACCGAAAAAGCACATTTTCTACTCAAAATGCATTTATGATACTGCCCCACCATTTTCAACTAGGTCAAAGATATAGTTCCACCACCCCCCTCTGTAGACTGACTCTCACACTATAAGGCAGAGAAGCTGTGTCCTAAACTGCCAGGAACATGTCCCCACTGCCCTTCCTGTGTAGTTCAGGACTGCAGTGATTCCAATTCATAGTTCCTACTGATATCCTAGGAGGGTGGCCCTGTTTACAGGCCAGCCCACAGTGGACAGACCTGTCTCCTAGCTCTGCCTCAAAGAAAGACTTGCCTGCCAAACCATCCCTTTACAGTTTCCTGATTTTTGCCTCCCCTGCAAATGAACAGGACCCCATTTGCATGTCCTCTGCGCTTGAAATTCTGTTATTATAAACATCCCTGAGAAAATTAAAATTGTTTTGGATCCCAATCACTATTGCTTTTTGTTTGGGTGTTTTGTGATACTTCCTAATGCAACATGGTATGGCCTTGAGCTCCTGACAGTCCTGCCTTCATATCCCAAACCCTAAACCACAACACTATTATTCCAAGCTACATAATATTTGGCATTGTTATTGTTATTTCAGTGTATGTAGAACCATGTGGTATGCTCCTCCTTGTGGGCACACATACTAAAATGGCAATAGCACCAACACATCCAAATGTGCACACATATACATATACCACATGCACATTTGTCTGTGTGTGTGTGTGTGTGTGTGTGTGTGTGTGTGTTTGTGTGGGTGCGTGCATGTGTTGAGGTGTGTGCCCAACACTCAATCTTGTGGGCACATTGGAAGACTAAGAGTTGACATCAGGATGTTCTCAAAATGTCTTAATTCCTTCACCACAGCATCTTTTTGGACATGGGGCCTTTTCCTGAACCTGGAGCTCATAGATTTTTAGATAAGCTACCTTTGAGAGAGCTCTGAGGGCCTACCTGTCTCCATATTTGTCACCAATGTGAGCTTTCATGCCAAACTTTAGTGAGGGTCTGGGGATCTGAACTCAGATCTTCATGCAAGCACTTTCTCCACTGAGCCTTCACTCTAGCACCTCTTTGGCTTTTGAAACAGGCTCTGATCTAACCCCTCTATTGCTCACACAAAACATGTTAGAGACATCCTCTCTTTCTTTCTTTCTCTTTCTGTCTTTTTTTCTCTCTCTTACTTACTCTCTCTCATTAATTACACATACACACACAAACATACACACAAGCACACGCATAAGCACACACATACACACACACTGCTGGATATCTGTTGTTGTTGTTGTTTGTTTGTTTTTAATTTAATTGCCAAAGTGACTTCAGGGCCTTTCTAACTGTCATAAAGAATAAACATTGTCTGTATATTATCATCATACCCTACCCAATGGTGTGAATTTTCTGCTCAGAAATCATTTACAAACTCTTCCATTTACATCCTGGCCATAGGATGGATGTGTCCTCTTAGAACACTTCTTATCAGTATAGTCTCCTTCTTGCTTCTAGCCTGTTTTGTGTTTTCTTTCCTTTCCAAAAGTTAAAGTTTTTAACTGTGCATTTGCTTGTTGAATAGTTTGTTCAAATATCACTTTGCTTCAGGCATCCTGCCTCACTCTCCTTTTTCAGATTGTTCCTTATTCTCAGGGAAAACTCTCTTTTCTTTCTGCTTCTTCTCTTTATAATACATACTTCCAAAAATGACAGAATTCCAGGTGCCTAAACTTGCTTATCCTATTGCCCATGAAGCAATGTAGAATAGGACATATTGGTCGTTGACTTAATTTGGAATCGGAATAAGTTAAGTGGTAGATGCCTCCGGGTGGCCCTGCCTGAAGTAGAAGACCCTTTCCCACAATGGGAGCACCTTGCAGGGGCGGCACAGGTGTAAGGAGGGTAACGGAAAAGGCGATGCTGCTTGTGTGCCTACCTTTGCTACTTTGGCTGCAGTTGCAGTCCATTATTAACATCAGACTCCAGCTTTTCTGGATTTGAGAGTGGACTGAAGACCAGAACGTCTCTAAAATAAATCCTTCAGGCCTGTAGTACCAGATGGGACTACAGAGGTGCCCTGCCTCTTTGATTGAGTTATCTGATTCCCACCCTCTTTACTGCACAGAAGGCCATTGCTGGCCTACCCTGCCCTCAACAAGTATACCCGTGTATGACATCTCCTTGCATAATATAGACTCGTTCTGCTGATACTGTACCTTGAGGATCCTGTCACTAGATATGTTATTTAATAGAGAATTCCACAGGCATTTACCAACTGGTTTATTGAAACTTAAAATAAAAAATCAAACTCTGTACATTTCTTGTGTGTAGCCCATATAGTCTGTGTAGATTCCCTGGCAACGAACCTCCATGGGCGTTCAGTCCGACTCTTCAGCATGGCACCAGTTTCCCTGCCTCATTCACGGAGAGGAGCTTTACAGGCTTCTCTGGTCCCTTGCAATGATTGAAAGAGTCATCAGAAGCACTTCATCTCCCATGGAAACAATTTTATCCATATAAATCTCCTTCGTTATCAGAAAAAGACATTAAGGGGGAGACAAGCTGCTTCCTGAATTACCCAGGATTAGATTAACAAAGTTCATTCATTATTAAACCAAGATACTATTAGAATACACTGGGCTGATTATGGAATAATAAATAATTCAGCATGATAATTAACCCATGACGCTCTTAAAAATTCTAAATTGAAAATATTATGAAACTTAGGATAGAAAGGTCAGCACGTAAAACATTTGCTCCAGAACCTTGAGGATCTGAGTTCAGAAACACACACACACACACACACACACACACACACACACACACGTGCGTGTGTTATGTGTATGTGTGTGTAGGTATTCATGTATGTGTGTGTGTATGTGTGTGTGTGTACTTTCAGTGACAGTGTCCATCTTTAATCTCAGTAGTGGGATGCCAGAGAGTGATGGCATAAGTTGTCAAGGGATTACTACTGTGATCATGGATAGTCCACAGCAGAACATTAACAGGACATGACAGCATGTTGCAGAAACACCAGCACAGTTAAAATGAGTAAACTCTAACAAGACTGAAGAGCACACAGCTTATACATTTGTTGTATCTCAATATAATTTTGGCAAAACGAAATGTACATTTTCCTCTTAATCCCTACTCATCTGACTTCATATAAATGGGGACATATCATTATCTGAATGAATAGTGAAGTAATTCAAGGTCGTGTAAATATGAGTGCATTCATAAAGAAGTATTCTAATGACACTGAAGTGAAATACTATACACAAGAAAGAAAATGATGAATCAGAAAATTGACCTGACACCTGAAATTCCCATCACACTTGATCTGGCAGAAAATTTCCATATGGAGCCATACCCTGAGTTTAAACAAAAATGACATACCAATAAATTGGTGCTATTATCTGCTTGGTATACCTAGAGCTAAATACAAACAGACAAACAAACAAATAACCTGGTTAAGGCATTGCAGATACAGAATGGAAGTAGAACACGAGAAACTGAGATCCATGAGGGGAAGGTGAAGAAAATGAGGAGAAAACAGGAGTAAAATGAGGGTGGGGGTAGCAGTTAAGTGAAAGAAAGGAAGATAAAGAGGTGTCCATGGAAGTAATCTGTGTCTCTCTTAACGATCCTATTGCTGTGATAAAGCATTAAGACCATAATCAACTTGAGAGGGAAAGGGTTTATTGCAGCTTAAAATTCTCAGGTCACAGTCTATAACTGGGCCCTAAGAATGACGGTTACTTGGCTGCACAGCTGATGCTGAGGGGGTGGAGGGGTGCTGCACACGGGATCAGTCCTCATAGCTGTGGGTGCTTATCCTCAGTTTGTTTGCTCACGAATCCTTGGCGACCCAGGAATACCACCAGTCACAATGAGTTGGGGAGTCACACATGAATCGCTAGTTTTAAAATGGACCACAGGCCAGTTTGGTTGAAGCATTTTTTCAGCCTTCTTTCTTCACTTTTTTCATCCCAAAGGACTATAGTTTGTTCTATGTTGGCACAAAATCAAAATACAGAGTTGTAGAATCCAATCCCACATGTATAAAAAGCACTCTTGCACCCAAGGCCCAGGGAACACTATGTAAGAGGGAATAGAAAGAATGCAAGAGTGGAGAATCCGGGATTTGCTATGAGATCATGTCTCCTAGTAACGTTAGAAGCTACATTCACAAAGTCTCACAGACATGATGGACCAAATGTGAACTATGTAAGACCACCACCAACAGATATGCCAAACAGGATGGAGGAATGTCCAGATGCTTCACCCTACATAAAAATCTACAGCCAACTAAGAAAAGTTGGGAATGGAAGACACAGTCTTCTAAGAGGGCAGAGCACACCAATTGGTTGTCCTGTGCCAGTCAACTCTGAAAACATATAAACAAGTACCAGTATGTGATATGAACAGGATATAATTTATGTACTAACAATTAGTGCAAAATGAACAGGAGGAGGAAAGGATATATGTGAAAGAAACAGAAGGGAGAAATGTAACTAAATAATAATCTCAAAATAAAAAGAATTAAAATAAAAACAAATCACAAAAGTTAACATAAAAACAAAGCTAGATGGTACAGTCTGTAAGCTTTTATCTCCTTGAAGATATTTGCTAAGTCTTAAGCAGCTCAGAAGCAGAGAAACCAACTCAAGCTAAATAGGAAGCCAGAAGCAGAGATGTTTTTGCCAAGTTCTACTCAGGCTGGATGCTAAGAGTCTTCACAGACAGCAGCTAAGGAGCTGTCATTTTCTTGGCCTACTTGGGGCCCAATCGGAGAAGTTTAGCCACATGAGATTAGAGTAGCCTTGCTTGTTTTGGGGGGTAGAAAAGGATGGGGTTATTTTATAAAAACTGACTATAGCTCTGCATCAGAGAACTATTTTATTGGATTTGGCTATAGTATATAATAAAAAGGTGATTCTCTTCTTAACATATATGATGCCCTGTATGATATATATGACATATACAATATATGTTATATATCATATATAAAATATATATCATATACATCACACATATATATTTATAAAACATCCCTTCCTATACACACACACATATTCATGTGAAACAAAATATATGTTCCTTGGTAAAAGATGACTTGAGATATCAAAACATAGTGAAAGTGTCAGCAGAAATGGAACACGGAAGGATATGATGTATCTAAGGTAGAAAGAAGACTCCCAGTTCTGTAGACTGTAAACATTCCTCCATTGCCCTCTGGTGCCCTGGGAAGTGTGAAGAGCACCATTTCCAGGCACCAAGATGACTCTTCTGGATTCTAGAATTTCAAGATGAGAAGTTGGAAAACAGTGTAACAAGGGAACCACACGTGACATAGACTGGCAAGGCTCTCCCACTGTCACTACTATCTTGTCAAAGGTCAAAAATCTTATTTTGTTTCTAAGACACTAGTTGTGCATGCATGCATGTGTGCACGTGTATGCATGTGTGCATGTGTGTGCATGCATGTGTGCATGTGTATGCATTGTGTGCTTCTCATGTGTGTGTAGGGGTGAGGTATGAGTACATCCTCCACCAAAATGCCTTTCCTTTCTCAGTTTCCCCCACCTAGGTTTGGCAAAACTGGGTCTGTCAATGAACCTGAAGCTCATTCTCTTGACTAGGCTTTTAGGAGATCACCCTTGAATCTTCCTGTCTCTGCCCAGGACCAAGGTTACTAAAACCAGGTATCTGCACCCAGATTTTATACAAATGCTGAGAATCAAAATTCAAAAAGCACATAACTGATGGAATTATCTCCTCAACCCTCAGTGAATGTATTTGTTGTCTATGAGTAAACTTCTCATATGTCTGTCAGTCAGGCAGTATTCTCATATTCTCTCCCTCAAATATCAACACCCATCAGTGCTGAAAAACAGGCACAGGATCTTGTTCACACATGTGTCTACACAGCTCAGCACAGAGTTGTGTTGAACAAATGTTTGGTGAGTCTGACTCGCATGTCATTGCCATAGCCAGTAGCACTAGACTCTTCATGCAATTACAATGATTTACATTGAGCAATTAATATGTGCAATTATATGATATAAGTATATCAAGAGATAAATAAGGTACATGGAAGAGCCTTCACCTGCCATAGGTTATTAACAAATGAGAATGAAAAATGCAAAAACTCACCAGCACTAGACCAACCAAACACAAGAATAGCTTGCCTGTTTTGTTTTTTGAACATGTCCTGGGCATCCCCTCTTCCTAGGAAAGCCATGCCACCACCCATGTTCCCACTTCACAGTGGTCCCAGACACAACTTTGATGCTATTCTCTCTGAAAAGTCCTCCACTCTGTCCTACAAAGCAAAATGATTTATCTTTCTTTGTTATTTTAACATTTTCATCAGCTATGAAACTTACTTATAACTAACTTGAACCTCTAGGTTAAATTTGATACCTACCTCAAAGCACCTAACCTTTTAACAGTCATCAGAGATAAAATTTATATAGTCATTGACTGACTCATTTTTCATTCTGTATACTTCAGTTTACATTAAATACAGATGGTGTTAAAATCTTTAAAAAATAGTTTAAAATAAAATTTAATGACCATTCATTCATTGTAAACATTATACTGTCTGTTCCACATTTTCCAAATTGTAGAAAATCAAGGACTACTTAGTCTGCTGAAGCATTCTAGATTTAAATGAGGAAAGACAGGGAAACATATATCTTGAAACAGCTTTTATTTTTAAAAAATGCAATACACATTATTTGGTTTCATCTTAGTTACATTAGTGTTTTGCCTACATGTATGCCATTTGTGTGCTTGGTGCTCACAAAGGACAGAAGAGGATATTAGGTGCCCAGACTAGGATTAATACAATTACAAGGTACCATGTAGCATCTGAGACTAGAACCCTAGTCCTCTGGAAGAGCATACAATAATCTTAACCTTTAAGTCATCTCACCAGCATCCTGAAATAGCTTTTTCAGCATTCCAATATAATATATGGAGAGAGAGAGAGAGAGAGAGAGAGAGAGAGAGAGAGAGAGAGAGAGAGAGGTACAGAATCAACACACATGTGGAATTGGCACATAGTTGATAGAGATATCCATAGTGAACAGCTACATGATAATTTCTTTGTTTACCACATCGATGGGACAACCTTCTCTGGCAATGAGCCGTTCTGGTAAAAGTTCAAGAACATTCTGTAACTGAGGAGATTCCAGCTCCTTGTCCATACTAACTTCATGTCTCCAGTTTCTAGCAACAGACCTAAGAAACCTCACATTGACTGATGACCGTGAGGATATCTTAATTGAAATGTCTCCAGGACCATCCATCAGGTTATCTGAATCTAAGGATAAGCTGAGGGAACTTTTGCCAAAAGATGGGTTCACATGTGAAAACTGCTTTAAGAATTTTAAAACAAGATTTCAAGAGCTTGTTAATTAGCCATTTTTTTTCCAGGCTCCATAGACATTCTTGCCAGAAGTTTGATATCGCACCAAGCTACCTCCCCCACCCCCTTTAGGAATGTCATTGTCATATTTGTTTGGGTGTAGAGATAAGAAGGTGGAGTGGGGGACTAAGAATTCCTTGCTGTGCTCAACTGACTAACATTTAGCTTCGATTCACTCCTAAGGAAGACATCTGTCATGTGGCAGCTGCATGTGGCAGACAGCAGTTTTACACAGTAAAATGGGAGAGAGATGGAGAAAGAAAAATATCTCAAAAGTACAACAAGGAGACTTAAGACTTTGGGGAGGATTTTGGCACATGGAACATGCATAGATGAGCATTAAGAAGCATAGGGAGATGATGCCCTGCAGCTGATAACGAGAGCACCAGGCAGTTAATGGGGACTGGAAATCATAGAATATTCAATAAGTAAACTAGGGTGTGCCACTGGGATGCTGGTATGTGAAACAGTCTTGCCAAACACGCTCTCTACCCTTGGCAAGTTGAACAACAATCTTTGACATTCAGGACACATAGTTCATTTTGAAAAACATGGAGCCAGATCACATGTTCTAACACAGAAATTGCATGGTCTTTGAGGAGTGAGGGCAGATAAGCCACCCCCAGCCACAGCACAATTTGATCTATTTCCAAGCAACAAAGAGAATGCAGGACCACTTTCATGAATGAGCTGGTGTTTACATTTTGTGTGTCCAAGAATGATGTGAGTACTGCTTTTCTATGAAGTAAATGACCCGGGGAAGCCTAAGAGAATGGATCAGAAAGAGAATTTAGAGGTAGACAAACTAAGAACAAACTTGGTCAAAGTTCCCTGTCTCTGTCCCACAGAGTCCTGTCTAGTGTTATGCTGAATAAGCAAACACACAGGCAGAGTCCCTGAGAAGCCAGTTGACCTGTAAATAGAACATATGCCTCTAAAACTTAAATTGACAACAGACCTCGCCTTGATAGTAAACATGATGCTGGCCCACTGTTTCTGAGTCATCTGGCTTCTTCTGAAGTATATCTAAAATTTTCCATTTATAACGAACAATAAGCTCCACAGTAACTAGGTAACTAGGGCTATTGTAACTGGAACACAAACAATAGAGGTCTATCATTTCATGGTTATAGAGGCTGAAGTCCAAAGTTGGAATATCAATAGAGAGTTCTTGGGTGGCTCTTGCCAACCTCTCTCTTGCTTCGTGTGGCATGGTGACAATCCTTGGTGCTTCTGTGTTACAGAAGCATCACTCAGATGGCTGCCTTCATTTTAATGATTTCTTCATCTGTCCAAACTTCCTACTGCTACTCACATACCACTCCTACCAGCCTAATTCTCCTACAACTGACCTCTGCCTCGTTTGTCTGCCCTGGTGAGAACCTGTTTCCCAAAACAATCACATTTTGGAAAATACAACACATTAAATTGATTTCCAAGTCTACTATTTGTTTATAGAAGTACTTCCACATGCACAAAGAATTATTGTAAATTATAGAAGTTCACAAAGGAATAGTATGGACAGTGTATGAGGACTTAGCTTGGTAGGCTTCACTGAATGTTCTAGTGAGCCCCAGGTATCCATTCACCTGTCTCCATTTTTCCAACACTGGGATTGTGAGCAGATTGCTTCAATCTCACTTTCTTCTCATCCTCATTTTTGTCCTTGTCCTTGTCCTTGTCTTTGTCTCTTTCTCCTTTTTCTTCTACATTTTTCTCTTCCTCTTTTTTCTCTTGTTCTTCTTGTTCTTGTACTTCTTGTTCTTTTTGTTCTTGTTCCTCTTCCTGTTCCTCTTCCTGTTCCTGTTTCTCTTCTTCCTCCTCCTCCTCCTCCTCCTCCTCCTCCTCCTCCTCCTCCTCCTCCTCCTCCTCCTCCTCCTCCTCAAATTCTGGAGAGTGAAATCAGGTCCTCACACATGTGTGGCAAACATTTTACTGACTGTGTTGTCTCCCCAGCTCAATTTTTAATCTCGTGAGATCAAGTTTTGAGAAAATAAGTTGAGATTGTTTTAAGGCTTTTTAGTTTAATGTAACATTGGTCTCATTTGATAAAATGGTAATGCCTCCCACACTGCTCTATGGTAACTTCTTTAAGATCCTTTAATGTATCATGTTTGGCTTTGAGTAAGATTGGGTTTTCGTATAATTATGGTATGAATAATAATTTTATTCTGTCCTGCCTCCTTGTCCTTTCCACCCTTCTTTGTTGCTTGGTGTATTCCTGAACATGAAGGAGTTAAGGCTGAGTTCATGCATTTTCGTGGTGTGTCTTTGACACATAAATAAAAGAACACATTTGCAAAACTGCTTTACTAATTCATCTGTATCACCTTGGAGTAAGTGCAGAAAAAGAAACAAAAGGGAACCCAAGGGATTTTTTTTTTTCAAAAGGACTGTGAAGGGCAGACTCGGGTACTGTATATCTCTTAAACAATGATAGAAATATTCATCAAAATCCTGCTTTCCTGTCTTTATTTCCAAATCAGGAAGGTGCTATTCTTTTCAGTTGGCTTTATTTTTCATCTGTTCGGAGTAACATTCAGATCCCAAGTTTGTCCAGTGTCAAAAAGAAGCTAAATTTCTGCTAATTATGGGCATGATTTACAGCATCACCAACACCTTTTTGTGCCCTTGGTATATACAACTGCATTTTAAATAAACAATAATCACTTTGATCTAGACTTGTGAAATAAAGAAGCCTTGCCTAAAGAAATAAACAGACTTTGTTTTGCAAATAAAGCAGGATATACCTGCAGCCTAGTACATAGATCTCTCTCTCTCTCTCTCTCTCTCTCTCTCTCTCTCTCTCTCTCTTTCATTCTCTCTCTCTCAGAAGATTCTATTTTTAGACCATGCCCTAAGAGCCACCCACTGAGTCTCTATTAGATACCAGAGACAAATGGCAAATGGCAGGGTTGTTTTAGGAGATGTAAGATGGTCCCAGAGGCCAGCACAAAAAGACTCCTGACCTCTGTACAAAAAGGATCGATGGGAGTCAGATATCAGCTTGTGCATTTGTTCAACTCTTTATTGCTCAGTCATTTTTTTTTCACTACATGAGGAGAAATGAAATCTTTCCTGTCTAAACTGTTCATCCCATTTGTAATTCTCAGATTCAGAAGCAGTCACCATGATGACTCAAATGAATCTGCTCTTTGGACCATGAATCTGGTTTATCAAATCAGACTTAGAGCTTTGAAAATATACTAACACTTCCTCCAGACACGATTCTGAACTAAAAAGATAGGCTAGCCTCTCACATGCATTCATTCATTAGCTTGACTTTCCTTCGGCGAACCCCAAGCATCTGTATCAGTTATTTACACTGTCTATTTTTTTCTTACCCTTCTCTCTACTTTTTAAAATCATTTCTCATGATCACATAGAGTTAAATTACTGAGCAAAATTCATTAAAACTATAAATGTCTTTATTGATTATACACAGTAAGTCTCAGAGGGCAAAGTCTGTCATAAACTTCACCAAGTATATGAGGAAAGTGGTTCATTCTACTGTACAATAGCTTTGCAAGAAGAGTATCCCATTCTGATTGTTGATCCAATTACAGTGACATGACAAAATGCAAACTTCACATGCATGTGAATTAGAAGTAAGCTATCAGCATAATTTGTATACTTAGTGATAAAATTATTGAAATTTTCAATATGAGTTTGACAGATGTAAAAGACACCTGATTTCATGTCTTTAAAGAAGAGTTTGTTAAACATGGTCATTTTAATGCTTACTCCAATGGAACAGATCATTGAAGATGAATGGATCAACATAAGCTAATATTCTTTCCTCCAAATAAGACATATCTCATCTCTGTCCTTTGCTGGGTTATAACTCCACAAATAGCATCACTTAGAATGGCAAATTGAGTGCTAATGATATTATTCATTAGCATGCATTCTTTAATGAACCCTAATTTAGATATGCAAAAATATGATAGTTTAGCTGACTGGCACCTTGGCAGTCAAAAACCTAGTTCTTTGGCCACAGAGATGGCTCAGGGGTGAGGACTTGAAGCCTGAGGATGTGAATTCCAGTTTTGGGGATCCAAATGGTATAAGGGGAGAATCTATTTCTAAAGGTCACTGATTTCCACAAACATTCCCCTACAAAATGTAAATAAATGTAGATTAACATAACAAAACCCCTAAACTCCCCCTATATATTTTGATAGCCAAGAACACTACAGTATAATTTCACCAGAAAGATATTGTTGAAACTCTCTTTTAAAAGACAAACTACATTAAGAATTTATTGAAATTACTTCTTTTCTTCTATCTTTATCAATAAATACAAAAGACAGAAGATAGTATCTTTGTGTCTATACATGACCCAGTGGTAGGAGGTGGGGGAGGTTATTCAAACGCCAACAGCTCCTTTCTAGATAGTTGAGAACACACTTCCCTGGTATTAATGGGAAGAAGTAAATGGTAAAAAGAAACTAGCTATCATCAGTTAATTTAGTTAATTATCTCATCTTTAAATATGCATTTTAACTTCTTTAATATCCCTCAAATGGACAACATTTATAATAGTACCTGTACCTTTTTCTCACTACAATAATTTTCAATATCTTTATATTTTAACCAACATAATAATAAATAGTACTAATAGTCATGTAGTAGGCACAAGATGTTTAGAACATATTTGCATTGCATTTCATTGTATATTTACTACTATTATCTACAAGTATAATTTCATTAGACATGGTAATGTGAAGAATAAATGTTTTCTGGGGCTTCATCCATAAACAAGATCCACAGACAACTAAGGAACACTAAGAGAGGTAGAAATAGTCTTCCCCAGGAATGAACAGTTTAATTGTTTATATAAGACATCAACTCCGTGGTTATATACTTACAAGAAACACTATGTAGATTGATAAGGATGTACATTCTTATGTTACAAGAACAATAAAAGACAAAGAATTCATGATTTTTGAGATGAAAACAACATGATCAGGTACAATGAAGGGATAGAAGAAGAAAGGGATGAGAGAAATGATGTGATTGTATTTTAATTTTAAAAGTTAATTTCAAAATATCTTTAGAGCATGACTAACAGTAAAGTTTCAAAAAAATATTACACAGTTACAAACTTTGCCAAGTGTCACAAATAAAAGCTGCACCAAGGCCACTTATATTTTCCTATTGTTTCATTTGTGGGAAAGCATGAACTCAGCAGAGGAGACTCGTGTTTGCTATGTGGTTAGCATTCAAGAGAACAGGCAATTTGACAATGCTTCTTAGCAAATCAGCATTCAATTCATAATTTATCTTACCAACTCAAGTGTTTTTAAGTAATACTTTTGAGGATATTTATGATGAAATGCACATTTTACTTATTTGGGTTATTATAGTTTATGTTGAGGAACACTTATGTATGTGGTTACATAGAGGGTTGGTTCCTTCTGCCCACCATGTATGTTCCAGAGATAGACTCTAAACTGTTATGATCATATGCAGGAACCTAATAGTTCACTGCCACAAATGCAAGTGGTTTTGATATATGGAATACTGAGATGTTTTCATCACATATAACATAATAATTATCACAAGTGGTTTTCATGTACATAATGGGTTTATCTTACAAGCAATTAAAATCTCAGACATTACCATACACCAACCTCTAAGCCATTAGCTCTGTGTATGTCAGACATATCTCATTGACTTGATGCACTCTGATCAGTGGAGATCCGCCCTTTTCAACTGTATCCTATTATTTCTACTTTCCCTCTGTCATTATTTTCTGCCCCTTGACCCATGACTCGGTATGATTGTGATTGATAGGAACTCTGTTACCAACTTCAAGTGATGAATTTGCACTGTCCTCTGGGTCAAAAGAGAAATGATCATTGCCTTGTTAACCTTTGGATTTTTAAGAATCCAATTTGCCTGATGACTCTTATTTGTGACTTGAGAGCCAGGGCTACATTATTTCTCTCCCAGAGCATGGTGCTCAGGTTCACAGGGTCAGAGTACAGAGGTGGGTGCTGGATGCTCCCTGAACATTGTATTCAAGTCCAAGATAAATGGTAAGACCCGACAACCTTAGAAAGATACAGTGCTGGTGTCAGCTATAAAGGAACTCAAGCTTCCTTGAGTATGTGTTCATGAGTACTCATGTTTGCTGGTGCACGCAGATATGTTTGAACATACAAAAAAGAGGTCATAGGTTGACATCTGGTATCTTCATCTATGTCTTCCCACCTTGATTTTTGAAACAATGGTCTGCCCTTAAATTCGGGACTGTTTTATTTATCTCCAGTAGATGACTAAGATTTATTCATCTCTTCCCTCCTCAGTACTAAGATTACAAATTTTGGGACTGAGATTTCTTTTATTAGGTCTTCTTTAAGCAAGAAGGCAGGAAGACCTTGATCATTGGATAAATCAGATAAATAAAAGCAGTATGATACTTATATGTCTATTACCTGTGATATCACAGATGTTATATCTAGTGTTATCTAGGTATGGGTTATTCATGTAAAAAGTTCTAAGAAGTATTAGAAAAAATTGGAAACTAGGAAGTTAATATTTGGAAATACCTTTCAACATAAGTTAATTTAAGTTAATTCATTTAAGTGTAGAGCATATCCCAATTGTTCATGATTCTTTTAATATACTTGTTACCTTCATATAAGTGGGTAGACTGGAGATAATATGTAATTCCACCTAGAACTGCAGCCTGGCTAGTCTTCCCTTTCCTATTTTTGATCATAGAATCCATTTAACTATGTAAAAGTCTTGCACTGCTCCATTCCAGTCAAGCTTGATACAGACTATAGGCAGACTATTCGGCCTGAAAGAATAGTTGGTATTTACAATGATTTGTAGGGGATACTAAGGATTTAAAGTGAGACCCTGCATCTGACCTTTGGTAGTGAGGACCTTCTGCAGAAATCATACTTCCATCCAAGGAATAACTTCAGGGTGAGGCATTGTCTGATCAGCTGCTTATGAAAGGAACTTTATTTCATTGTATTTTCTGTGGAGGTTGAGGATGAATTGTATCAGATACAAAGAGACCAGTTTTTGTTATTTTTACTTGATAAACTAAGAAGTATTCATTCTGATAAGTTAATATGTTTAAGCCTTCAAATCTACCTTTGTTACTTTCTACTGATTCTTTTCTAAAACAGGCAGAGATGAAGGACACTTAGTCATATGGTCAATATCATAAGAAATAATTAGTTAATATTTATAAAGATCATTAAATGTAAATTAATCCATTTAAGTGAAATGCATACCTCACTTATAAATTAGTGTCTTTAATATACTTCCAATTTTTGTCTCATAGAGGTCTACTGGAGCTACAGAAGTCTACATTCTAAGGCAATTCTCCTGTTGTATTTTTGATTAGCATGGAAATGCTAATTTAATACTCTTTTGCTAAATACATTAAAAATAGTATTTTGTTTCTGTTTGTTTCGCTACATTATTGCCTAGACTACTTTAAAAGAAAAGCTCGTGCAAGCTGTGTGTTTCCCTGAATTTTGAAATAGAAAGTTCCTTCTTAGTGATGAAAATTGGTTCATCTCATCCATGCACTACCCCATTCACTATTAAGTTATAGAGCAACTTAATATAAAAATATTGAAACTTAAGTTGTAATATAGCAAAGAACTGTTAATCATATATAGCTCTGCAGTACTCCGGTACTTATCAGTACCATTATATCTGAAGGAAATTAAAAATCAGATAGATGGAAAATTACAGAAGAGACTTCAGAAACATGTAACTCAGTGGGTTCACATCCTGACGATAGCAAAGTCAGCCCAGCACGACCAGGAAAGAAGAGTGAAGGAAGATTGATTATCTGTCTTCAGGAAGAAAGAAATATAAGAGTTCTTTCTAAAATAAAGTTCTCTTGAACAAAATAATGTTGAACATTTTATTCAAAGAGCTTATACATACTGTTGTAGAAAAGTACCTTTTTTAGTGGGTACATATTTGAGCATGCATATTTTAGGGCCACAATTCCAAGTATGTTTATACAAAGCATACAGGGGCTATTGCTAAGAAAATATGGCAGTCAGATATTGAGGAAAGAGGATGTTGTAATATGGGCCACAGGTTGGGTAAGTTAAAATAGCATGTGGAACACTTTGGAGAATAATCAGGTGATGTTGACAAGATGAAGGACAAGCATTCTGTAAGCGTTCCCAGATTGCACAAAAAAATTAAGATGTAAAACAAGATGCTCGAAGTTGCATTAATGCAGAATTCTTCCTTAATGACTGCCCTTTTGTTGCTAACTAATGAACTCATAAATAAAATCATATTTTTTAATCATTCCAATGGAGGCTATGAACAAAGCAAGCAGTATAAGAGTATGTACACAATATTGATTTCCATGATATATATGGACATATTATAAATGACAAGGTAAATAAATCATATGATTATGCACTTTTTAATTCTCTACATAGTTCAGTAAGATCATTTAAAACATAGTCCTTTGTCATTTATAAACATTGTTCTCTCCAAAACTAGTAGACAGTGTACTCACCAGTCTTTCTATGCAATAGGAATCAGCAGTGGCAACTTGCTTGTCAGAGACTGTAAATCTCCCCAGTATAAAATTCTTTACAGCAAGTCTTCTCCAGACATAACATGCACACATCACACATATATATCAACACACATATATGCATGTGTATCTCTATGTAGATGGACATACATTTATATCATATCATGTTGATTTCTCTGACAAACCCTAACTTTGCCACAGAAAAACCTCAAAGATAAATGGAAGAAAAAAATTGAGAGAGAGAAGACAGAAATCTTCCTTAGATTTAGAGGATTCCTGAAATGTGTGTATACATACATACATACATACATATGCACACACATATATATATACACACACAAACACACATATGTTTTTGTGTATGTGCATGTGTATGTGTATGTAAATGTACATGTGTATGTGTATGTGTATGTGCATGTGCATGTGTATAGGAAAGTGCCAGAAAGAAAGTGAAATTTGTTTTTAGCTTGATTCAGAAACTGCTTTCCAAGATTTGAATGTGTAAACTGGAGAAAGAGGAACATTCTTGTAGAGACAGGAAGTTGATATTAAAGTGCTAAAACTAAAGGGTGAGAGAAAGATCAAGGTTATAAACATCACATGGGGATGACTGAAGACAGAGCTATTTGATCCTCCTGGAGTCATAAAGGTGACAGCTGTGGGCAAAAGGCTGCAAAAATTTGTGGAACTGGGGAAATGACATATACAATCCTGTTCAGGAAAGACAATGGGTAGGTGTTCAATAAAGCCAATGTGAAGTCAACACGTAGTAGTAGTTATTTGAGTTCTCTGGCCAGACCATGATGGCAGATAGAGTTTAGTTGTTTGCATACACTTTTCCTCTTATTTTTTTAAACAGTAAATATTAAAGTGATGAATTTGTCCTATAGGTTCAACTAATACCCCCCATGATCTAATGAGTGATGGATTTATCATATGTTCAAACACTCCCACCCATGATCTAAAGACAGCTGTTAATAATTTCTGTGCTGTTTCTTCCCTATACACTTTTTGCCCTCTCCCAGAAACACCTGTTACCTGTTCAGACTCAGATAATAAAGATGAAAATAAACCTATTATAATCCTTGAAGAAAACAATTCACACCATGTGAGAATCTGTAGTCACACATTCAAAGAAGATATTGGGGGAGGAAATGGGTTCAAATACAGTGTGTGTGTGTGTGTGTGTGTGTGTGTGTGTGTGTGTATGTATGAGTGCACATATGTGTGCAATATCTAGAAAAATAATTGGTACAAAGATATTTTTTAAGTATCGCTTTCATATAAAATATAAAATTCAATCGTGAATTCAAAATATACTTCAAAGGGAATTAGGGAACTTTGGGAAACTGAAAGAGAATACAATTTTATCAATGCTCCTTAGAAATTCCTCCCAGAGAGTAATGTTTGTTCTATTTTTACAAATGAGGCTATATAAAGCAGATATTATTCATTTATTCTAAATATTGAGACTGGATACCTTTGTTATGTAATTATGCCTCTGTATTTCTTCAAATTTCTTGAAGCACTGAGTCTATTTTATGTTCTCATGTGGTGATAAAATATCAGTTGGTTGAATAACCTTAATCTGTGCTTGAGATGAACAAAATTATTTTTTCCTCTGACCCATTTTCTTCTAATACATATATTATTTCCCTGGGAAAATAAAATGTTTCTGAAATATCCACATGGTTACTACTTCTGCAGAATAGGTAATTATTTTAGACTCAGTGATAAAAGTAAGTAAATATATTGATATTGTAAAATTCCAGGAAAACAGGAAAACCGTTATGTTGACCCATCTACCCCAAGACCATGGACCAAGTCTAGCAAGTACCTTTTACCCAAGAAATAGTTTGGACAGGAATGATGGTCAATGAATTATTAACCAAATATTGTCATAATATTTTGATTGATATATTTTTGTTGAGCATATGCATATATTCAATATGAGCTATGTTAGTCAAAACTTTTATTGATTATTTCATAATTTGACTAGACTTCAGACAAGTATAGTTAGCATTGCTAATGGTATTATACAAGGGACAAAACAGAATAGATTCCCAGACTGAATATTTCATACCCTCTCCAGGTTCTGCCTTCTGACTTGATATTAGTGAATGGGATCATTATTGTGAGGATTAGCCATACAAACAAGCTCAGGTAGGTTTCAGAAGAAGAGAGGATACTGGGCATGCATAATATAATTATCAGAGTTTTAGACAACCAGAATTTCTTCTGGGCCCTAAACAGTTAATGCTAATAGTATAACTACAAAGAAAGATGTCAGGGGATATGTGATTACACTCTGAACCCCAAGTCTGTGTTATTTACGAAAAAAACTGTTTTTGGTTGTTGTGTGCCTCAGCCCTATCACACATCCTTTATCCAACTACTTTCTGCTTGAATACTGTAAACAGTATTAACTAAAGTTAGTGATAGGTCGAGAGGTGGAGCCAGCAACTAGTTGATAGGAAGTGAACATAGGATTATTAAGAAAAAATAAACCATAGAAAGTAAGAGAGAGCCAGGAGGATGGCTAGAGAGACACACAAGAAGTAGGAGGGAGGGGAATTCAGTTTAAGGAGGGTTTTTTGGGGATGATGTTTGCATGTAGAGAGGATGTTACTGGTGAGAAGTCTACTGAGGCAGAAGGTTATCTGGTTGCTTTCTCTGCCTCTCTGAGCTAGTGGGCTTCCACCCCGGTATCTTGCTCCTGAGTCTTCATTGGTAAATTGAACAATTGAGATTTTTTTTAAAAAAAAAAAATGAAAAAATCAGAAAGTACAAGTTGGAAGTATATCATACAGAAAGCAAACTTCCTTGGTTGAACTGATACTGGTTAAAACTATATTGACTCCCCCCGCCCCCACATTTTGAATTGTATATAAATGGATGACTCCTAACTTATTTCAGTGTCCAAGCCTATTGATTGCTTTTGAAAAGAATCAAGCTGCAACTGTGCCTAGCATCTTTAAATGTATAAATATCAGCCACATTCTTACATTTGGCTTTGACAGACACTAAACCTCAAGCCACCATTAGGCTGTATCAGAAAATAAATCAGAACAAATGAAAATTGATTAGATTTCCCAGCCACAGTTGAAAATTCCAGTACACACACACACACACACACATCTCACTTACATATGTACACTAAATTATGGTGTCAGTACAATCTTCCATTTAGAGCAAAAGAAAATCTGTAACCAGTGTAAGTATTTGTATAAATTGATTATAGGTCTACCAGAAATAGTATATAAATTCCATATCTATATGTCATATTAATATAAATAAAATGTCTTAGATATGAAGATGCTGTAAAAGAAAATATATGTAAAATACTGTCGTGTGAATTATGCTCAAAGAGGTAGAATCAAAGGAACAACACATTACAACCAGATGTCAGCAACTATATATCACATTACCAATCCAGTTGACACATGCATTTATAAATAAAGCTTTATTTAATGCACTCACTTCCATTTATTTATGCTTTGTCTATGATTGTTTTCAGTCTACAATAGCTACAATTGAGTAATTTTGACCAGAAACCATGTAGACTACAAAGGCTTTTGTATTTATAGAAAACATTTCTCATCCTTGTCTGAGACCCAACTCAGAGGCCCAATAAAACAAAAATAAAATCAAGAGACAGAGACAAGTGATTCAATGGCTGGAATAGTGGCAGGTTGTGAAAGATCATCAAGAAGCAAAAAAGAAATATTCTAATTATATGCTAATTATTCAAAGGAATATTGAATATGAAATTTAATAGTGTACACAATGAGTACCATGATGTGCTTATAGTAAAGTAGAATTAAAATGTCTGGTTAAAATAAAATGTAAAATAACATTAAAACTTAAAGTTTGATTTTTTTTTAATATAGCTCAAACAGAACCTGGGAGTAATATTAACATCATAGGAGGCCAAAAGCAGGGAGATCATGAGTTCAAACCCAACATGGGCAATCTAGTGGCATCTTGTACCAAATATATATACCAAATATATATACCAAATATATATACCAAATATATATACCAAATATATATATATGAGAATAAGTGCTATGGGAAATATTAAAAAAGAACCTGCCAATTCTCCCGCCCCGCCAGGTCTCAGCATCATGTCTGGTCCAGGTCCTGCTCAGGGCTGTTCTCGCCTGCGCCTTTCTTTCCCAGCTAGCTCCCACAGCATCTCAGCTGTGTTCCCTCTTCCGCATCGGTGGACCCACACTCCAGTAACCCTGTAAATCAAAATTCTTAATGCTTAATTAACCAATCAGATTTATGTATCAGTGATATCACAATTTACAAGATGCCAATACAATAATTTAAGAGTGTATTGAGTATTTGCAATATCAACTTTATGGATAAAAAGATACCTAGCATAGGATAGTAAATAATAGGAAATAAATATTTAGGTGTATCTGTAAAGGTACTTACTAAGAAATTTATTCGAAAACAGAACACACAGAATGGATGTGTGAATGTGTGTGTGTGTGTGTGTGTGTGTGTGTGTGTGTATGACTATACTATTGGCTAAGACCCAGAATGGAGAAAGACAGAAAAAGGAGAAAGCCATTTGAACATAATCATCTTCTTTTCTCAATTGTCTATTCTAAAAAAATATGAAGTATCCAAGCTACCATGAATTCTACCTTTGCTTTCATGGTACATACAACCCTTTCAAACCATAAGCCAATGCAGATCCTTCCTCCCATAAACTGGTTTTTGTAGGCATTTAGTTACAGTGATGAGACAAGCAATACAGATAGGTTTATTATTTTTGATCTGTTGAGTAAAACTCAGCTTTCTGTGTGGATGATCTCCATGAAGACAGCTGAATATATGTGTGGGACCAAAGAATGGCCTTCCGGAGACGGAAGAGGATTCTTGAGAACATAGTCATTGCCATGAAACATTGTTACATCATGATCTTCAGCCTTCTTGGCCACCCTGAAGACTGGTATGGCTGCCAGCCTCTGTCTCTATATTGTTATGACCCAATTGTCTGTAATCTTCTTCTTCTGGAGAGGACAAGAAGACAGACTAAAACAAATATATATATGCATATATATACATACATATATGTGTGTATGCATTTCCATATACATATATGTATACATATATACACGTATACACAATATATACATATTCATATGTACATGTATATATGTATACAGGATGGCAGGAATAATACATATAATATATAAATACAAAATATAAATTCAGTAAAAACATTTTCTATCCAAGTACAGAGACTTGATGTTAAAAACATATGTCAGAGAGGGGCTGCCTGCCCCTCCTCTCCTTTTTTCCCCCACTCTTTCCCCTCTCTCTTCTCATCCTCTCACCTCTCTGCCCCTCTTGGGCTTCCCTCCCCCCTCTCTCCACATGGTCATGGCCGGCCTCCACTCTCTCTCTATTCTCTCTCTCTCTCTCTCTCTCTCTCTCTCTCTCTCTCTCTCTCTCTCTCTCTCTCTACTATACCATTGACTCTCATCCTATTCTCTAAATAAACTCTATTCTATACCAAAAAAATGTCAGAAAAATATTAATAAGTAATGAAGAAATTCTTATATTAATGAAAATTCATGTTATAGTAAAATATTGTTTCATTTGTAAAATATATGTTTTTACTTACAAAATATATAATTTGCCACATAAATATCAAATGTCTGTCCACATGTATGATTATGTACTAAGAATAACATAGAAAGAATGAAGTGGTGAAAAATGACAAAACTTATTCTAATTTTAACTTCTTTTCTGAGAAAAAAATCACAGATAATACAAATGTAGGTTCACTTAAACATCAGACCTTCTATTCTTATTCATTTGCTCCCGTGTGTTCTTTTCTCCATCAGCACGAATTAGTTTATTCTAGATGAAGAAAGCATCATCATTTATTGCAACTTCCATATATCTTCCATCACAAGCCAAATACAAGCATCAGTCTCTTCAGTGCTGTGATCATAGTTATTTTCAGAGTCCAGTTGTCCAGTGGCATCTCAGAAGAGCATGTGTAATTGTGTTACAAAGTTGAGACAAGCACTAACTTGATTAGACAGTGATTTTCAAGTCAGCATTACCAGGACTTCTGACAAATTAGGCTAAGTTCCAGGAAGATATTTAGAAAATGGGCATGGGGTATTGAGAAGGGAGATTTTGAATCAGTATAATAGATTACAGTCAAACTTGAGTTACCCAAAGAAATAAAAACAATTCTATTAACAACTTAAGATCAAAATTCTACTAGTGGTATTACATAGCTTATGATTTCTGCTTAGTGTATCCAAAATAGACATTCAGGTCTAAGAGAGATAGCTTTGCAGGTACACTTGCTTGCATGTAGGCCTGATGACCTCAGTTTGATACTTGTCTTCTAATAGATCCCCCACATGTGTGCCATCATATGTGTCTGCACATATAAATATGCATATTATATTCACATATAAAAATAAAAATATGTTGAAATTAGCTTCACTGAAAACTAAGATCACTTATGAATTATTATATAGATATATCATTCTTGTTCATTTAAACAGAGTATATGCCCAAGAGACCGTGTCTCTACACTTCCCCCCATATGGGGACAAACTATTAAAACAATTGTGTCTATGGGAGATATTTTATATAAAAACCCAAACACTCCTGATAAATTAAAAAAAACTTAATTATGGAAATATAGTGAATTCAAATGATTATAGTCATTTCAATTTTGACAGCAACACCACCATTAACTAAGAACATCAGCAGAATCATTAGGGTGTACCTCAGAGGAGGTACCTTAGCTTGCTGTGGGTAAGACTCCTCACACTGTAAAAATGAAAGCCAGATCCAAAGTTCAACAGGAGTGTTCTGTTATCACAAAGATATCTCCAAAGGCAAGATGCCTCCAAAGGGAAGGTCACAAAAGCAAATTATTCTAAACAACCTTCAAAATAATATAGCATAAAGAATTTATACTAGACTATATTGAACTATACTATTTTATTCTTACGTAAATTTGAAGTTGGAGCACTTTCAGTCGGTTCATTTTTAAATGTTGTTTTAAATGCCGTATCTAATTCTCTTTTTATTTTTTTTCTTAGCACACAGTGCTTACGTGTGTGTGTGTGTGTGTGTGTGTGTGTGTGTGTGTGCTGAGATTTTCCCATGTTGCCCAGGCAGGCCTGGAACTGAAAACATAGTAAAGGATGAGCACACCTTAACCCCATGCTTCAACATTACCACTCCTGAGATTAATTATGTGTGCCACCATACCCAGCTCAAACAGTTTTGTTACAGTAAAGTTAGCTGGCTTCTTCATCAAGTGGTCTCATTATTTGGAGTATTAGTGAAAATAGAAATCAGAAATTAAGAGCCCTTCTCACATATCCTAGTAAAACATGTTCATACCAAGGGCCTTAAATGTGGCTTCCATTTTCAAAGGAGTATATAAAAGCTTTCCCCAAGTAGTGCAACCTAAAACGAATGAGCCAACCAGATCATCTTGTTGGTATTTTTTTTTGATACATTAAACAAATCCATATGAAATGTCAGTGGTGTCTTTGAACTTGATTTCATGAGGCTTTCAAAAATGCTTTTTAAGTCAGGGGTCGACTGTCTAGTTTGCAGCTTGTGGTGAATTCCTGAACTTTTCTCACCACTACAGCAATCATACACGCAGAGTTCCCCTGGAGAAATGCAAGGCTTTGTTCTAAGAGACAAGTGTAGATTGCAGGCACTCTTCTTCAAAGACCACATTTATGAAACACTGTTTGAGGTCACATCAAATATTTGGCTATTATCCAAGCCAGAACATAGGTGAAAGGTCATATAATATTGCCCTCCTTGGTAAGAATGTGTTCACAGATACCACAGGCAACTTCAAAATAGCACTTGAAACTGCTATCAGCTCTGTTCTACATATTTTCTAGTCACCTATCTTTCTACAGTTACCCTCAAGAAAAAAGAAGAAAGTACAACACATTTTTCACCAGTATCATTCACAAATAAAAAGATACATTTCTCAGTAAACCAAAGGAAATGAATCTAGACAAATATGTAAAATGTATCCTACATTCCCTCTATTGATCTCATATGTCTCATCAAAGTTGTTATTAATAACTATAGATTTCTCAAGTTGCTTCCTGCTCAATGAATGGTTTTCTCAGAAACTAGGAAAGACTGTAGTTACCAATCTAGTTTTCTTGGTGAAAATGGGTTAATCTCCTGCTTCCATTCAAACCTGTGGTCCAAGAAATATTGACTGAATATGTAAATTGCTAGCCCAGGTATTTGATTGCTTTTGGTTTAGCCTTCTAATTTTGGGAAGATGAACAATGAATCTTGAGAATGTGGATAGTAGCTGACAGGCAGCAAACCTTTAAATATGTTTGCCTTGACTGGTGTTCAGAAAACCAATGAAGTACCAAAAAACTATTTTTTAACGTAAGCTATAAAACATCCATGTAAATTTATTCTTCTGGCAAAAACAAGCCATCAAGGTATTAAATAAATACTGGAAGTATTTGTTCTCAGAACACAGTACTTAGGGGCATACTCAGGATTACATTAGGTTTTGAGGTTGAGCCAATGCTATTTAGCAATATAAACAGGTGCACACACTTTAGGCAGACACAATTAAAATGCACCTCACCTGGAATTTATCCGAGTACACAATTAATTAAGCACTGCCTTTGATCTTGCTGTTTTATTTTTACTCCGTGTAGTTTTAAATGTGACATGGCTACCATCCAGCCATTTGTGTTTCTGTGTCCCAAAGGCATATGTAATTTAAAAACTCATTGGACATTTACAGTCCAGTTTAGACAGGTTTTGTTAATATCCCTTACAAACTCTGTCCATTTATTAGTAGGTCATAGGGTTTCCTTAAAAGACAATTTTATCATCAATTTAGTGTGACAAAACATACCATTCCATAGTTTCATATTACCCCTAAATCTGATAAAATTGCTTTAGCTACTGCTCTGTTGCATTTGAGAAACTGCCCGTAATCCATTGCTCTACAAAGCTTCCTTTAGACTGAAACTGATAGTCTTCAGGTCTAGAGGGTGAGACTCTTTCTTAGTGGATAACAAGTTTTTATAATTTTTAATTGATTATTTTTCTCATTACAGATGAGTTTTGTTTTTAATTACATGTCTACTATAAAAATAATTTTGCTCCTTGCTAATTTAAGCCTGAGACTACAACATATCCTCAGGTAAGATGCCAAGAGCTCATCACTTTTCATGTGATAAGACATAGGTTTATTAGGGGAAAGTTTGGGTATGAAGTGCTACTTGAGTTCATCCTGGAACCTATTTGGTTAAAAGTGAAAACTGGAGCCTTCAATCTGTCTCCTATGTCTACACTCACTGCCTGTGAAAGCATACATATGCATACTTAAAAATTAAAAAGTAGGATTCGGTATAGTCTCAATAAACTTAGAGTGTTGATGACTTATCTTCCAGTGCTAGAGACCGAACCTACGACCTTGTGTATACTAGTCAAGTGATTACCTGTGATTACATCCAGGCACTTATTTCTGACTTTCAAATTTTGAGACAAGTTTTGCTAAGGTCGTGAAGTCAGTATGTAGCACAGTCGTTGTCAAATCGTCTTTGGCCGGCGGTGGCCGTCAGTGACTGGTCCAACTGGTCTGTCTCCTTGAGTAGCACTGCAGGCTTCACTATGGTGGTGTTCATCTAACTATAGTTCTAACTTGGAGAAACATTTTAAACCTGTGAGATAAAATTGTGTGTGCTTTCCAGAGTTTATATTTTGAGCCTACAGTGGCTAACTTGGTATATAAATAGGTAGATGGATGCATAGATATAGGTATCAAGGGTCATATGATGCATAAATATGAATAAACCGATGACAGGCGATTGACAAAGCATCTATATGACAAAAGTAGCTAGAGTGCACTCTGTGAAGGTATGCTTTGAAGAAGTCTTCTTTGGATCTTTATGCACAATTGAGTTACAGTCAGTTGAAGGCTGTGCACCAACCTAATTGCCTTCTCTGGAATTGTAGTTTGTCAAAATGGAAAAAAAAAGTAACTGAAGAAATTTTAAAAATTCTCTTTCCTCCTATAAAAATTTTCAAAATTCTATGAGTTGTTTTAATTTATCCACGAGAGTTTTAGTAAGACCTTTCATTTCTCTTTACTTAGCTAACCTGTTTTTTTTTTTCATTTTATTATTATTTTTTAATCTTTTTTTTTACAGTCCATTCCTTATTCCCCTCCAGGTCTCTGTCCGCTGACTGTTCCTCATCCCATTCCTACTCACCCCCAAACCCCCCAACCCATCCCCCCCCCCCCCCCCCGTCTTCACCTCCCCGCTCCCTGGGGCCTCAGGTCTCCAGAGGGTTAAGAGCAACTTCCCTCACTGTGGCCAGACCAGGCAGTCCTCTGCTGTATATATGTCAGGGGCCTCCTATCAGCTGGTGTATGCTGCCTGATTGGTTGCTTAGTCTTGATTATGGCTTTAGACAGGCTTTCTTGAGAGTGCATTTGTTTACAACAACAAATGAGTTCTATTCGTGAAATGTATTTTAAACTAAACCCTTCAATTGAAGATGGCTGCAAATTTGAATCACTAACCCTGTCTCCAGTTTGGTAAAAGCCCGGTAGGTCTCCATCCTCCGTTCTAAGTGGATGACGCAATGGAGGATTAAATACATCCCGCTTGTTATTATTACGTCTCCTGTTTAGATGCCTGATTCGTGATGGTTCCTGGTCGTGTTTTTGATGTTATGTGCTGTCAGGAGAGGGAAAACAGATGCTGCGGGTTGTGTTGCAGATTCAGTGAGGCAATCTGGAGGAGTAAGGACTGTCAGGAGCAATCTCACTAACACCCACTTCTCTATTAGCTGTGATCGAAGACGGTTTTTTTTTTTTTTTTTTTTTTTTTTTTTTTGCGGATTGGAAGTGGATAGTTCTGGTGACAAAGCTCTCCCAGGTGACAGTAGTGAGAACTCAGCTGTCACAGATACTAACCATCCTGGTCATAAAGTGAATTTGAAACTTTTGCACAATTAGCAACAGTCCAAGACTTACAGTCTCATGAAGTGGCAGGGGTTTATGTAAAACGAAGTTTTAAAGGCTGATCAGTTTATAGGGGAACCTAACCGGAAGGCCGAGGGTACCAGAAGGCTGTGGGGAGCATTCCAAAGCTCACTGAGTCTCTATGAAAAACTTTTCCGTTGGACAGATTTTTTTTTTTTTTTAATTTCTAGTTGAATACTCCCACATGATGAGCAACCACGATCTTAGCCTAGTCTTTCAGACTGAGGTAAATACGCCATAAAGGTTAAGAGCTTGTCAGCTTGCAAAACAAGCTCACATTTTAAAAGTTGACAGTACCAGGCCATGGGTTATAACCTGGTCAGATGCATTTGAATGCTTGGAATGTGGCAACAATGATGTCTGTTTGTTTCTATCAAGAGGAAAGAATTTATGGACTTCTCTGAAAGCGTTCCTGCTCTGCTGGCTTCTTAACCTTTGACTAACTCTGGTAATTCACAGAGCAGCCTAAGCAGGGAAGGGGCCATGCACCTATGTGTTTATGAATAAATACCACGCAGATTCTAGTGGGTTAGTAAACTTGCATTTTCCTCAAACTACAGTGGGATATAGCAACAACATCGTTTTGAAAAGCACAGTATTTTAAAATAATCTTTAAAAAAGTTCCTTCAAGGAATCAAATCACATTTCACATTCTCTAATAAAAGTCCTGAAACCCATTTGCATTATCATAAAAAATAAAATGCACTATGGCACTATAAATAGACAATAAATTTTCTATTTAAAATTCACAAGCTATTTATAGTTACTTTTAAATATGAATATTTGTACAAAAATTAAATACATCTTTTTTTTGCTAAGAGAAAAAAAGAAAGATTTATTTCCTCTTTTTAAAGCATATGATGTGGCAGAGATGGAGTGTGCCTTAGTCTTTCGAGGGCTTTCCCAGCATGTTCTAGGGCATGGGTGCAGTTCCCAGGAAATACACAAGAAAGAAATGTAAAGTATTTATCTGCTCATTAAAGAAAAAAACAACAGGATTCTCTAATAAACAATTATTTTTTAGAAATAAAAAGATCAATATTATCTCTGTAATTTTAGTAATTAAGATATGTTCAATTTATTTGTTCCAAATGTTTTAAAAAGTCAGTATATGTGGAAGAGACTTTGAAGCATTTGGAGCGCATAGTGCTGTTGGGGGGATTTGTGATTATCCTAATTTTTATTCATGAAGGCATTTTTTAATACTGTGCATAATGTCTTAACCTTCATGATGGATACATGAATGCATACTGTCTGTGACATGCAGCACACTTCTGACATTGAGATGGAGTACTGCTGACTAAATCAGGGAGCTTGCACTTTTTACACACTTACTGGATCCAGGAATATTTACACTGCTGTGTGCGGCTCCCCTCTCCAGCCTGCCTGTGATGTCTACTTATGAAGAGAAAGACGTCAGGGCAGAGAGTTATCAAGGAAAGTCCCCAGTGATCTGACTCAAGTGCACTTCCCATTTCTATCTGCTGTGGAGTAGATGGGATCTGTGGCTCTTTTCATGACAAAGGACAGAGAGCAATGGACAGAATTAAAAATATATGAGGAGAGCGAAGGCCTGTGTCCTGCAGAGCACTTATGTTTATGCATTTAAAGAGGAGTAATAGCTGAGTCAAAAGGCTATAAAGCAGAAAAAGTAGAACGTAGTAGGAGGCGTTGTCTATGTAAACTGTTCCTCCCCTAAAGGAGAAGCAAAATGTGAGACTCACAATAGGCTTTGGACTTTCAAACAAGGAAGTTGTTTTTACCTTTTGTGGTTCTTACAATAAAGATTGGTGTGATATTTCATATTTTATGTCACAGCACTCTCTACAGAATGGAGAATGGAAGACTCATAATGAAAACATAAACAATTCTTTCAAATCGTATGCTTCGAAGTTAAAGTATGTATAAGCTGTGTAACTGCAAAAGAAAAAAAACTGACAAAGTGTCAGAGCCAGAGGTGATGAATGCCTTCAAGGAAACAGCATGCTCTTGACAGATGATGCAGGCATGGTGGCTATCCATATGTCTGGTAATCTAGAAGCTCGCGTGCATGTAGACTGATTGAAATCTCATCCACAAGGCCTGGACAGAGTAAAGGCAGACAGGGCGAAAAGGAAGTCCCACTCTTAGTTTAGGAGCTATTGGCCTTTTACAGCTGCTGGGAAGGGCAGAGGAAGATCTCCTTTATGGCTCCAATACTGTAGTACATTGACCACTCTCCACAATAGACTCCACACTCAGGAGCAGTTGGCCAACACAAAATGACCTGACAGATCTTAAAAATATAGAGAAAGAACATGCAGCTGGGTGGGTAAGAAGATAGAAGTTCATCCAGGAGCAGGTGGGGGAGGGGAGGGAAGTATGCTCAAAGTACATTTTGTGAAATTTTCAAATAAATAACAAAAATAGTGCTTTAAAGAAAAGAAGAAACTTTTTTTAACTGTCTTTTTTCTCTTTGCTTACATTTTACAACAATTTGAAAGTATGAGTTTGTGTTGCCTTTTAATTAATCTCCACTGTACGGAGGCAAAGAGATGACTGGTCTAGAGGGAGCAGATGGAACATTGCAGGATTTTCTCTTGCATCTTCTTATAGATCACGTCAGAACACCCGCATTTCACTATAGGACATCCTCCTTAACAGGAAATAAATCAACAGATGAAGAGAAAGACGTGATGTTAAATTCTTCCCATTGTTTTTACTTTTATTAGCTATTTTCTTTATTTACATTTCAAATTTTATCCCTTTCCTGGTTTCCTCTCAGAAAATCCCCTATACCCCTCCCCCTCCCCCTCCTTACCAACCCACCCACTCCCACTTCCCTGTCATGGCATTCCCCTACACAGGACCCCCTCCCTTTGGTGTCCAACAAGGCCATCGTCTGCTACATATGCATCTGGAGCCATGGGTCCCTCCATGTGGACTGTTTGGTGGTTTGTCCCTGGGAACTCTGGGGTTTCTGGTTGGTTTATATTATTGTTCCTCCTATGGGGCTGCAAACCCCTTCAGCTCCTTCCATCTTTTCTCTAGCTCTTCCATTGGGAACCATGTGCTTAGTCCCATGGTTGGCTGTGAGCTTCCACCTCTGTATTTGTCAGGCACTGGCAGAGCCTCTCAGGAGAGTTATATCAGGCTCCTGTCAGCAAGCACTCATTGGTATCCACAATACTGTCTGGGCTTGGTAACCGTATATGGGATGGATCCCCAGATGGGGAAGTCTTTGGACGGCCTTTCCTTCAGACTCTGCTCTACACTTGGTCTCTGTATCTCCTCCCATGGGTATTTTGTTCCCCCTTCTAAGAAGGACCGAAGTATCCACACAGAAGTATTCCTTCTTCTTGAGCTTCATGAGGTCTGTGAATTGTGTCTTGGGTATCCCAAGCTTCTGGGCTACTATCCACTTATCAGTGAGTACATACAGTGTGTGTTCTTTTGTGATTGGGTTCTCACTCAGGATGATATTTTCTAGTTCCATCTATTTCCCTAAGAATTTCATGAATTCATTGTTTTTAATAGCTGAGTAGCACTCCACTGTGTAAATGTATCACATTTTCGGTATCCATTTCACTTTAGAGGGCCACCTGGGTTATTTCTAGCATCTAGCTATTATAAACAAGGCTGCTATGATCATAGTAGAGGATGTGTCCTTATTACATGTTGGAGTATCTTCTGGGAATATGCCCAAGAGTGGTATAGATGGGTCCCCTGGTAGTACTATGTCCAGTTTTCTGAGGAACTGCCAAACTGATTTCCAGAGTATTTATACCAGCTTGCAATCCCAGCATAAATGGAAGAGTGTTGCTCTTTCTTTACATCCTTGCCAGCACCTGCTATCACCTGAGTTTTTCGATCTTAGACATTCTGACTGGTATGAGGTAGAATCTCAGGGTTGTTTTGATTTGCATTTATTTCCCTGATTACTAAGGATGTTGAACATTTCTTTAGGTGCTTCTCAGTCATTTGGCATTCTTCAGTTGAGAATGCTTTGTTTGGTTCTATACCCCATTTTTTAAAAGGGTTGTTTGTTTCTCTGGAGTCTAACTTCTTCGGCTCTTTTGTATATATTGGATATTAACCCTCTGTCAGATGTTGGGTGGGTAAGGATCTTTTCCCAATCTGTTGGTTGCTGTTTTGTCCTATTGACAGTGTCCTTTACCTTACAGAATCTTTGTAATTTTATGACATACCATTTGTTAATTCTTGATCTTAGATCATAAGTTATTGGTGTTCTGTTTAGAAAAATTTCCCCTTACTGCTTTTAATATTCTTTATTTGTTTTGTGCATTTGGTGTTTTGATTATTATGTGACAGGAGGAATTTCTTTTCTGATCCAATCTATTTGGAATTCTGTAAGCTTCTTGTATGTTCATGTGCATCTATTTCTTGGTTAAGGAACTTTTCTTCTATAATTTTGTTGAAGATATTTGCTGATCCTTTAAGTTGGGAATCTTCACTTTCTTCTTGCCTATTATCCTTAGGTTTGTTCTTCTCATTGTGTCCTGGATTTCCTGGATGTTTTGGGTTAGGACCTTTTTGCATTTTGCATTTTCTTTGACTGTTGTGTCAATGTTTTCTATGGTCTCTTCTACAGCTGAGATTCTCTCTTCTGTCTCTTGTATTCTGTGGATGACTCCTGATCTCTTTCCTAAGTTTTCTATCTCCAGAGTTGTCTCCCTTTGTGATTTCTTTATTGCTTCTACTTCCATTTTTATATCTTGGATGGTTTTGTTTAATTCCTTCACCTGTTTGGTTGTATTTTCCTGTAATTTTTTAAGGGATTTTTTTTTTTGTTTCCTCTTTAAAAACTTCTGCATGTTACCTGTGTTCTCCTGTATTTCTTTAAGGGAGTTATTTATGTCCTTCTTAAAGTCCTCTATCATCATTATGAGATGTGATTTAAAATCCAAATCTTGTTTTTATGGTGTGTTGGGATATCCAGGACATGCTCTGGTGGGAGAATTAGGTTCTAATGATGACAAGTAGCCTTTGTTTCTGTTGGTAAGGTCCTTAGGCTTCACCATCTGGTTATCTCTGATGTTATTTGGTTTTGCTGTCTCTGGCTGGAGCTTGTCCCTCATCTGGGCCTGTAAGCCTGTGTCAGGGCTCCTAGTAAGACCAGCTCTCTCCTGGGCAGGGTTTGGGTGTGGAGGGATATAGAACAGCCTTAGCTCCTAGGTGCAGATGGAGACTGGAAGGATTCTGTCCCAGCTGGTCCACTGTTCCTGTGCCCTGTGAGGTACTGGGTAGGCCTCCTTTGGACAGGTTTTGGAGAAAAAGTGGCAATTTCACCTCTAAACCCAGGAGGGAGAGCACTCCTTGGGTACCAGCTCTCTCCTGGCAGGACCTGTGTATGGAGGGCCTTAGCTCCAGGGTGCAGATGGAGACAGGAAGGAAGAAGAAAGAAACTTGATCAGGGTGTTTATTAGGGCCTAAATCTAACTAGACAGTCAATTCCATAGCCTTACTATATACCTTAAATCAAACCATGTAAAGCAATATCGTTTAGAGCAGTACCCCACATATTTACTATATTACATTAAATCTTCAGAAATTATCAATTTGAAAATGTGATATTTCACTTACAACCATCACATTAAGCGTTTGATGTCACATTATCTTTGGAAGGGCAAAATAAAAGAGTTTACTTTTATATAAATTTTAGAAATTATCTATAAATTGTCAGGAGAAGATCCAGAGACATATTTGTTAGTGTTCTGTAAATTAGCATAATTTACACATTAACAAAAAGAAGGAAGGAGTGCTGGAGAGATAGCTCAGAACTTAAGAGCATGTATTTCTTCCAGCACCCAGAGTAGGTGGATAGCCACAACCTGTAACTTCAGCTTCAGGTTATCCAAGGCTTTAGACCTCTGCAGGCACCTGTGTGCATATAGGCATACTTCCACACATACACATACACATATCCATAATTTAAAAATAACAAAAATAATTACTTACCAGAAAAGAGATATATGGGATTCCTGACCCAGATCACAAAGTCCTAATGTGTGCTGGAGACATGATCAGTGGGTCAGATTTCAGGTCCCCAGCATCCTTGTAAATGACAAATGATGCGGGCATGCTGGCCATCCAGAAGTCTGGTGTTCTGGAAGCCAATAGGAGATGGCCAAAGCAAGGTGACTAGCTATCCTAGCTGAATCTTTAACCTCTGGGTGTAGCAAAAGATCCTGCCTCAACATAAAGGATGGAGACCAGGGAAGAAAGACACCTAGCCTGATACTCTAGACTTGCACATGTGTTCTCACACATGTAAGCATGCATGTGCATACCACACACACATAGACATACAAAAGACAGAACCTTTTAAATGTTTATTCTTCATTTATTTATTCCAAACAACATTTTTTCTCTATAAGTCTGGACTATAGTACATGGCTTCCTGTGACATCTGTTTCTAGACTCCTGCCTCTAATCTTCATTTGTAAATCTTTATTTGCTATTATTTTAGAAATAAAATACGATACTCTAACATTAATTTCCTAACTCTCAATATGCTTCAATATCTCACTGCCTGCTTGTCCTGCTGTGCCATTTTTCTAGGTCTCTTCTCCCTTTCTCGCTGTTAATTCTAATACTATGGTGTGTATCTAATGCAGTATTTGCATTTACTATGAAATTATAATTTCATAAAATTATAATTTTATGGCATAATTGTACTTTTGTATTACTCGTTTTTAGTGTTTATAAAAACTGAAGTAAATGATGGTTACCATATACAATGTTACACTTGTACAGAGTTTATACACAGCAGAACAAAGAGTTCAGAATTGAATATAGAGACACTGCGATTCTATGTCACTTAAAAGATGCCACGGTAAAATGATGCAACTAAATTTAGGAAACACATCATAGAACCAATATCCTGTTTACTGTGACCTGATTTTTTTCCCAACACATATCCTTAGTTTTAATGTTAATTGAATCCAACATATCCCATTTTCTTGAGTCTTATTTGTTTCTCATTTCTAAACCAATCTTTCAGAGGCAGGAAATGAGAGCTGTATTTTCTTGGCTCTGAATTTGTGCATGTTTTTCCTTTTCCTAAACTCATTCACAATCAGAAAGCACTAACTGGCTCAGTGGTCCATCAAAAACAAAAGACAGAGAGGACTTTACATTGGGAAGGGACATGGTGTGGTGATGAGGGGACCATGAGGGGTTGGCAGTGGGAAGTGAGGGTGGATACGGTTAAAATAAATCCAAGAAATTCTCAAAGAAGAGTAAAAATGTTGAAAGAGAAATAAGCATGATTGTCTCATTTTCTATGGCCATCACCAGTAGCTGATGCAGTGTGCTCTTCTTATAGCCACGTTTATCTTGCAACACTATATGAAAAATCTTTGAGTGTAGAGTCAACATGCACTTCTTCACTGCCAAGACTGAATGGGATTTACCCGAATCAGTTCTCCTTTATGTTATTCAAATGCAACGACAATTTACTGCTTGATTTATAGGTATGTCAATATATGATCTACCTAAAAATAGATGGGCAGAAAAGTAAAGCCAGAAAAAAATAACAGAGATGTAGCTTTGGAAGCACACTGAAGAAAGACAATGTTATCATACTGAATTAAAGTGCCCAAAATTCATAGTCAGCATACTGTGCAGATTTGCAAATTAAAGCATGGTAGATAATATAATTTGTGATATTAGATAGTATAATCGTGGATCCTTAGGTGAGAAAGAAGAAAAGTACTCTAAGAGAGCTAAGGAAGTGCTTCACCCAGTAAAATACTTGCTTTGCAAGCATGAAGATGGAAGTCAGATTCCCAAGAAAGCCTAGTGGGTATGGCCATCTGTTTGTAATTTCAGCTATCGGAAGACAGAGCCACAGTGTTGTCACTGTGAGCTTGGTAGCTAGATTCCTATTATCAGGACACCAATCCCAAGCCTCTACAGTTCTCTATAAACATACTCATGTATACCTGCAGAAATATGTAACCCACACATAGCAGATTGCATAGGTACATTCATGTACTGCGCGCACATGTGTGCGCGTGCGTGCGCATGCGCACACATACACACACACAAACACACACACACACACAACCATACCATCCACTGGGGCTGGAGTTACAGATGATTGTGAGCCATCCTATATGTTTCTGAGCATTGAAATATAGTTCTCTGTAAGAGCAGTATGGCTCTTAACTCCTGGTCTGCCTCTCTGGCCACTCATTGCAATTATTATAGTTATATGAAAGTATGGCTAGGTTAGGTGTTCAGCAATTTTTTTCCCTCATGAAATTATTGTCTTCTTTCAGTGTCATACCATATTAGCACCTTCATAACTTTCTTCTGTTCTTTTGCACCTGGAAGAACTGAAGTCGAAACTGAGAAATGAAATGCTAGTGTTCAAAGCAAGCCCAAAGAAATGCTATGTCCTGAAAGCATGCCCAAATTTTCTTAAAATATATTAGTTTCATATAATAAAACATAATGCTATTGTCAATTTTGTATGGGTGTTTGGATTATGTATGTATAAGTGTGGAAATGTGCATGACAGCACTGGTGTGAAAGCCAGAGGATAACTTTCAGAATCTCTCCTTCCACCATGGATTCCAGGGATTGAACTCAAGTCATTAGATTTCTGTGGCAAGCGCTTTTTCCCACTAAGCCATCTTTCTGGCTATAAATTCATTACTTCCTATCTCAACACAATTCTTACAGAGTTAGTTTAGTAGGTTAATAATCTCTCTCTCTCTCTCTCTCTCTCTCTCTCTCTCTCTCTGTGTGTGTGTGTGTGTGTGTGTGTGTGTGTGTGTGCACGAGCGCGCATGTGTGTGTGTTTGAGATGGGTTTCTCTATGTAGTCCTGGCTATACTAGAACTCACTCTGTAGACCAGGCTCCCCTTGAATGGATGAGATCTGCCTGCCTCTGTCTCTGAGTACTGGAATAAAGGCATGCAACACTACCACCCAGCTAAGGTTAATGATCTTAATGTTGGGCTTTCTGACATCTGGATAGATGTGCATCTCCAAAGATTCATAAACACTGTAATACAAGGTAGTTACTTATGATTTGTTTTAATTTCTCAGTTTCAAATATTTCATCAAAGTTTTGCAAGGGTCTTGTTCAAAGTATTAGAGAAATTACAGCGATGAGATTTAGAAAAGTGTGGAAAGGGGATTTACCTTTAGACAGGAAGAAATTCTGAAGTATAGGACAACTTGGCTCACTTTTTTATTTTTCTGAAAATAGAAACAAAAGTTTTGCAAGTTGTAAGGAAAAAAGAAAAACACTCTCAGGTAATATAATAGGCATCTTTCTCTTGTCACTCCAAATATAGAATTACTCAAGTCCTTTGCAGGTTAGAGACATTCACCCCTCAGTCTGCTCAGTATGGACTGTGAGGAGGGTCAAGAGAAGAAAGAGCACGAGTGTACAGTGTGATCAGCAGAAATCAATAGTTTAAAAAGGTTTGTCTTGGGATCAGGGGACTTTTGGGAGAATATTAATGACCACATCTATTTTCTTAGGGGTTATTGGACTATTTAGATAGTCAACTGGTCTTAATTTAAGTTTGGTAAGTGGTATCTCTCTTGAAAATTATCTACTTAATTTAGACTTGGGAAGCATAGGCTTTTGAAGTAAGACCTAATGATTCTTTGCTTCTCTTTTGTGTCTTATTTTGTTAATTTGGATACTCTTGCTCTTTTAGTTAGTTTGGCTAGGGTTTATCAATTTTCTTCATTTTGTTTGAAGAACCAGCACCTCTTGGTTGTATTTGATTCTTCCTCTGTTTTTGTTTGGTGTGTGTGTGTGTGTGTGTGTGTGTGTGTGTGTGTGTGTGTGTGGTGTCTTCTAGAGCTTTCTGGTTTACTTTTAAATTCTTAGTATGAGAAATCTCCAATTTCTTTTTGAAGACACTTAGTACTATGAACTTTCTTATCACTGCTTGCAGTATGTCCCATAACCTTGGCTATGTTGTGTCGAATTAATTTTCATTGAATTCTAGACAGTCTATAATTTCTTTATTTCTTCCCTGATTCCGTGATTATTGAGTAGAGAGTTGTTCAGTTTCCATGTGAGTGTAGGCTTTCTGGTGTTTCTGTTGTTATTGAAGTCCAGCTTTAATCCATGGTGGTCTGATGAGATACAAGGAGTTAGTTCTTTCTTTCTTTCTTTCTTTCTTTCTTTCTTTCTTTCTTTCTTTCTTTCTTTCTCTTTCCTTCCTTCCTTCCTTCCTTCCTTCCTTCCTTCCTTCCTTCCTTTCTTTCTTTATTTCTTTTCTTTCTTTCTTTTTGTTGTTGTAACCAAGCAAATCATCAGTTTTAGAGAAGGTTCCATGAGGTGATGAGAGGAAGGTATAATCTTGTGTGTTTGAGAGAAATGTTCTGTAGATATCTGTTAGATCCACTTGATTTATAACCTCTGTTAGTTTCTTTATCTCTTTCTTTAATTTCTCTCTCAATGACCTGTCCATTGGTGAGAGTGGGTATTAACATTTCCCACTATTAAAGTGTTGGGTTCGATGTGTGATTTAAGCTTTAGTTAAGTTTCTTTAATTACTGTTTTTGCCATAAACCAGCCTCAGCTTGAAGATGGATTTTGAGAGAAGTGTTGGAGCTGCAAAAAGAATGACTTGAAGTCAAATTGTGTGTCCAAGCTGACACCCTGTGTTCTGCTTGATAGAACTTTTCCAGTCTGCTTCTCTCTATATTCTGCTTTTTCTCTGGAATCTTTCTGTCTATATCCTGCTTGCTTGCAATTCTAAAAAATCTTACTTCAAGTTCTCTTTGCTTTCTATTATTATAAGAGATCTCTCTGCTTGTTGGTGTCAGTTCCCCAAGCAGTTCTCTCTTTTATCCTAAAAATTCTCTGGATAGCCATCTCCTTCAGAGTGCAGGTCCAGGCTCTTATTTTGTATATCATCCAGTCTTGTTCACCAGATTCCTTTAGATTATCTTATGAATCATCATCCTGTGACCCAAGCCAGTGATTTTTGGTAGAGAGCTAGCATGCATGTTTTCTGAACAAAAGAATTCAGAGATCTGTCTGTCTTAAGGAGACAATAAGATAGATGGGTGGGACCCTGCCCTGAGGTTACCATTTCTACCACTCCTGGCCCTAACCTCACACTCCCAAACTGACCTTGAATTCAGGAATCTGCCTACCTTTGTATTTGCCTGCCTTTATCTTTCTCACAAGCTGGTTCAGAGTGTGGCTGCCTTTGTTCCTTAGATTTGTGAAGACCCTCATATAATTGACATTGCGTCCTTACTTGTTTACATAGTTGAGAAATTATATTTTTGAAATTACGTATTTAGAGCTCTCTCTCATTGCTTTAATGGCTGTCCAGAGATCCCAGTGTTTACCATTTTGGTGAGACATAGCTACACCTTTGACTCCTGGTCTCCTGTTTCTACAAATCATGTAGAGGAGGCCATTCCTCGAGAGAAAGTGTCTAGTGGGTCCAGAAAATACATTTTTACACAAACAAGCCTTATGCCCACAGTAGCCAACAGTCATAGAGGCTAATACTGGGGTCACTGGGCAGGAACCATGTCACTGTCCCAACTAGGGCCAAGCTTGTCGAGGTACTTTGTTGCCATTGCACTTACAGCATAGACATTCAGAACTGAGGTGTCAACTTTGTGGATTTTTTTTCTTGGATGAGTATGCAGTGTCCGTTTCCATCTCTTTTGATTACTACTGGTTGAAAGTCTATTTTATTAGATATTAGAATGGCTACTCCAGCTTATGTATTGAGTCCATTTGCTTGGAAAATCTTTTCTAGCCCTTTAATATGAGGTAATGTCTTCCTTTCTTGCTGAGGTTTGTTTCTTTTTTTTTTTTATACTTTTTTTTATTTTTTTTATTGTATATATTCTATATTTACAATTCATTTCCCTTTCTCTGGTTCCCCACCCCCAAAGGTCCCACATGTCCTTTTCCCTCCCCCTGCTCCCTCATCCACCCCCTCCCACTTTACTGTTCTTGTACTCTCCCACAATGATGTTTTGTCCATTCTAGCACCAGTGTCCACTCCTTTCTTCTTGTGAGATATCACTTGATATGTGATTTGTGTCTTTGGTGTTCCCAGCTTCTAGGCTAATATCCACTTATCAGTGACTGTATACCATGGGTATTCTTTTGAGACTGGGTCACCTCACTTAGTATGACATTCTCCAGCTCCATCCATTTCTCTAAGAATTTCATGAATTCATTGTTTCTAATGGCTGAATAGTACTCCATTGTGTATATATACCACATTTTTTGTATCCATTCCTCTGTTGAGGGACATCTGGGTTCTTTCCAGCTTCTGGCTATTATATATAAGGCTGCTATGAACATAGTGGAGCATGTATCCTTATTGCATGCTGGGGAATCTTCTGGGTATATTCCCAGGAGTGGTATGGCTGGGTCCTCCAGAAGTATCACGCCCAGTTTTCTGAGGAACCGCCATACTGATTTCCAGAGTGGTTGTACCAGCTTGCATTCCCACCAGCAGTGGAGGAGTGTTCCTCTTTCTCCACATCCTCGCCAACACCTGATGTCTTCTGAGTTTTTAATCTTAGCCATTCTGACTGGTGTGTGTGGCAGATGAAAGATCATGTTTATACATCCACTGTTAACCTGTGTCTTTTTATTGGCCAATTGAGGCCATTGATTCTGAGAAATAATAATGATCAATGATCTCTAGTTCCTGATATTTTGATGTTGGTAGTAGTACTGTGTGTGTGTGTGTGTGTGTGTGTGTGTGTGTACGTGTCTGTCTGTGTATGTGTGTGTGTGTGTGTGTGTGTGTGTGTGTGCTGACTGTGTATGCATGTGATTCTTTTGCTTTTGCTTTTGTGGAATTACCTATTCCTGTGTTTTCTTAGATGTAGTTATCCTCCTTGTGTTGGAGTTTTCCTTTTAGTATTCTCTGTAGGGATCAACTAATGGATAGATATTATTTAAATTTGGTTTGGTCATGGAATAGCTTGTGTTCTTCATCTGTGGTATTTGAAAGTGTTTGTGGTTATAGTAGTCTGGGCTGGTACCTGTGGTCTCTTAAAGACAGAAAGACATGTGTCCAGGCCCTTCTGGCTTTTAAAGTCTCTGCTGAGAAGTCTTATATAAATTTAATAGGTTGACCTTTATATGTTACTTGGCCTTTATCACTTGTGGCATTTAATATTCTTTCTTTGTTCTGGACATTTAGTGTTTGTATTATTATGTAGCAAGGGATTGTTTTTTTTTTTGTGGTCTATTCTATTTTGTGTCCTATAAGCTTCTACACAATGGAATACTACTCAGTAGTTAAAAACAAGGACATCATGAATTTTGAAGGCAAAGGGATGAAACTAGAAAAGTCCTTCTGAGTGAGGTAACCTAGTCCCCATAGGACACAAATGGAATGTACTCACTTATCAGTGGATATTAAACATAAAGTACAGTATAACCATGTGTACTGGCTAGTTTTGTATATCCACTTGACACAATCTGGAGTTACCACAGAGAAAGTGTAAGACCCCCCCCCCAAAAAAAGTGGGTGCCCCAGCACCCCATGCCTCGAAAGACGACACCCAGATTACTCGCGAGAAATAGTCTTGATGCAACAGTAAGAGGATTTTTATTCCAGAGACTCTGGGATTCATAGCCATACACCATGTAGGGGTAGAGGACTATGAGCCACAAGTGCAGAATCGGGACAGCTTTTATAGGTTTACAACAAAACGCGTGTATCACAAACCAATCATTCCTTATCATCGAGAGCCCATGCAGTGTGAGCCAATTGATTTGTACCACTCCATAGCTTCTAAGCCAATCAGTTTAAATTATCCAAGCCTGAGCTCCGAGGACCAATCAGTTTCCAATAGAAGCCAGGTAGCAACTAGTTAGCTCATTTCCGCTTCCGGGACCAGTGTCATGGTCACATACACATTTCCTGTTACTGGGACAGGACCACATATTCAAGGCCCTCCAACAAGCAGCAGGCTCCCGGGGACCCAAGCACCTGCCAGGTGAGAGCCCCGCAGCCCGTGCTTGCGGTGACCCCATCGGCCCAGGCCCAGCTCGTCCATGCTGTCTGCGCCCCAGCTGCTCCACAGAGGAGAGATGGGAAAGGACAGCAGGGATCCTCCCAGGCCTGGGGCTCACAGCTGGACACCACAGGCGGGTGGGAGGCATGCACTCTTGGGTGGGCCCAAGGAACATGGCCTTTCACCCAGTTTCCAACAAAGAGTGGGCTAAACTTCTGACCCTTTGGGGTCATTTAAGAGTTAGGCACGGGGGATTCCCTAGGCCGTAATTCTCATCCTTTCAAAAGGAGCAGGTGGTACTGATTTTGAAGGGTTCATGAGGAGCAGCTGAGGCTCAGCACTGTGAGGAGCCAGGGAAGGCCATTTGTGGAGGTAAAACCTCAGTTACAATTGATGGCCCAAGATTGAAGGAGTCATGCAAAGCAGTTGAGGCTTGGCCCCATGAAGAGAGCCTATGAGGGGCTATTGGTGAAGCCTCGTTGCAGCCGAAGACTACAGTGGTTTGGAGACTACTGCCATAGGATGGCTAACAAGTACCGTGGCAGCAGTGGAGAGCAGGCGGCTGGAGTCTAGAAGACAAGCTGTGGGCTGCAAAGAGAAGAGTTGAAGTGACCCAAGCCCTTGGAGGACCCAAGAAGAGCATGAGTATATTCAAGGCATTGTACAGTTAGAATTTAATTTTGTTTTTGATTGTAACTGTGACCTGATAATTTTACCTCTTGAAGGAAGCAAGTATTTTAGTGCAGCCCACAGTTAAGAGACTTTGAATTGTAAAAGAGATTAGATATTTTAAAGGGACTGAAATTTTAATATGTAAGAATTTGTAAAGACTGTGGAACTTTTAAAGTTATTTAGATCTTGGGGATGAATAAGAAAGTAAGGGTTGAGGCTTAATAGTGATGTGTTTGTATGTCAAGTTGACAAGGGGTCAGTTGTACTGGCTGTTTTTTTGTGTCAACTTGACACAAGCTGCAGTTATCACAGAAAAAAGGAGTTTCCCTTGAGGAAATGCCTTCATGAGATCCAGCTGTAAGGCATTTTTTCAATTAATGATCAAGGGAGGAGGGCCCTTCGTGGTTAGTGCCATCCCTGGGCTGGTAGTTCTGAGTTCCATAAGAAAGCAGGCTGAACAATGATACAGTAATGTGGAAGTATAAGCTGAATAAATCCTTTTCTCACCAACTTGTTTCTTGGTCATGATGTTTTGTGCAAGAATAGAAACCCTGACTAAGACACCATTCTACAATCCACAGACCCAAAGACATAACTAATTTCCCTTCTTTTTAACTTCTTATTTGCTCAGATTGGTTTTGACATAGTTGTTGGGTATGGCATCCTCTCTCACCCTATTTCATAGTTTTGCCTTAGTTTTCATTTCAACATGAAAAGGTTTTCTCAAGCTGATTCCAAAAATCATGAGTCTGAGAATCATGAGTCAGAGAGACATACAAAGATTATAGTTATCAAATACCAAAACTCATCAATGAAAGGTATGGCCAGGATTTTTCATCTTTGAATAAGTGTATGCTTATGTTTCTTACTTTTTAGGCAACTAAATTTCTTAGATTCAGACTGAGGTGTCCCTGTTATATATGCAGAAATATATAAGTATATGTATATACATATATGGATGTAATATGCAACAATTAATGAAAAAACAGGCCATGAGTTTCAAATAGGGCAAGAAAGGATATATTGGAAGATTTGAAAGAAGGAAATGATAAAATTACATTGCAATCTCAAAGTATGAGAAGTATTTTTACTCCAAAACACATTTTTTCAGTTTTGGTTTTAAAGAGTTTATTATAAAGAAGTAGAGAAAGAGAGATAAGATAGAGAGGTAGAGGTGTCCATGGCAGTGTGGAGAGAAGGGGTAGGTAAGGGGGAAAGAGAAGAGAGAACAAGAAGAGCACACATTTTTAATACTACAGAAAATCTATGCTCTTTGACTTTGGATATGGTGCACACATATTTCCTTATCCCAAATTCCTGTAACCACTGTCACAACTGTCTCATGATATTAGCTAAGAAGAATAATATATATAACAAAGGACATATAGAGTAAAGGATTAAAACAAAGATTCCATAAATGGAAAACAGGAAGCCCACAGACATTTATCTATCCAAAATAACTGTGTCAAGGGTGACCTGTTCAGTTTGTGACCACAACTATATGAACTGCCTTTTCACCCATGTGCTTTACTTATAAGAGGTCACTGCTTATAAGTGAACATGGATGCATTTTCTAATCCTCGCTCCTCACTTTGTCCCTATACCTATATATTCAGCCTGGAGCCTTGTGTTCCATATGACACAAAGTCTATTGTTTCAAGCATCACATAATTCCCACTGAGTTCAAGCAGTAATATAATCAAACATCATAGAGCTGCTGATTAATTATATCTAGTATTTTTCTGAAATTCACCTAGAATAATTGGTGTTAAAGTCTAACAGAGTGCCCATTTTTTGTTTGATGACACTGACAATCCAGTTCTTTTTCCCCACTTTATTGGAAACAGGTTATTTTTTCAAATATACCAAGATTATATTTCCCCTCATTCCATTTCTCCCAATTCATTTCCACATTCCCCCCACTTCAGATTCACCCCCTTTCTGTCTCTCATTAGAAAAGAACACACTTCAAAGAGACAACAACCAAACATGACAAAATAAAATATCTGATGAAGCAAAAACTATCATATTGTAGTTAGGACAAGCCAACAGTAGGAAAAGACTCTCAAGAGCAGGCAAAGATTCAGTGGGCCACTTGTTCTCATAGGTAGGGTCCTATAAAAATACTAAACTAATATCTATGGTATGTGTTCAAGAGGACCTGGTGAAGACCCACACAGGACCTGTGCTTGCTCTTTCAGTTTCTGTGAGCTCATATGGGCCTTGCTTATTTGATTCTGATGTCCTCCATCCCCTTTGGCTTCTTATAATCTCTCTGTCTTTTCTTCCTCTGGGCTTTCTGGAATCTGAGGGGAGGGATTTCATGGAGACCTCCAAATTAGACTCCACGTAATATCTGGCTGTGTGTCTCTGTATCTATTTCCATGTGCTGTTGGGAAAAGCCTCTCTAACAATCACTGGAGAAGGCACTGCTCCATGAGCATAGTAGACTATCAGTAGCCAACCAATGTCTGGTTTAACTTAAGGCTCACTCCAAGAAAAGAAACACATATCCATGACTGTTTGGGTAACGAAAAACCAGAGACTAGATAGCCCAGAGGCATCATATAAAACCAAACACTACTGGCTTATAAAAAGTATCATTAAAATGACTCTTCGATGATATTCTGTTACACTTCTAGACCGTTACCCTATCCAGTTATCATCAGATAATGCAATTTTTAAGGCCTTTTAAATCTTCATGTCTTTCTTTGTGCAAATGAACTTATCCTTATTTTCCTTAGCTTGTACTGTATCTAACTGTACAATAGGTTGATATATCTATACTTGTGGGAGGGTGATAGAATACCAAAACTCATCAATGCAAGGTATGGCCAGAATTTTTCATCTTTGAATAAGTGTATGCTTATGTTCCTCTAGGAAGTCTTAATCATAATAAATTAGAAACTTTTTGATAGTTGCTGGAGAAAATATCACTGTCACCATAGGGTATCTCTATTTCCAGCTTGTTATGATATAAAAATATGTGAGATTTGAATTCAAGGAGAAACACAAGTATAAAAACTCAACTTGACTAAGATAGGCTAGTTCAGTGATCTAAGAACACCCCACTCTCAAGAAGCCAGAGGACTTTGTTTTGGAAGATTTTAATTTAATGTTTATAACACAATGACTATAAACCAAACAGATAATTGGCTAGAATAAACAATGGTGCATCTGGTTAAGGGAATCCTAGGCAGTCACTGCAATTTAAATTAGATCTCTGTGTACTGGCACCTGTGTTGCAAATGATTTATTCAGGAAATTAAAATAATAGATTTTTATAACAATGCCTTTTCCATGGTCATTATATGTGCAAAGTACATTAATATAAATATGTTTGTACTCACACACTGTTAGTACTCACAGAGTACATACCTCAATACCCAGTGATTGCCAAAAGACAAATCACCGAAACCAAAACTAAACAGAGAAATGTTCCATCTAACTGATGCCATAAATTCATGGACCTAACATTTCAATCAAACATAAAAGAATACTCCTTCTTCTTAGCAGTTTATGTAGCCATCTCCAAAATTGACCACATACTCAGACAAAAAGCCAGTCTCAACAGATACAGAAAGAAAATTAAAATAACAGCCTATCATGTCAGACCACCGTGGATTAAAAAGCTGGATATCACCAACAACAGAAACATCACATTACAAACATACCTCAGTATATTTATTAAAATTTCGAGATCTTAGGTAATTTTCAGTATAATTACATTATAGGTAAAGGAGTATCATAGAGTTTGTAGGTTGTTCCTGTATTTGAAGCAATTCCTCAAAAGTTAATTTTATAATCCTTCTATGAATATACTCCAAGTATTTTAAAAAACATTTTGAAGATTAAGTCCCCACTGATATTCTACATTCTTGTTTCATTACCAAATATCAGATATGCATTTTCCTTTCAGCTTTATGCAAATGGGCTAGAAAATGAATCCCAATAGTAAGGACTCATTGCTCTGCAAATTGACAGAAAACTGCCATTATTGCCAATGTAAATTAAGTCGCATACTTTCATATTGTTTAGAGTTGTTCTCACAGGCAGTTTTACATCATGATTGCCAAATTAACTTTTGTAAATTATGTTACTAATAATAAGATTAGATACTCATGAAAATATTACATTATCCCAAGTATAAAAATTCAACTACAGATTCAAAAATTGGCTGAATTCTGATAGGAGAATTCAATTGAACAAGTATAACTTATTTGAGTCTCTGAATTATCTGAAATAGTAATTTTTCTTGAGAGTTTTTTTTAGTTAGTAGATTAATAGAATCCATTTATGATTAAAATATTTCATTATCTATAACATGCCTAGGGTCCCCATGTATTAATTGCAAAAAGATATTAACAGAGTCCTTAGCAGTCATGTATTTTCATAAAAAGTTTGCCTTTAATCCACAGCATTTTATATGCTATGATATAAATAATATAAGAATATAAAATTAATTTTTATAGAAGAGCTCAATATATGGACAGTTTATAATTTTCTAGATAAATTAGTTTGGGACAAATAGATAATCTTTCCCTTTGTGTAATTATGTGATGTATAAAGACACATGTACAGATAATGAAATGTTTCAGTCTGCATGGTCTTTAATTTGAAGCTCATTATTTGAAATTCCTTTGAAATGTATTTAGACAATGATTATTGAGTACCGTGAAGACCTATTAAAAGCTGATAAAGTTTATGATCAGATGTTAGCCAACATAGCCCAGCTTTATTGTTTGTCTAGGAATATTTTGCACACACCACTATTTTTTTCCCTGAGACAGGTTTTCTCTGTGTAGCCCTGGCTGTCCTGGAACTCACTCTGTAGACCAGGCTGGCCGTGAACTCAGAAATCCACCTGCCTTTGCCTCCCAAGTGCTGGGATTAAAGGCGTGTGCCACCACCACCACCCGGCTATACCACTCTATATATTGTGACTACTGTTTTTACATTCTAAAATAGACTAAGACTAAAAACAAAAATTTACCATGTTTCACCAAAATGTATCATACAGCTTGGTATGATTCAGACTTCAATTAATGTTTTGTATTATTTTCAGTAGCTCCTACCATGGAAAGACATGTGGATTTGTTTTTCAATTAGTATTGTAGACACTATAGTGAGGAAAATTAATAAATAAAGAATAAATGACCTAATGATAATACATCTTTTTTTTGCATAAGAATTTAAAAAGGGTTTCTTTAAAAAAAACTGTGTATATTTGTTCTTAAATGAATATCTTGGAATTCATATGTTGTGGTTGTTATTGTCTATCCAGTTTATGTTACTGTTCTTAAATATTATTAACATTTGTACTAAGGAGGTAAGTCAGTACTAATCTGTACTTAGGAGTAGGTCAGAGAAGTTCCTTGGCATGATCACCTGTACCAAGTCCTCAGCATCCTTATAAAAGCCATGGTTGTGTCTGTAACTCCAGCACTGAGGAGTGGAGAGACAGATACCAAAAACTCTCTTCTTAGCCTAGTCAAAATACTGAACTTTATGTTTACAAAGAGATTATGTCTCATCTCAGTAAAATGAAGAGCTATTTGGTAAATTGTCTGACTTTATGCTCTGGTCACTTCATATTAATATAGTGGTCCATATATCCACTCAGTCCAATCATATATACCACATAAACACACACACACACACACACACACACACACACACACACACACATACACACACACTCACACACACTCACACATACCATAACTACTAATACAATCTTTGGATTCTTATAAAATTGTTTGAATTATTTGTTTACAAATCCTACAAATATTACTCTTGTTAGTACAAAAGCTTACAAACTTTTCTACAATTATTACTTTTACAATAATTCAAGAAGTAATAGAATCTCATCCTATGGAGTAATTTCCATAGTATCCACTAACATCTGGAAAATAATTCCATTCCATAAGGCTTAAAATCCTGTGTTCTATAATTGTATTTGAACTAAAGACTATTTTCTTATCATATATCTGTTTCAAGCAGTCAGACATAGATGGATGGATGGATGGATGGATGGATGGATGGATGGATGGATGGATGGACAAATGGACAGACAAACAGACATATAGACCAGTCAAACAGAGGGGTAATATTTAAAGAAATGAATTTGTACATATAGCAAACACTAATATTTTTCTTTTTAAATATTTGTTTCTTTTGCCTTATGTGCATGTGTTTTTGTGCCTGTGTGTATGTATGTGTACCATACACATGTATAAACCCAAGGAGGTCAGAAGATAGTGCCAGATCTGTTGGAGTGTGAGTTACAAACATTGAAAAGCTACCACGTGGGTGCTGGGAACCAAACCTGAGTCCTCTGCAAGAACTACTGAGCGATCGAATTGTTTAACCCCCAAGAATCATACATTTTGCCACAAGCTTCAAGAAACAAGAGGATGGTCCATCATCATTTTAACCTACTTATTCAGCTATAGTAAAACTCTCTCAGCTTAGAGAATCAGATGGGCTATGCTTGATGCACATATCTTAGGTCCATTCTCACCACCAAAGCAGAGATGCAAGTCTGTACCTCCACTGCTTAGAGAGCTCACAGCCAAGCCAGTTTAGCTCAGAGGATAAACTCCATTTTCAGTGAGAGACTCTACTTCAAAAAAGACAATGTCTAAGGAGAGATGAAGATAAGCAAAGGATGCATATGAGTTGTGATGATTTGTATATGCTTAGCCCTGGGAGTGACACAATTAGAAGGTGTGGACTTGTTGGAGTAGGTGTGGCTTTGCTGGAGTAGGTATGGCATTGTTGGAGTATGTGTGTCACTGAGGGTGTGGGCTATAAGACCATTATCCTAACTGCCTGGAAGACAGTATTATTCTAGCAGCATTCAGATGAAAATGTAGAACTCTCAGCTCTGCCTGGACACTTCTGTGCTCCTGCCTTGATGAAAATATACTGAACCTCTGAACCTGTAAGCTAGACACAATTAAATATTGTCCATATAAGAGGTGCCTTGGTCATGGTGTCTGTTCAAAGCAGTAAAACCCTAACTAAAATGTTTGGGTACACCACCCAAATGCACGCGCGCGCGCACACACACACACACACACACACACACACACTCATGCATGCACACATACACACACCATTTGTGAAGTACCCTTACTATGTAAGTCTATGTAAGTCATTATCTTAGTTAGGGTTTTACTGCTATGAACAGACAGCATAACCAAGGCAAGCCTAATAAGGACAATATTTAATTGGGGCTGGCTTACAGGTTTGGAGGTTCAGTCCATTATCATCAAGGCAGGATTGTGGCAGCATCCAGGTAGTCACAGTGCAGGAGGAGCTGAGAGTTCTACATCTTCACCTACTGGTCAATAGGAGACACATGACTCCTATGTGGTCAGGAGGAGGGTCTTAAAGTCTATGCCCACACTGACATACTTCCTCCAACAAAGCCACACCTCCAAATAGTGTCACTCCTTGGCCAAGTGTATTCAAACCACCACACTTTGCGGTTAGGTGTCTAAACAAGCAGCTTGCTCTTCCAGGCAGATATTTCTAAAAATTAGTCATGCCATTACTATCTGTGGTAGTGTTACAATTAAATTTGTAACACTGGAGCCAGAAAAGCAGGAGAAGGATCAGTGTGTGTGACCACAATGGGAAAGACTATGGTATGCATATAGAAAGATGTAAGTCAGGCTGATTCTAACAGACAAGGTGCTAAGGTCACACACCTTGAGAACAAAATGGAAAAATCCTCATGGCCAATTGTCACATCTCTCACCACTTCATAGTGGATAATCTGCTAAAAGATATTACTGAGGTTTTAAAATGATAAAACACAAATATAAATGCATGTCCATTTATTTATAATGTCAAAATTTAGAGGATTTAAGCAGAACTAAGCTACTAAGTCACATTTTAAGAGATCAAAGTTCTGCAAATACATACACATGATAGCACACAAGCATGTCTTCTTACAGGGTGAGTCTGAAGGCCAAAAACACATTTTCATAATTATAAGATCAAATATATTTCTTGGACCAAAACATATTCTGGAAATTGTATGTTGGTTATAAAAACAATCTGTTATAGAGAAGCAAAAGCAGAAGGAACAACTGCCTTGATATTTTAGAGGTGAACTTATGACAGCCAAAACCTGGAGCAGGAGGATTAAAATGCCTTTAATTTGATCATTCTTTGCCTGCAAAATGCCACAGCCATTATTGTTTTTGAAAGCTCTGGAAACACGTCCTGATGCTTTCAAGCACCTCATTCTTCGGAGTATGCTGCGGTATTTCTACTCCCTTCCTTCCTCTTCCCAGCATCTAAGCACACTGTCTGCTTAAGTCTAGGAGGCACTCACTGCTTGCACTGTCTGCTGAACTCTGGCAGATATAATGCATCTGGGTTTCCTTAGTGATATTCTGAACACATTTTTGTTCTCTTCCACCCAGAGCACATGCTTCTGGTGGAATTCCTGTTGTGTGGGAGGCCAGCTAAACTGCATTCACACACTGGCACTCCCAGATGTGGCCTCGCTGGATTTATTCCAGTCCCTCTGCCTCAGCAGCCAGACATGTGTTGCTGAAGTCTGTTCTTCAGCATCTGAGCCTGACAACCACAGGAGCCTTTGTGCTGTTTATTTATCTGATGGCTGTGGAGCCTCTGTCTCTGTCTGCCTCTCTGCCTCTCTGCCTTTGTCTCTTTTTCTGTCACTGTCTCTGTCTGTTACTCTCTCTCTCTCTCTCTCTCTCTCTCTCTCTCTCTCTCTCTGAGTATATGTTTTCTTCTTTTATGTGCTCTTCATTCCTTCTTTTCTATTAAAATTATAACAAAAACCATTTGTTTCCAGGGGAAAAAAGTATGCCTTTTAATGGGAGCCAGGAGATGAGGTATGGTGTCTGGGTGTTTGTTTTAGCTACAGGAAGGTCACTACAATTATGTTTGCAGGAAGACACCTGCACCATCTGTTTTTGTCAATAAGCCTTTATAAAGAACACAAAACATAGTCATTTCCCACCAGGATGTATTCTTCTGGACACATGAAGAATGTTGGCTCACCTGGAACGTGACTATTTCTTGAAAGATTTTTTTGCTTTATGACACAGTAAGAGTTGGGTGTTTGTGAGGAAAATAATCATGTCTGAAGTTAGAAAGCTTGAATCCCTATTCTGTCTCTCTGTCCCTCTGTCTCTCTCTGCCTCTCTGTCTCTCTCTCTGTCTCTGTCTCTCTCTCTCCCTCCCTCCCTCCCCACCTCTCTCTCTCTCTCTCTCTCTGGACATTGATGATGATTGGGGAAATGGTACAAGAAAGCAATCACAGCCATCCAGCCATCACTGTTCAGACTGATGATTTGAATACCTGAGGGAGATATGAGATGATGGACATATAATACTATAAATGGTACTGGGTATACAATTGAGGGAAAGACATCATTCACAGGAAATGACCACAACTCTTTGTCAACTGATTCCCATCACTAGGGAAATGTCCAATGAGTGAAGTGCCAAGGCCTTCAGAGAGCGGTCAGGCATGACAACTCTCTCTTTGCTGCTATTTACTCTTGTGATATACACAACATCCAAAGTATGCATAAGATATTTTTGTTCACATGTAAGGAAACACTATCTGTATCACTTTAAATAAGGAAAATTAAGACTACAGCTTAGGAAGGAAAGGATACCTTCTCTGGCCTCCTGAAAGTTCAACAGTTTCATCAACAGTTACACATCCCACTGTTATCATAGCTATTTTTTTAAAAAACAGAAAACACAGACTTTTGATATTGTGGATAGGATTGTGAAATCAAAAAACATCCCAATGTGTGACGAGTGCTGTGTGTAACAAAGAGGCATCGTCTCATTTCTTGACTTTCCAGTCCTAAGAACAATCTTTAACTTTGGCTTTCACCCAGAGGATCTCCCTGGTCTTCGAAGAGCAAATATTCTCTTCTGGATTAATTATCTCAGAGGAAATGGTTTTCCTCAGTCTCAATATCCCTAAAGGGGAGCCTATCATGGATGGATGGATTTTCTATGTTAATGAGTCATTTATTTTCTTTTATTTTTTAAGTCATCTCCATAAACATCGCTTAGTGTGAAGAAATAAGTTATTGTTTGTTGTAGAAAAACACTTTTTAATTACATGAATATTTTTTGGGGGGTGAGATAAGAAGGAAAACCATAGATTGTTTTAGTGCAAAACAGAATGTTGGGTTAACTGCCTGAATCAGAACTTTCCCATACCGACTTTGGGATGAAGGCTTGTTCTAATCAGTAATCTTCACCAAGTTCGTAGGGTTAGAGGTGACTCAAGCTCCATGAATCTGTTCTGGTCTTATTTAAAGAAAGGCCCCTGCGTCATGTGGAGTTGTGTCAAAATGTGTGCTATGTCATGTTATTTTAAAAAGACAGCTTGGAGAGAGGAAATCGAACTCTCTTTTTTTTTTCAGGGAACTTTGCCCTTTTGTAGAAGTCATTTCCCACACGTCTCACTTTCCTTGCAGTGGGGCTGTGGTGTATTTTTATCATAGATATATCCCTAATGACTTCTCATGTCGAGCTTGCGAAGTGAACTATTTTTCATTAATATTTATCCTCAGCTGCTATTAAATGCATTGCTCACAGCTGAATACATTTACCATCGATCTCCTATCATTTGGACGGCTCATCCATCTGCAGGGTTGGCTAAACACATATATTTGTTATTTTTAACAATAGAAAAAATTCACAAACCTAAATGAGCTTCAGTTGTCTTAGCTAAGAAAGTTTGAAAGTGTCAATCTTGTTTGTATTCTGAATTTTGAAGTACATGCAAAAATTTTTTTAGAAAAGTAAAAAAAAAATTAAATTAAATTAGAAAGTATAAATATCCAATGGGCTGCCAGAGGAGGAAAAGGCAGCTTTCTTTAGAGCTGTGATTTGTGGTAGGTTGACCATGCTTCTGTGCATGTCCCCGCACACATGTACATGTGGAAAACAAAAATAAATTGAGTGGCTTATTTATATTTAAAAAACCATAACAAGTAAATGAAGATACAAGGATGTGTATGGATCCAGGAGGCTGACAGGAGGAGTGGTACAGAAATGATTCCATGTGTATACAATTCTCAAATAGTAAATTAAAATATTATATAAAAATAAATGTGTTAATTTAAAAGTATAAAAAGCACTTTGATGGGTAAAATTACACTGGGTTATGACGGACTGTAACTTTAGGGTTCATGATCAAGTATGTAGTCTTGAATAAGGACATGCTCAGGTATATGAGTTGTTTTGTTATTATAAATCCACTTTTGGTTTTGAGTGTCTTTTTCTTTTTTTTTTTGCATTTTTTTATTGGATATATTCTATATTTACAATCCATTTCCCTTTTTCTGGTTCCCCACCCCTAAAGGTCCCACGAAATAGTATATATTTCAACTTCAATTTGGGTAAGTTGCCTCTGGGTTTATGACTCAGTGCAATTAACCAAATAACCAATTAAAGCCATCCCCATTCCCAAAGCTAAAACACTGAGTCAGGAAACCCTATCCCTAAGTTCAGTTTGACACACGCCAACTTTTGTTTATTTCAGTCTTAATACAATGCCCTATTTTTGCTGATGAAAACTGGCCAGGCATGCAATGACTGGGGTGTGAATCACAGTCTACAACAATTTGAGAATGGAGTCTAACTACAGATTTCAATGGAAATGAAATAATTGTAGTAGACTTTTAGGCTTTACGGCAATCTTGATTGAACTCCTATTGGCGGGAGTTGCAGGTTAGAATGTGGTACTGAAGTCCTGTGACAGAATAGACTCTGCCTACACTGGATGGTAGGAAAGGCTGTCAGAAGGCAGGACTCCACATCTTTATCTGCACTGAAATGTGCTCATATATTCTAATCCCAAATTCCTGGATCCAACTGGTTCTTAGTCGTTGTGCTAATTTTAATTAAAAAGACCCATTAAACTCTGGAATCCAATGTGGGCTATAATTGGTCTAACCAAAACTGAAGTTTTATTTTGAGATGTATTTACCCTCTGGCTAGGAGATAAGAATGCCTTTCCAAGCAAAATTTGTAAGCTCCTTTTTTAGAGCATTTCCTGAGAATTTAGCATCCTGAGTTCATCACTCACATTCTCAAATTCTTCAGCATGATTATGAGAAACAACCTCATCGTTAGCCTCCTTTCTGCATAAAGTCTGAGCATTTGCTCATCTCCAAATAGCCTTTGACACTCAGAGCTACACCCTAAATAGATGCCAATAGAAAATGTAAAAAATACCCTTTTTTCTTTTAAAATATTTATTTCTATGTATGTATATCTTTGAATGATATTTGCAGAGAACAGGATAGTACATCTTATGCTGTGGAGCTGGAGTTGCAGGAGGTTGTGAGCCACCTAATGTGGATGCTGTGAACTAATATTAGGACCTGGGCACGAAGAGTAGAAACTATACCTTCTGAGCCACCTCTCCACCCTCTCTACCTTCTCCCTTTTTCCCATCCTCTCAACCATCTCCATCCTTTTCATTCTTCCCTTCTTCTCCATCCCCTCTACCCTCTCCACCTTCATGCTCTCCATCCTCTTTGCTTCATTCTGCGGAGACAGGGTCTTAATATGTTGCCCAGATTTCAACATGTGGATTTTGAGTTTGGGGCTCATTATAACACTCCTCATACTCAGCTGGATTAAGAATACAAAAGAAACCTGGAGTTGCTACGTCATCTGGGGTATACCTCACATCAACATCAGCAAGTAAATGTCAAGTAAGAGTCACATTAAAATTTATTTTTACATTTCTGTGATGTTCCATCATCACTGCAAGACTCTTGAATGGTGAGAAATGTAGCTCATCTCCATGCTCCTAAAACCTCAAGGATCCAACTTAATTCTCCCCATGCTATCTGTTGTCTTTTTTCAATTTTCCCACTCTTTGTGTTCTTCAGATTTTGCCACCTCTATGTAGAGGAGATTCTTGTTATTCTTCTTGTTTATTTTTAGAGCCCAGCTATGTCGAGTGTTGATTGAATGTCTGAGGAGTTTCTCCTGGGGTTTCTAATTGCTTCAGCAGTGCTTCTTAATGGATATTTAAAGGCATCTAGAAATAGTCTCTAAAATCCTATACTTTTATTAAATCTTAGCTGCTTTTTCATATGGGATTTTCAGTACAGTTTCTATTACATTTCCATAGCTAACAGCATATTTTTCAGGTAGCTTATGTATAACATGTGGCATGAATCTGTTATTAGTTTCATAGGTCATTGTTTTAAGAGTCTTCTATAATGAATGATACTGTCATTCTCATCCTGTGAGTATCCTTGACTTCCTTCTGTTTTCATTTTGTGGGTTCTTGCCATATACAGAATAACCTAAGAGAGTAAAAGAAATTGCATAAATAGACTGGATGTATCTTGCATTTTCTTGTCAAGCCCTTCAAGGCTCGGGATTGTGAAAAACAAACAAGATAGAAATTGAGGATGAGGAAGTCAAGGCCAGAGCAAGAAAAGAAGCTGTAAAAAGAGTTTGACACCTGACCAATACAGATGCAGATACTCACAGCCAACCATTAGACTGAGCCAGGGTACCACAATGGAAGAGCTAGGGGAGGGACTGAAGGAGCTGAAGGGGATTGCCACCCCATAGAAAGAACAATATCAACTAATTGGATCACCCAAAGCTCCCAGGACTAAACCACCAACCAAAGAGTACACATGGAGGGCTCCATGGCTCCAGATACATATGTGGCAGAGGATGGCCTTATCTGACATCAACGGGATGGGAGGCCCTTTGTCCCGTGGAGGCTTGTTGCCCCAGCATAGGGGGATGCTAGAGCAGTTAGTGGAAGTAGGTGAGTGGGTGGAGAAACACACTCATAGAGGCAAAGGGGAGGGGGCAGAGGGGGGATGGGATGGGGGTTGTGGAGCCATAACTGGGAAGGGGGATATCATTTGCAATGCAAAGGAATAAAAGGGCTAATAAAAAAAGAGACAGACAATAGTCTCACATACTGTCTTCTTCGATTGTGCTGATCTTTCTTTGAGATTGAATGAGCAAAAGTTCTGACCCGTGAAAGCTCATCAGTCGTTAACACTTGGATACCGCAATACTGCACAGCTGTTTATTCATAGCACACGAGTAAACACAGCGGCATCTGCCTCACTTCGAATTGCTGGCATTGGGTGACAGGAGAAAATCTGCAGGCATGCTTCTAAGAAGACCATGGCACAGACTGACCTTGCTGAGTCATATTGAAACAGTGGTGACACAATACAGAATCTCTTCTCTGGAGAGGAGTGCAAAAGGATTTAAAAGTGCTCACTTAGGGAAAGGCAAGCAGCTAAGAGGGTGAAATGAAAACAGACCTCAGCCGCAAGCAATGGAATGTCTGAATGGGCGAAGTCTTGCCACACATGTATAAAGACAGGTGGAATCCACAGAACCACATAAAACTGGGTGTAGTAGCAAATGCTGTTAATCCCAACACTTTTAGTAGAAAGTGGGGCATAGACAGAGAGGGATCCCTGAGAGTATATGGACCAGCTAGCCTAGCAAAAGTACGTGTCTTACCTGTGAGGACTAACAACAGCATGATTTTTTTTATTCTCTGATCTACACACACACACACACACACACACACACACACACAAGGGAAGGACACAAGGAGAGGGGAGGGAGTGAAGGAGATCAGGAGCACTTTTCTAACAAATTTATAAGAAACTGATACTTTACAAGTCTGCTTTCCTCTACCAGACCTCCACTCTCCTGCCATCTTTCTGCCTGTCTTCACCAGGCTTGCAGATCCTGAACCATACAGATTAGATTGCCTCCCTCCAACCTACCTTCCCTGTTGATGAGCCCGTTGGCACACCTGCACCTGCCTAAAGGCCCGTAAATAGTAAAAATCAGTAAATTCCAGGGCAATATGACAACTTTAGAGCATGGCTACCTTACTGCAGAAATTCCTGAATATCCTAACATAATCAAAGCATAAGAAAATGGACTTGAAACCAATCTTATAAAGGTGATAGAGGTCTTTAAAGAGGAAATGAATAAACCTCTTAAAGAAACACAGCAAAATATAAGCAAACAGGTAGAGGTCTTCAAACAGGAAACAAATCCCTTAAAGCAATAGAGAAAAATACAATTAGATAAGTGAAGGAAATAAATAATAGTGTTCAAGACCTGAAAATGGAAATAGAACCAATTGAGAAAACACAATCTCAGGGAATCCTGGAGATGGAAAACCTAGAGAATAGAACAGGAACAACATATGCAAGCATCACCAACAGATCTCTTCAAGAGATGGAAGAGAGATTCTCAGGTACAGAAGATACAATAAAAGAAATTGATTCATCAGTCAAAGAAAATGCCAAAACTACAAATGGTAAATCCTAACACAAAACATCCAGAAACCTGGGATACCATGAAAAGACCTGACCTAAGAATAACAGGAAGAGGAGAAGGTTAAGAGTTCCTGCTCTAAGGCCCAGAAAATATTTCCAACAAAATTTTAGAAGAAAACTTTTCCAACCTGAAGAAAGAGATGCCTATAAACATACACGAAGTTTACTGAACACCACTTAGATTAGAGCAAAAAAGAAATACTCCTGCCACATAATAATCAAAACACAAAATATACAGAAAAAAAATATTAAAAGTGGCAAGAGGAAATGGCCAAGTAACATAAAAAAGGCAGACCTATTAGAATTACACACAAATTCTCAACAAAGACTCTCAAAGCTCTAAAATGAAGGGTCCGGACAGATATTGTATAACCTCTAAGAAACCACAAATGCCAGCCTAGACTACTATACTCAGAAAATCTCTCAATCACCTTAGATGGAGTAAACAAGACAAATCCAAATGCAGCCAGCCCTATAGAAAACGTTAGGAGGAAACCTCAAACACAAGGAGGAAAACTCCATCCAAAACACAGGAAATAAGCAACTCTATACTGGCACAAACAAAGGAAGTGCGCACACACACACACACACACACACACACACCCTGCCCAAAACACACACACTCACATATAGTAACATCACCAAAATAAAAATGATCAAAATAACCAGAAGTAACAATCTCTGCTCATTAATATCTCTTAATATTAATGGAATCAACTCCTCAATAAGACACAGGATAATTGAATGGATGAAAAAACAGGTTCCATTATTTGGCTGTATTCACATAACATACCTCAGCAATAAGATGCACATTACATCAGAATAAGAGTATTTCAAGTAAACAGACCCAAAAAGAAAGCAGGAGTAGCAATTCTAATGTTTAATAAAATAGACTTTCAACCAAAATTAATCAAAAGAAACAGGAAAGGGCACTTTATACTTATCAAAAGAAAAATCTACCAAGATGATATCTCAATTCTGAACATCTATGCATGAAACACAAGGACACCCACATTTGTAAAAGAAGCATTGCTTAAGCTTAAATTTTACATAGAAATCCATACATTAATGATGGGGTTCAACACCCTACTCTCACCAACTGACAAATTGGAAAGGATGACATTAAACATTGCTGTTTTTGCATAATATGATAGTATACATAAACGACCCCCAAAATTCTACAGGAGAATTCCTACAGCTGATAAACCACTTCAGCAAAGATGTTGGATAAATAATTATCTCAAATAAATCAGTAGCCTTCTGTTATACAAATAACAAATAGGCCAAGAAAGGAATTAAGGAAACAACATCTTTCATAATATCTATGAATAATATAACATATATTGGTATGAAATCCCTTTATGACAAGAACTTCAAGATGCTGAAGAAAGAATTTGAGGAAGATATCAGAAGATGGAAAGATCTTCCATGTTCATGGGTCAGTAGGATTAACATGGTGAAAATGGCTATTTTACCAAAAGTAAATTACAGATTCAATGCAATTCCCACAAAATTGCAGTACAGTTCCTTACAGACTTTGACAGAGCAATTCTCAATTGCATATGGAATAACAAAAACCATTAAAACAATCCTGAACAATAAAGAACTTATGGAGGTATCACCAATCCACAATGCAATAGTGATAAAAGTTATATGGTATTGGTATAGGAACAGACAGGTTGATCAATGAAATTGAATTGAAGTCCTAAAAATAAACCCGCAGACCTACGGACACTTGATTTTGACAAAGAAACATCAAGTAGTACATCTCAACATAAAACTGGATATAATAAATCCAGTAGAATAAAAAGCAGGGAAAAACCTTAAACTCCTTTGTACGGGAGACAACTTCCTGATAGCTCAGGCGCTAAGATCAACATCATTAAGTGGGACCTCATGAAACTGAAAACCTTCTCTAAAGCAAAGGACACTGTCAATAGGACAAACTGGAAACCTACACATTGGGAAAGGATCTTCACCATCCCCACATTTGACACAGCACTAATATCCACAATTTATAAAGAACTCAGGAAGTTAGACACCAACACCCCAAGAAACCAAATTGAAAAATGGGATATAGAGCTAGACAGAGAATTCTCAACAGGGGAATCTCAAATGACCAAGAAGCACTTAAAGAAATGTTCAGAGTTCTTAGTCATCAGGGAAACGCAAATCAAAACAACTCTGAGATGTCATTTTACACTTGTCAGAATGGCTAAGATCAAAAAACTCAAGTGATATAGCACATGGTGGCTAGGATGTGGAGCAATGGGAACACTCCTCCATTGCTGCTGGAAGTGCAAACTTGTTCAACCACTTTGAAAATCATTTTGGCATTTTCTAAGAAAATTGGGAATAATTATAACTAAAGACTGAGCTATACTCCTGGGCATATACTCAAAGGATTCCCTGCTATATCATAGGGACAGTTGCTCAACCGTGCTCATAGCAGCTTTATTCATAATAGTCAGGAACTGGAAACAACCTAGATGTCTATCAACTAAAGAATGGATAAAGAAAATGTGATACATCTACAGAATGGAATAATATTCAGCTATTAAAAACAAAGACATCATGAATTTTGCAGGCCAATTGATGGTACTAGAAAATATCATCCTGAGTGAGTTAACCTGGACCTAAAAGACATGCATGACATAGACTCATGGATACTAGCCACAAAACACAGAATATCCACAGTACATTCCATAGACCCAAATAAGCTAAACAAGAAGGAAAGCCCAAGTGAGGATATTTGGATCTGTCTTAGAAGGGGGAGTAAAATAGTCATAAGAGGCAGATGGAGGGAGCAAACAGGGTAGGATAGGGGATGGGGATCAGAATGGAGGGGGTTCAGGATCAGGTGTGGGGATGGACAGGAAAGATGGCTAGATGGCCATGGGGATGAATGGAAGTCTGCAGCTGGTAGTGGTTACCTCCTTACCATCTCCAGGGGGCATCTCCAGGAAGAGACAGAGACTTTGGATAGGGAAGATGCCTAAGAATCAATGGGGTTGACTTTAGCTGTGACTCATATTGAACCTGAAGTGGCCACCCCTGTAGCCAGGCAGGAACCCCAGTGGAGCAATAGGGACACCAACCTATCCACAAAACTTTTGACCCCAAATCTATCCTGTCTACCAGGAGATGGACCAGAGAGAGAGACTGAAGGATTGGACAACCAATAATTGGCCCAACTTGAAACACATCCCATGATCAAGCACCAATCCCTGATGCTATTTAATACTGCTCTGTTATGCTTGCATACAGGAGTCTAGCAAGACTGTCCTCTGAGAGGCTCTATCCAGCAGCTGACTCAGAGGAATGCAGAGACCCACAGCCAAAGAGTGGATGGAGCTTGGGATGCTTTATGGAAGAGTTGAAGGAAAGATTTCAGGCCCTGAAGGAGATAGGAACTCCACAAGAAGACCAACAGAGTGAACTAACCTGGGCCCTTAGGGCTCTCAGAGACTGAACCAACAAGGAACATACAAGAGTTACACCTAGGCCTCCTGCACATCTGCAGCAGAAGTGCCGCTTGGTCTTCATGTTGATCCTGAACAACTGGAATGGTGCCTATCCACAAAACTCTTGGCTGTCTGTGGGATATGTTCTTCTAGCTAGGTCTCTTTGTCAGACCTCAGTGAGGAAGGATGCACCTAACCCTACAGAGACTTGATGGGTTAAAATGGTGGGATACACAGAGGGGATCTCTACCCTCTTTCAAGAGGAGATGGGAAAAGGGATGGAGGAATGGATTGTGGTAGGGTGAGGGTAACTGGGAGTTGGTCATGGATATGAAGTGAATAATAATAATAATAATAATAATAATAATAATAAAGAAATTGATACTTTAAAGAGTGTTTCCCTAAAACATTTATGCTTTCTGGTATTCATCATCTTTATCATCTAGTTGAGAATGTCTCTCCCCATGTCTGTCAGCTTCCATTTTCTTTGGCTATTTACATGAATTAAATGTGTTTATGTCTATCTACAATTATATAAGTATAAGTACATTGTATTCAGATATTCAAGGAATAGAATCTGTTAATTAATTTAAGAAGGATCCAAACTTTTTTCCGTTCAGTTTGGATATGAATAGTTTTTCCCAAAGTTAAGTGTTCCCAACTGATGGTACTCCAGGGAAATAATAGAAGTTATGAAATGGGGCATGGTGAGAGGATACAGACAATGAGATGTTATGGTTTGATTTGTAAATGTTTTCCAAGTGCTCTTTTGTTGAAGGCTTGGTCTTCAATTAAGAGTGTTCAGAAACAGAGTCATTAGGAGATGTATCAGGGTAGCTCTAGCCTCATGTAGTAAGTGAGCAATTTACAGTGTTCAGCCATTTCCTTGCCATGTACGCACAGGATAACATACTACTGATCCTCATGCCAAAGCAAGAGATCTATGAAATCATGGAACAACACCTAGGAAACTGAACTACAGCAAACCTTTTCTCTTTTGAAGCTGGTTTCATTTTGCTTCGGTTCGGTTTGATTTTAACAATAATGGGAATATAATTAACACACTCAATATTAAATTTAGATCAGGCAATGGAAAAGTTAAAGTTTTTAAGGGAACACTGTGTTTGTTATTCATTAAATCAGCCTCTCATATCTTTTCTGGGATCTCTAAGAAAGAAAAAGGCAATGAACAGGGCCTACAGTTTCTCCAGCTGGTGCATGGCTCTTTGCATGTGTTTGCAATTTTTTCTTCTTGGATTTCTGATTCCCTTTTGCTTATTTGCTTGTTTTGAATCTGGTGAATTTTTGGCTCAATGGTTTGCTTGATTTCTACTAGTACCTTTTTGCCAGTGTTTCACCCTAGGTCAGACTCTGTTCAATCCTCAACCTGACAACTCAACTCAGTAGACCTGAATGGTTTTGCAAGCTCCATATTCTCTTTTGTTGTTGTTGTTGTTGTTGTTGTTGTTATCATTGTTGCTTGTTTGGTTGGTTTGGTTTCTTGTTCTTGTCTTGTTTTGTTTTGTTTTTTAACCCCACTAGGCAAAGATCTTTTATATTCTTATCACAATACTGAAGACTCAAGGATAGCTCAGGAAAGATTACCACAAAATTAGCCTGGCTCAAGTAATGTTTACTATAATGACATTACCTGTGAGAAAGAGTGAGCAGTCACTCTGTTAGTCTTCTGAGGGAGAGACGAGTGAAAGTCCCTTTCCTTTGAACTTCATGTTCCAATTCATCCCTATGTCAAAGACAGTTAGGAAAGCTGTCATCAATTTCCTCCTTGCAGCTTCATCTCCGTTCAAACAGCTGTGTGTCTAGTTTTCCATTTGTTTCTCTCCAGCTTCTCTGTCATATCTTGTCTTCTTCCTTCCTCAGATGGTTTCTGTTCTCATTCTTTCCTAGGGGTGTAATTGTTGAACATGTCCAGGATAACATTTTATCTATAATATGTTGGAAAATATATCTCAACTATATTATTTGTGAAACTAAGATATAACTCCCATGTCACATCTAGTTACCTTAACTGTCAATTGGACAGTCGACAGTCACCTGGGTAGGTAATCTCAGTTGGGGGATTGCCCAGATCAAATTGAACTGAGGGCATGTGTGTGAGGAATGAATTGTAAACTAATACAGGGGATCACAGTCTACTCTGGGCAACACCATTCACTGAGAAGGCAGTTGTGGGCTGTTTAAGAAAAGTAAAGAAATGTGGATCTGAAAATCCACTCTTCCATGGTTTCTGCTTCAAGTTTCTGCCTTGACTTCTCTTAATGATGGACCAAAAAAGAAAGTCCTTCTCTGCCCTAAGTTGTTTTTTAGTGATAGTGTTTTATCACAGCAACAGAGAACAAACTACAACCTTACTTGTCCCCTCATCTGTCCCAAAGCATAAATATCATAGACTTACCAAGATTTACTTGGCTTACATTACATACAATTTTGGTTCCATTTTCTACTGTCTCCCCATTCTTCATTTCACTTTTACTTTACAAGTCAATCCCAATCTAAACTCACCTTCCCTATCAGCAATTACTATGGCATTGACCACCATCTTACTTACCCACTTAAGAGAACTACTTACTGCTACTGGTCAAATCTCACCCAAGGCTGACTGATTTCTCTAGTCACCATACTAGGTCATGGCTTGGCTTTCTCAGTCTGCTTTTCAGCTTTATGCAAGAACTTGGGTTTCTTCTACTTTGAAGTAACATAAGTCTAAGTCACTTTCTTTATTCTGCTCCTAGTCATACAACACATTTTAATTGTCCACTAAATCTCTGATAATCTAGACCAACAGCCCAAATACTCTTTTGAGATTGGAAAATCCCTATCTTACTCTATACCTACAGTATCCTTAGGTGGATTATATGGTAGATCATTTCAATGGCTATGTTTTCTTGCATCAAGGCAGCTATTATCTATTGCTTTCACATTCATTGTATTAATAATAGGTCTGAGATATCTTCTTTGTGGGCAAGGGATATAATTTAATGTGTTTGATGATTTAAGTTTGATTCCTGCAATCCATTCTTAAGGTAAAGAAGCTTATGTTCTAATATCCACATATATCCTGTGGCATACTTGTGTCACCAAAATATCCACATATTTTAAAACATGCAAACATCTCTATCCTGTAGTATAATTGTTGTCTAACTCCCACATCTATTTAAAACAAAATGATAGACTATTTCATATACATTAGCATAATTGTTGCAAAAATAAACAGAAAACATCAAAATAAGCCATTCCTTTGTGACTCTGGCCTGTAATTTCAGCACTTGGGAAACTGAGGAAATGGTATTACCATGACCCAGTAAAATCACCGTCAGTTATAGTAATGAATCCAGTCTATACTCCAGAGTGAGACCCTGTCACAAAACAAAAAGACAACAAACAAATCAAGCAAACAAACAAAACCAAAACACAAACAACTACCATAACCAACAAAACACCAGCAAAATCTTAAATTAAAACCTGGAAAATAAATGAGTTATCTGAATATGGTGTGTAAAATAGTACACACATGGGTTTTTTCTTGAGTTATTAGAAACAATATACATCAAAGAAGGATACACATTCTAAAACAGTCTGCTTTAGTTTCCTTGAGATAGTATTCAAAAGGAGAATGGTTGAATCTTAAAGCATCTCAAGTATAAACTATTTTACAACTATCTCCATATTATCTTCATCATTTACATCCACAAGAATGTTAAACAAAATATCCAAATTCTTCCTTCTTTGCAATGCCTGAGCCTGGAGAGATAAGTTCATCACCATGCTTCAGAAAGACTTCACTCTTCTGAAATTCTCCTAGGATGGGTCTGAAATTAACAGGTTAATCCACTAGGAACAGAAGCTCAGGAATATAAATTATGGGCTGCATAAACCAGACTTTATGAAACCAGAAAAGAGCATCGACCCCATAATTATACCTCCAGGAACTCTGCCTAGCACATACTCCCCCAACTTTATTTTGCTAACATCTCCTCCTCTGGCTGAGGGATGCTTGCACTGGGAGTCTTGAATTGTTCTGATCCTTCGGCAGGCTTCCTTCATAGAGCACCATGAATATTTTTCATCCTCGGTGTGCAGTATGTTTCAATCATAGCTAATTTGGGACAGTTCTGCAAAACTCTATTGAACTCCGTCATTCTTTGTGTTCAGAGAAGTATTCCCACTGTATAGGATAATTCTACGGAAAGAAAAGATTTTAAACAATAATATTTTTAAATAATCAAATAAATATGAATGTATGCTTTTCAGCAAAATCAAAATTGGGACCATCAATTTTCTGGTTGATGATCCTGAAAGTCTTTTCAGAATGGTGGAAAAAGCTCTAAAATATAAGTTGTTCTATTAGCACTATGTGGTCACATGAGAATTTGCTAAATTCTTTAGTCCTCTTTTAGTAGCTTAAAATATGAAATGAGTTCACAGAGGTGGAATAGTTTCAGGCAATTGAAGGCCAAGATTAAACTGCTTCATATTTCCCCTCTGAGAAGAAGTCATTTATCTTCAGTGGAACCATCAGAATTCTGGACAAAAATAAAAAATGTGAAATTATAAAATAGGGCTCACTTTCTGAAATGCTCTTCCAAGTGAATCATGCAGTCTGTGTATTTTTTTTTATTTGAACTATTCTGATGCAATTTTGCTCCCTAGATTCAATGTACATTTGGGCCAGTTCTTCATTTGAACATAGGAAACTAGAAGGCAACTTGAGTGGACAGACTCGAAGTACACCCCTGAGTGTTCCTTGTTAGATATATGGCTTCTGATCGTCACATACTTTGCAAAAAAGTGGGGGATTCCATAGAATTAAAGATCCATTGCATTATTTCTTTGGATATGCCTGATAGGCAACTAAAAAGTGAAAAGAAAGCATAAGAAATGCCCTGATGGCAGCTACGGGAAGCCTGCGAGTCAAGAGATGAAACTCATTATCCTGAAACAGTATTCCCAGGCCAGTGAGTGGGTGGCCAACACACATTTTGGATGGGAATGTGGCTAACCTGCAGCCGAGTTTGACACCTTTGAGGAGAAGATCCAGGCTGCAGGAGGGATTGAACTCTGTCGGAGGCGTTGGCCCGGAAGCACACATTGCCTTCCATGAGCCAGGCTCCAGTCTTGTGTCCAGGACCCGTGTGAAGACGCTGGCCGTGGACGTCATCCTGGCCAACGCTAGATTCTTTGATGGTGATCTTGCCAAGGTGCCCACCGTGGCCCTGACAGTGGGTGCTGGCCCTGTCATGGATGCTAAGGAGGTGATGATCCTCATCACAGGTGCTCGCAAGGCCTTCGCTCTGTACAAAGCCATCGAAGAGGGCCTGAACCTCATGTGGGTGGGTCTCTCTTTCAGCATACCTGCACTGTGTTTGTGTGTGATGAGGATGCCACCTTGGAACTAAAAGTGAAGTCAGTGAAGTATTTCAAAGGTTTAATGCTTGTTCATAAGAAGTTGCTGGACCCCCGTACAGTATCAAGGAGAAGGAAATTCCAAAACGCCAATCTGCTAAGACGCCATGCAGTGACTAGCCTGTGCTGGGACGGGGCATTCAGGACCTCCGAGGGACAGGCAGGTCTTTCCGGAAAGTGTCTGTAGGAGAGTAGAGTCACTTTTCAGTCCACTGTGGCGGCTGCAGATCCTTGGCTCGGCACATTCAGGCTAAGGAGTTTTGCTATGGAGAACATTGCTTACTATAATTTTCTCCTTCTTTTTCAGTACTGGGGACTGAACCCGTGATTTTTCACATGCCAAGGAGGTGCTCTGCCCCTGTGCACATAGTCAGCACTCTTCCATCAAGAACTCCTGTCTGTATATGCGCTTTTTCTTGAGTGGGCAGGGATTAGGTCTTGTGTACTTTGGACATAGCCTTTTCGGAGTCGTGAGAATCCCTCTTCTGCTAGCCTTCCCACTGAGAATTTTTATTTTAAAGAATACACTTCCAGAACTTGAATTATGCACAAGGAAGCAGTCCTTCCTGCCAGAACCGAGTACCTGGGGGAGAACCTGTCCCTTGTTCCCACTGTGTTGATTGTCTTTCCTGTTGTCAATAGCTAGCCTTTGGGAAATGGGCTTTCTGGGTAGGATTGAGCATGTGGCGCTAAGACAGCTTTCAGATAAACTCAAAGCTTCCAAAGGCCAGCCATGTCGTGTTCTCTCTCAAGATTCCAAAAGGCAAAAAGCCCTCCCGTCTGAGCTGTTTTCTTCTACAGATTCTTACTCACTCCCTAGTAAGGAGATCCACTGGGATCATGAACGTGGCTGTGATTGCAGTGTTTTTTTACCCAAGGTGAGGCTCCGGCATCTGCACATGCGCTGTGCTCTCCTACGCTCTCACCTGAGTGCCAAGATTATACAGGCTACTGCTCTCCTCCCTTAAACCGCCCTGGCATCCCCACCCTCAAGTCTACAAAATGCCCTCTGTTCTCAGCATCAGAACTAAACCCTTCGCCCACCTGTCCTCCAGGCTTCCTCCCAGGCTCCTCTGCTTGGCCTCTCTTTATATTTTCCGCCTCCTTTTCTGTCCTTGTGCCTCTGTGAAGCTAGAGCTGCCTATTCCCAGGAGAGGTCTTTCAGATCCTGGCCCAGGCCCATCCAGAAGTACTGTGTTTGGTACCAGCATTGGTTTGTAGTTTTTATGTGTGACTGTGCTGTGGTTCTGTTGTTAAGCTAATGGATCAATGGACTTGTTTACAATGTGAGATTTTCTTTTAAATTTAGTATTTTCGAAAGAAAGAAAGAAAGAAAGAAAGAAAGAAAGGAAGGAAGGAAGGAAGGAAGGAAGGAAGGAAGAGAACAAACGAAAGGAAGGAAGGAAGGAAGGAAGGAAGGAAGAAAGAAAGAAAGAAAGAAAGAAAGAAAGAAAGAAATGCCCTGTTAGAAGTAATCAACTTTGGCACAGCGACAAGTTTTATAGTAACCATTGTCAAACAAGGTGTTTTTTGCTTGTTTTGTTGTGTTTTGTTCTTAACCTCCTGAAACCCATAGCAGGGACTACACTTAGCATTGTTTGGACAAGTTTGTTTATTCTAAGGGTTTCCTACTAACCACCAGATAGAAAAATCTACTAAATATCCTAAAGTGTCTAGAACACGCCCTGAAAAGAAGTTACTGAGCCCAAATCCAACAATTGGATGGCAAAGGAAGAGCCCTGCCATTCTCGCTGATCAGTTATCTGTATCGTCACTAAAGACCAAACCCTCTTGGAACCTGCCTTCCACCTGATTTAGAGCCATGTCTCTGCGATTCCTTCCACCTAGGAGACAAGAATACATCCATCTTGGCCAGTTCAAGGCTGGGTCCTTTGCGGCCTATCAGTGTCATGTGCTTGGTTTGATCACTGTAAGGGCAGTTACTGTAGTTGTGTAGAGCTGAGGTTTGCACTTGTTTGGGCAATATATTACCAAAGGAAGGTGATCCTCTCAATGAATATCTCTTCGGCTGTTTATGTTTATGGTTTCCGTCTCCCCTCCCCTCCAGAGCGGCAGCTGCAGTGACCACAGAGTGGAAATATCTGCCTATGATTAGATCTAGGTTGGGGCGTGGCGTGACTCACTCCAGTGGTACAGGTGAGAGAGAGAGCTGCAGGCCCCAAGTTTCCTTTTTCTGAAACTAGAAAATTAATGGCTGTTAATGTTTCTAAAACAATTGACCGCCTGCCTTTGCCAGGCCTTTGTGGTATCAGACAGGAGAATGATGCACACAGAAATTGTAATAAGTCTGTTATTTTGCAGGCCCTGACCCTTAGCTTGAATCCACAAAGGTACTGCCTGTAACTCCTGAAGAGTGACGTCACTGCCACCTTCCCTCACACTTGGAAGATGATCCTTGAAACATCCTCCTAGTATTCTTTCTTCTTGTCTTAGTTCTTTTAACAGAGGAAAACATCTCTTAAAACTTACTTCATACCAAGATTTTTTTTTAGCCCCGAATTGTAGTTTTTAAAGACAGAGATTAAATGCTAGAAAACTGCAAGTTTTAATGGAATACTGAAGTCACATACCACCAATTCCTCATACCCTACCCTATGTCTCCTACTGTGACAAACACAGGCAAATATTGGCCTCTATAATTAAAAACTCAAGTCACACTGTATTATATATATACATATATATATAATATATAAGGTATATATTATAAGGTATATATATATATATATATTATATATATATATATATATATATATTATATACCTTAAACCTACAGGCTGCCTATAACATGCGATTACTCTGAACCACCTGCACATCTTCTCCTTCAGTCTTGTCTTTGCTCTCATTGACAGTGGACTTGCTATGGGTTTTAAGAGAGCAGAGACTGGCCTCATGGTGCATGTGTTGTAGTTTGGGTAGCATGCATGGTGATGACTTCTGAAAAGAACTTATCCTGCTGTGTGTCCTCCCTCCTACGTGATTAGCATTTGGCACTCCTGCCCAGGAGTGGCTGACACCATGCTTCTGCAAACTGCCTTCACCTGGTCTCCACTTTTGCAGGACTTAAAGCATTGATAGGCCCAGGGTACTCCCTGTAGGCTCTTATGTTTCTGTCATACACATAAGCATTCCTCTAGGCCAGGAGTGCAGGTTAGTTTCCAGCAACCTGATGTAAATCGAAGCATATCAAGCTAGCATGTATTTTAGGTGAGAAGCTGCATCTATCAGAGTGGCCTGGGGTGTGTTTATGGGGCGTTTTCTTGATCACTAATTAATGTTAGGAGGGTTTAGGCTGCTGTGACTGTTACCAAGCTTAGGTAAGTGTGCCTAGGGCATGGAAGAAATGCTGCTCAGCAATCCAGGAAATCAAGCCATGAAACAATGTCTTGAGCCCTCGTTTTCTTTTTCAGCTTCTGCCTTGAGTTCCTGTCTTGGCTTCTCTCCATGATGGTCAAGCCAGGTAAAGCCTTTTCACTGGGCATTTCCTTCTGAGAGGAGGAATACTTCCTGTTTGTCCAGTTAACTCCTGGCTAGTTTATGGATTATGATAGAAGTTATACAAATTGGCATCAACATTTTAGTTGGGGCAATGTAGTAAAGACATCTTTCTTTCTCATTATAAGGCCCAGATAGCTACCCTAGTTGTCAAGGAGTTATTTCCATGAGGAGAAACAGGGACCTCTTTTTGTTCCTAAAGGATCCGTTTGCCTTCCATCTACTTATTACTAGTGAAATCAGTAAAGAAATGGAAATATATGGATGATTCTATAAACCTGTGGCCAAAAGCCAAATTCTGTAAAACTGTAGCCAAGGGACAAATGTCACGTGGTTTCAGCCTCATGACTACTGTCACAAGAGGCAGGTGACACATGAGTGACCAAAAGAAAGGAATGTGACTGCTCTTAGGTATGGTGTAGGAAGAGGTTGATTATAGATAAATGGGAGATCGTAGCCATAGTAGACACGCGCCATGTGAGTAGAGGAGAACGGGGAAGGGTTGGAGAGGTGGAGAACGGGTGCCGCAGCCAGGAGCCCAAATGCACAAAGAGAGAGGGCAACTACAATTACGGATTCTGTAGGGAGGAGCAGCCCAGCCCTCTGGGATGGATAACTCCAGCCTAACGTCACAGTAGTGAGTGTGTATGTGTAAAAAAGTGAGACGAACTCCAGATTATTTTTTAAATCACTTTCTATTGGTGCCTTGGAGGTCAGGGCCTTTGTATAAGAATTAAAAAAAAGCAGAAGCCAGGTTGTTTTGTATAATCAAAGGCAAATTAAGGAAACTATGCAAAAACCACAGGTTATTGAATGGGAGAGTTAGATATTCGAAGAGACAAGCAGAAGCAGGGAGAGCATGTGTCTGTCATTTACTTTGCAAGGCCTCACTGAAGGCCCCGATCTCCAAGGCGAGGAAGATCTATCAATGCTCGTTAGGTGTCCTAGGCTGACCTGGTGGCTGTGGACCAAGGGAAGTTCCTTTTGTCAGTGTTCATTAGCTAATTTTGCATGATTGACTCTCTTTCCATATTTTTGGAAACATCAATTTCTTCAGTGCTTTGTGACAAATTGCTTACTAATATATAATTGCTTAGTAGATATAACTTGTGTTGGCTAATTTCTATATCAACTTGATTCAGGCTATAGAATCAATTGACAAAATGCTCCCACCAGATTTGCCTGTAGGCAAGCCTGAGGTACATTCTCCTGAATGATTATTGATGTGGGTAGGCGCATTGAACAAGGGTTGGTGCTACCTAGCTGATTCCAGATGATATAAAAAGCAGGCCGAGCAAACCAGGGAAGCATGCTTTGAAGACGCAGTCCTCCATGGCTTCTACTTCAGCTGCTTCTAGGTTCCTGATTTGAATTTCTACTCTGACTTCCCTAGATAATGGACTACAAGCTGCAAGATAAAACAAACCTGTTTCTCTGTAAATTGCTTATGGTCCTGATGCTGTACTGCAGAAATAGAAAAGTAATTAGATTACTATTTGTCTGAATCTGTATCAGAAAAGTCCCAGGCTGCCTGTATTTTCATTTTTATTTAGCTTGCAAAAACAATCTCTATCAGAGACTGGAGGGTTGGCTAAGTGGTTAAGAGGGTAGGTAAACAGCCCCTCCTGAGGGTCTCAGCACATTCCCCGGTGCCCACTCAAAGTGCTACACAACTTCCTGTAGCTCCATATCGATCTGGACTCCAGTTCCAAGAGACCTGACACCCTTTCTGACCTCCTTGAGCAATAGGCACACATGTGGTACACATACAAAATATATGCATGCAAAAATTAATAAACATAAAATAAAATTAATCCATAACATTTAGACAAAAGCACTCTGTCTCAGAAAATAAAATGGAGAATGATTAAGGAAAATATCCTGATGTCAATCTCTGCCCTAAATTCATATACACATACATGTATGCTGTGCACATTCATATGCACACATGGGAGCATGTATACATACACACACACACACACACACACACACACACATGAGAGAGAGATAGAAAGAGAGAGAGACAGAGACAGACAGAGAGACAGAGACAGAGAGACAGAAGATAGAGAGTGAGAAAGAGTAAGAGATAGACAGGCAGACAGGCAGGCAGGCAGACAGAGCTATTCACACTCAAACACACACACACACACACACACACACACACACACAATGATGCTCTAAAGCCTAGAAATTTGAATAATGAGAACTTCCATGTGATTATGTGCTATGAATCAGTTGGGAAATTGAGATGGAGAAAGACTCAATTCTGATGAGATGATTATATGAGCAATAGGAGAGATCAGAGCCAACATCCTTGGGGGTGATCTTTAGAATCACAAGTGAGTCTGGGCAAATTATAAACTCCTGAAGTGAAAAAGTCTTTCAAGAAAACAGGAACCTGAATGACAGGAATTAAGCAAAACAATTGTGGTTTGTTATAAAAGTCCCTGGTGGCAGGACTTATCTACCTTTGTCACAATATGCTTTGGGAGGTAAGAGAATATTTCATTGTATAAATACTTAGGGTCCTTTGTGCTTTACACATCTTGCATAGAAAAACATTCCAAGAAAAATCCAATGCAGTGGTGCCCTGAGAGTGGTCTTGGAACCCTTGTATCTTATATTAATTTCTTCCTGTATGTTGAGAAAATATTATGCCTTTATACAATGTGCAAGAAGGGGGAAAGTCATTGCATTCCTTTTTCCTACACTCTTTTAGAAGTGCTGAAATCTACCCTAGGATTTTAAAACACAATTCTACTCATTGCTAATAGTTATGCATAGGGAAAGAATAAAGTTTCCCTCTGTGGTGTATATTATAAAAATATTATCAATCAGAAGGAAGGTGTGTGGTTTAAATTACACCCAGGGAGGATAGTAAGGTGGCTGAGATCATAGAAACTCTTTCAAAACAGCAACCGTATGGCATCTTCTGCAGATAATGAGATGCTTTGAAAGACCTAAAAACATATCCCTGAGAATAGAACTCAGCATTTATCTAATCCGGTGGCTATTGGATTGATTATAGAAGGGTAAAGAAATGTTTTCAGTAGGAGACACTGATAACAAAAGTGTACCTCAGAGAAAGCAAACTCACTCTTTGATTTAATTTATACTATGTGAGAGAATGTCAGGGTCTGTTCCAGTGACTGTTTCCTGGCCCAGGGTTCTTTGGTCAATAGTAGATCTGTCTCTTTGTTGGGTGATGGATGCTTGTTGCCAAAGATGAAATATTTTGTTTCAGTTGGTTGCCACTGAAGTCAAAAAGCCCCGATTGCTCATTTATCCCTAGTGTTCTGGAGAGAGAACCCACTGTGAGCCCCAGGATTGCTTTCATCGTAGGGGTCACTGTCCTTGGCCATGTGGACACTTGTCACCATGCAAGCACTTGTCAGGGTATCAGCTCCCATGTACAGATAAAGCACGCCTACCCGATGTTATTGATTATTATTTATTTTTACTGCCTTTGTCTCTGTTTCCATGAAGCTGAACTCCATATCAGCAGTTTCCTTTGAAAATGCTTCAAAACAATTTTATTCATGAGGCCATTATAGAAGAAACAAGTGAGTTTCATATTTGCCTTTATGGCAGGCAGTCTGTATAGAACTTCCCCATCTCCCTTCTTGGTTTCTCCCTGTCCCTCACCAATATAGCAGGATGCTGTCTCACAATACATTATACTGACAGTGAACAAATGTGTAGTCATAAATATTATGGTTTCATCTAATGCTTCAACTGTGAAAACAAATGACAGAAAATGTAGTTCACATAACAGATACTGAGGTCAAAAATTATCAGCAAGTGTATTCCATGCAGAGTCTCCTACAACACACATTTCATAGAGACTTTATTTATGGGAAGATGGCATGAGTCACCGCCATTCATAACATGATGTTCTATGGAAAATTCCATTCTCTGCTCTGACTAAACAGTGGACACACAGCACTCATGGCTGATTAATGAGCATCATAAACATACCCACCAGGTATAGTACGGTAGTTTACAGCTTTAACCTAAATGGAAAGATATATTTTTTCCTCATAAAATAAGAAAAATGGGACAGAATGGAATCACTAAAATTCTCAGCAGGACAGGTCACAGGCTGCAGCCATTCAGGGATCCTCGCACTGCCCACTTACCAGAATTTTCTCTCCCGCATCATTTATTCATTACCTACACTGAAGCATTTAGTCTCATCTATAAATATATTTCTAACTGGAATTAAGATAATGTGCTGTGCTTGTTAGATGTGGCACAACGCAGTTTGTGCTCACTTTAAATCTCACCAAGTCAGAGAGCGTTTTCGCATTCCAGATGGAGCTAAAAATATTCACCCATTAAAATAGTAATCATCATTAAAATTAGTTCGCTGATTTTGCTGATTAATTTTTTTCAGTAACAAGTATGCTTTCTCAAAAGTTTCAATTAAACATTTTCTGGACAAATGGAGAGGTTTTTTTAATGTAAAATATAAGAAAAAAGAGATAATTAAGGAAATAAAAATAGAAAATTCAAATCTAGGATTTTAAAACAAGTTTAAAATAATGGTAGACAAAAAGAGTGGGAAGAAACCAGAATGGTTACTATAAATGGAATATAAAATTGCGTTCTCCACATGTGTGCATGTGCTCTGTGGTTCTCATACCTGGGGCGTTTGTCTATTTTTTATTACATAAAAGAAAAAAAACAATATAAAAGGCTCAGTTATTCAAATGCGAGAGCCATTGGTTAGATTTTAATTTTACTTTGGTTATTTTTTGTTCTTTTTTTCTGTCTTCATATATAACTGGTAAGGGTTCAAGTCACAAGGTTGAAATCAGCACCTTTGGTGTAATGGAAGAAACAAGATGAAATGAAGAAAAGTTGCTTCTGAACAGTTCTTGACACAGTCTTTGGTCTTCAATATGATTAGTGTAAAGACAGCTATCTTTAAATACAGTCCTGACCCACCTGACAGAAAGTTATTGGAGAAGTGGTATTTTTTTCATTTAATTACTTTAAGAAAACGATTTTTATATTAAGAGTAATATTTTAAATGGTAAACAAGTACAGGTGATTTTGATCTTAAATGTTTCACAGATGTGTTTAAATGGAGAAAATAAACATTAATTGTAAGACATAAATCTATTGAGAAAACGAGGAGAGCAGTACAGAAGACAAAGTGTGGGGAAAGTTGTAAGGCTTAGCAATGTTTGAATACAGTTTTGCATATAATTAGGTCCTAAGTAAAGGTATAAACAATCCTTATTTGCAGACATTTGACATAACAGGTCATTTTTAATGAGTATGTCTATGTCATAAAGCAACAGTGATATCCAGTATGCCACTGTGTAACAATTCTATGGACTTTACTAGTGTCATAGGTAGCAGAGTATCTAGGAAACACTGTGATCCTTGTCAATATAATCTCATATATGATGATCAAATAACATTTACAATTAACCCAAGGGCATCCATGATCCCATGAGAACAGTGCCCATTTAAAAACAAAATTACCCTATTTATCTCCTCTAATATGGGATATAAATCTAGTTTAGCACATAAATTGGGTGGTATTTCATGAATAATAAACAGAATAAAATAATCTATGGATTTGTATGAATGTGTATGTGCACAAAAATCAGTAGATCAATGATAGGTAATAATTATATTGATAGGATTAGAAAGGTAATAGATATGACCGAGAAAGACAGATACCATATAAATAAATGTGTAATATCCCTGAATTGTCAAACATTTTATATACTTATATATTTGTTAAATCTAGAGCACATATAGGCCATCTTTATTTACTTAGTGAGGGGAACTGAAAGGGCAGAAGTCTATATGTTTGCATGTTGAAAGAACTAGGGATAATTTCTCTCCCTGAACCTGGAGCTTATATGTTTGTAGAGACTGAATGACCAGCAAAGTCCAGTGACTCAGTCCTCTCTAACTCTTTTGTGCTGGGTAAAGTGATGAGCCACCAAATGAGGTTCTCACATGGGTACTGGAGATCACACTCAGGCAGTAATGCTAACATGGTATTGTTGTCAGCTTGTCTATATCTGGAATGAACTACAATCCAGAGCTGGAAGGCTCACCTATTGCTATCCTGATTTTGAGGCATAGTGTCTACAAATCACAGGAGACTTTTCAGTTCAAACTCATCTGGGACAAAGCAAGTTCCAGATACAGGCCTGGTGACACACACCTTTAATCTGAGCCAGATATTCTGCCGGAGACTTACATAAGGACATTGGAAGAAGGAAGATTTTCTCTTCTTCGCTTGCTTGCCTCGTGGGACTGAGCAACTGCTAGATCCTTGGACTTCCATCCACAGCTGCTGCTGACCATTGTTGTGGAGTAAGTCATCAACAAATTCCCTTACTATATAGAGACTACCCATAAGTTCTGTGACTCTGAAGAACCCTGACTAATATACATGGTAAACATTTTATAGCCTGAGACATATTCCCATATGATATTTCTCAGCTTTGTCCTTTGGAAAATATTTTCCTTCCAGTAGCCAAAATGAATTAAAACACACACAAACACATACACACACACACACACACACACACACACACACACACACATATTTCAGACTCCCAGAAAGCATGATAATCATACCAAAGATTTGTATTAGTCATCTCCATATTATTGTAATAATAAATATGAAACAATTGTCTTACAAAGAGACCTCATAATTCTGGGGGTACCAGTCTAAGTCAGGCATCATTTTTTCTTTAGAGGGTGACAAGTGAAATGTGCAGCAACCTACTGACATCACGAACTAGTATCAAGGGAGAGGAAGTGTGGTCCTGACTTTTCAGGTTATCCTCCTCTATCTTAAGGACTTCCCTTATTTCATAATGGTACACAACATATCCCAGCTACATCACCCTGGGGACTATAGCTTTTACCAAAGGGATCTCTGCATATCTTAGTCAGTGCTCTACTGTTGTGAAGAGATACCGTGACCACAGCAACTCTTATAAGGAAAAACCTTTAACATTTAACATTGGGACTTGCCTACCATTGCAGAGATGTAGTTCATTATCATTACAGCAGGAAGCATGAGAGAGCGAGAGAGAGAGAGAGAGAGAGAGAGAGAGAGAGAGAGAGAGAGAGAGAGAGAGAGACTCTAGACTTAGGATATGTTTTTAAGCCCAATCCCAGGGACATACTTCCTCTAACAAAGCCACACCTTCTAATCCTTTCAAATAGTGACATAGTGACATAGTGACATTTCCTGGTGACCAAGGCTTCAGATCTATGAGCCTATTGGGGCCATTCTCACTCAAATCCCCACAGTTGTAGATAGTACCTCCATCACACAGTAGAGCCAAGTCTAATCTTCTTGTCACATTGCCTGATTCTCCCAGATCTTGTTCAGGTCCTTCTTCCAAATTAGCTCCCACCTGGACCACATTGACCTACTGAAAATTCCAGACAAGACCCCTTCTTCCTTGTATTTCTGAGGGTGCTCCCTTTGTAACCTTTCTGGCCAGTTCCTTCTCCTAGTATTAAAATGCCATCCAGAACTTCTCATACTTAGTGACAGATGTTATGGCACCACCCACCATATGCGGTTTAACGTCTATGGTGCAGTGTCACCTCTGAGTTCAGGGAGGTACCTTAGACCACTGGCTCCCAGAAACCTTTGAAGTGGAAACTTCTAGTTCTTTGGAAACTTGGTTATGTCAAATGATGTTTTGCTGGGGGCACACAGGTGAAAAGAGGTCTTGCTAAAGCAAAGGCATGAGAGACTGTTGTCCTGAAGCAGACACAGGTGGATCGATGTTTTGATATAGCAAACACGTGGAAGAACCTGTAATGAAGGTATATAAATATGAGCCCGCAGACCATAGGAAACAAGCACTGGGCATGGGTTTGGTTTGCTCTTCCTTGCTATTTTTCGATAACGGCAACCATGTATTGGTTTGCCTCAAACAGCGTTGCTGGGCTCAACTTGTGGTAACACTGCCATTAAGAGAAATTCCTCCAAGAACTGCTTGAGAAGTTCCTGAAATAGCCTGCACTTCCATGGCCTTGCCTTCCGCAGGCGGGTGAGCCTGGTGCTTTCTTCTGGATTGAAATCCAGCTGGCTGGCATCTGTTTGCTGAGAGGACTGGACTGTAGCTGCTGCTTCATGTCTGGGGTCTGCCTGCCTAGAGGACTGGTCTGCAGCTGCTGAACCATATTTGGTGTTTGCTACAGGACTGAACTGCTGCCAAAGAAGATCAAGCTTGCCCCCAAAGAACAGTTGCTGAACAGGTCCAATTCCCCCATATCCTAATAACCTTTCTATTCTACTGCCTATGCTGGGTGGTGGGCTAGAGGAGATAGTGATTCCTTATTAAAACTAGGTTGCAAAATATTTATGCCTACAAAACTTAGCCAGAGGTAGAAAATGACCCACAATTAGAGGGTGCATATTTGAAAGCCCTATTCTTCTGTTTTGCATCAAACTAAGGAGTGAGGTTTCCATAGTATAACCAACCTTGAAAGAAAACAAAACAACACACACAACAAAAAAGAGTTCAGCTTGGACCATTGGTCCCTCACAGCACATTTCACATTCTTCTCCTGGTCCTAATTGCTGCATTGGCTTCTTTTGGAAGTAACTCTTTAACAATGTGTATTCAAACCCTTATCTCAGAGTGCTTCTCTGGGAACCAGAGGTAAGACACATGGCAATAGCAGTATCACATCTTCTGTCATTACCAAAAGTTGGACTTCCTTTAAGGACTTTATATTCGTTTCAAAACACGCAGAGCACTGGAGATCAGGAGCTGGTACCTTTGCATTATGCCTCAGCCTCCAGCCCTACCTAAATGATTTCTGTTGTCTAGATTTACTCACTTTATGATACTATATCTGCCTAAACTTTCACACGTTTGCCAATGAAATATTAGTTTCTAGCTTTATGATTCCTATTCACAAAAAAGGTCTTGCTTTTCCCTTTGTTGCCTGATCTTTGATGTCTGTGACACAATGGCACATTCTCAGTTCACTGAATGCTTGACAAAGGAGTGGATATATACAAGAGGAGAAAATAGCATCTGTTTGCACTAGAGTTCTTAGCTCTCTGTTTGGACGAGCTGGACCATTGCCTTCCTTGACCCTCAGCCTGGCAGGCTATCAATGCCATGCTCGCTTCTCCGGTCAGTGCAGGCTAGACAGCAGTATTAATGAAGGGATGAGTTTGTGAAGAGATGTAGTATTCATTGGCCAGATGTTAGATCCACATAAACATAAAAGCCTTTGCAGGGTGCAAAGCGATAATAGTTAAGAAAGAATCATGCATTATTGAGTGTGGGGTACTCTTCAAACTCAGAGAGATTTATTTGCTCCAGTGAAGCTAGTCGGAGTGCAGTCTACTTTTGGATAGACCTTGAAGAGCTCAGAGAGTAAATAGGATGAGGAGATTCTTCTGAAAAAAAAATGTCTACAGGGGATAGTTGGAGAGAAACAAGAGTCAGAAGTGGTAGGACAAACCTTTCATGTCCTGCTACCTTTCAGCAATGTACTAAGGTAGTATGTGTAGAAATGTGCCAGTCATGGTAAAGTTTTGAAAACTTGCCATTTCACCAAGAATGATCTGGGTGATTTAGTGATTCAATATGTATTTAATGACTACTTTCTAAGTAGCAAATATGGTACTGGGCAATGAAGATATAAAAGGGACTGATTAAGGTTTTTTTTTGTTTGATTTGGGGTTTTTGTTGTTGCTTTTTTTTTTCTTTTCTGGGTTTAGTTCACATTTTAGCAGGGAGAGAGAAGCACAACCAAACAAATTCCCCAAATGTTTGTAAGTTGGCAAGAAACAAAAACAAAAACAACTGTGGGTGACTGATATATGCTGAGACGCTACGGGAATGTGAGCAGGATACTCTGTATATACGTGTGCGCACGTGTGCGTGTGCTGTGTGCCCAGAAGTATGTATGTGTGTATCTGCATTCACATGCACATGGAGGTCAGATACAGATGGAGTGTTTCCTCAACCATTTCCTACTATGTTGTTCTTTTACATTTTGAGACAAAGTCTCTTACTGAACCTGGAGCTCACTGAGCCTGCTAGGATGGATAGCAAGTGAGCTCTGGGATCTCTCTCTTTTCATTTCCTTACAACTAGAATTGCAAAGGCAAGGCATGCGTAGAGGGGTCCAAACCCACTTCTCCATGTTTGGCCAGCAAGCACTTTAGTGATCTAAGGAGCCGAGATCAAAGTGGTCTATAGAGGCAGTACCTGAAAGTGTTTTTCTGAATTTTTCAGCAGATCAAGTAGTAACTGTGAAGATTGCTGAGTATTTAGTGACAGTTAGGAACAAACAGGGAATTTAAAGTCCTGCTCATGACAATGGCAGTAGTTAAAATTCTATGGTCACACCCCAGGTGCTTTCTCTTGGTAGCCTACGGAATGAAAGGGGTAACAATCTGCATGCTCCCTCGACTCTTTTACAGTGGAATCCTAGGGGCCACGCTTCTGTCATTCTCCATTAGCAGAACGGTCAGTGGCAAGAGAACTGTGGAATTCATTATCCTTTCAGATCTTCAACATATTACAGTTTTGCCTAGGGAGTAGTAGAGTGTTATGCATGAGAAATTGACAGTAATTTAGAATGTGGGCATAATCTTTCTGTATAGAAAGTGATAGATAAATCAAGAAAAAATTGTCAAGGTACAGGTAAATGCAAGTCATTTTTTTGGTTTTTGTTTTTGTTTTATGGGGTTTTTTGTTTTGTTTTTTTTTGTTTTGTTTTTTTGGGACAGGGTTTCCCTGTGTAGCCCTGGGTGTCCTGGAACTCACTCTGTAGACCAGGCTGGCCTCGAACTCAGAAATCCACCTGCCTCTGCCTCTCAAGTGCTGGGATTAAAGGCGTGTGCCACCACAGCCTGGTGCTAGTCATTTTTTTTCTTTTTCTTTTTTTATTATTATTTATTCTATATTCATTGTTTACATTCCAAAGGCTTTCCCTTTTCCCAGTTCCCCCCTCACCATATGTCCCATAAGTCCTCACCCCCCCACCTATTCCTCCAATCACCCCCCCCCCCACACACACACCATTTCTCTGTTCTAGTGCTCTCCTACAAAACTGGATCCAATCTTTTCAGGACCAGGGTCCTCTCCTTCCTTCTTCTTGGGAATCATTTGACTTGCTAATTGTGCCTTGAGTATTCAGAGCTTCTGGGCTCATTAATATCCACTTATCAGTGATTGCATGTAGTACATTTATACAATGGAATACTACTCAGCAATTAAAAATAATGAATTCATGCAATTTGTAGACAAATGGTTAGATCTGCAAGTCATTATTTTTATTTAACAAGTATTTACTGAATGACTATAAGATTCTACGGAGTAATGATAAATGCACAAATTTGCTCTGGGGTAGTTAAAATGGGGCTTGTCATACACATACACATGCATGCATGTGTGCGCGTATATACACATACACACACACACACAAATTTTGCATTCCTTACCCTTCATTCTGAAGTCTTATGGGTTTTATTTTATGAGCACTATTGAGTATGTACTACCAATGTGGACTGTAACTTACACAAAAAAATTCCTTAAACGTGATCATACCACAGTTAGCTGCAAAATCTGTCTTTAGCAGTTCAATTGTGTGCTTTAACTAGCTTCCTGTTACTATAACTGCAATAATCAACTGTTTTGGATCCCTGATAGGCAGTTTCCAGGGGATGTTTCTTTGACCCCATCGTGCTGGGTCTGTGGTCAGCCAGTGCATCCTAGACAGAAATGGGCATTGGAACAAAGCTAAATACCTCAAAGGCTGAATGAAAAGAATTAAGGAAGAAAAGTGAAGAACCCACAATCCCCTCCAAGCGAAGACTTGCAAGAAGAAAAACACAGCTCTCTAAATGTCATTAATGTCAGGAATTTAAGGCATGATAGATAATGCTTGGGATTAAGCCTTTAACATATGGATCTTTTAAGACATTCTACATTGAAAATGTAGCAATGTGTGTATGTGCACACACATCCTTCTGTAGGCATATTATTTCTGTGTACATTCTGATGAATGTGTCTGTGTGTGCATGGGAACTCATATAATGTCAAATCCAAACTTTCTCCTTTTGTATCTTATAGCCAAAGTTATATACTCTAGTGACAAAGTAACTTGTTCTTCACTGTGGCTGGTATAACGTCCTACAGATGTGACTACTAACACATTATGAACTGAAGAGGACAATGTGGTCGATGACACATTTGAGAGCTCAGTACAGAAAGCTTTTGGATTAAAATCATTGCTGAGTTTCTAACAACAAGATCTCCTTTTATGGGTAGTGGGTCTGGTTTAAACTATGAATTTTCTCTTAGATGCACAGCTTGCCTTGTTATTGAACTAGGCAAGGAAGAATTATGTTTTGTTCACTGTTCTTCCTGCCCCATTCCACTGTTTCAGACAATTTAATAAAAACAACAATGAAAACCAACAATAAAATGAGATGGGAAAATCTTTGAAGATCTTTCTGAGAATAATAAGAGTTTAACAAACGTGTTTAGTCCTTTAAAAATTAGATTATTAGTCTTTGATAAAGTGTCGTCATCTATGTGGAAAATAAACATGGCTACCCCAGTAAAGTACTGTTTGGAGGGATGTTGTTACAGCAACCAGCAGAGTTTGTATTTCAGGTTATTATATGCACAGCTAGAATTATTCTTTTGTTGGTTGTTATTTTTAAAACCAGACAAGAAGAGGCCTGGCAGTGGTGGCTCAGTTAGTAGCTCTTTTGGAGCATGCATGAAGCCCTGGGTTCAGTTTCCAGCTTTTCATATACACGGCATGGTGACTGAACCTTGTCATCTCCAAACTCAGGAAGTGGAGGCAAGAGGATCAAAAGTTCAAGGACATACTTGGAGTTTGGGCACGTCCTGGATACACGAGAGCCTTATTCAATACAAGTTGTGGGTTGACAGAGTATGGCAAGACATGACTCGAAAGTCTAAACCAAAATATAATATCAAAGTGCTATGTTGAGAAAATATAATAGTTACTAATTATTCAGGTTTCAAAGAACCAAGGTTTATTGGTTCAGGCTCCCTGTTCAGAAGCTTTTATTTGAATGGACAAGGAAATCTTTACTTTACTGAAAATGATCAATCGCAAAATTCAAAACTTAAAGAATTATAAGTTAAGTTTAATGATCTATAGCTTATTACCATCCTTTATTCCCTCATTGTCTTGATCAGGGCTGGATGACAGAGTGCCTGGCCTCATGTGGGCTAAGCAAGGGTTGCCGCATTGGATCTTGTCTTTAGTGCAGTTTACAGATATTGTTTAGTAATTATTGTAGAAAACCTGGCATTGCTTATTAGAGATTATTTGTATTTTTGAAAGATTTAGTTTTTTTTGTATATTTATGTGCATAAGTACGAGCTTGTGTTTGTATGTGTAAATGCGTGTGCATGTATGTGTGTATGTGTATGTGTGTGTGTTTAAGAAGGTCAGAAAAAGGGCGCCAGACTCCTCTGAAATAGAACTGCAGATGTTTGTGGAATAGCCGGCTAATATGTCTTTGTGGTGCTAGGAGCTACATGCTAGTCCTCATCACTGTATAGTAACTCCTGAGCCATTTCTCCAACACTGGTTTTAAAATTCTTTGGGGCCCCGGTCTTGCTATATAACCTTGGATGGCTTTGAAATTGTCTCATTCCTAATATTTCTGGTTTCAGAGATTACAGAGCGAAAACTACCACTCATGACTGTAGTAGAAAATTTAAAGTTGGGCATGCCTGCTTGAAGCATGCAGGTTGGTACATGCGTTTAAACAGGAGTGAAAGAAAGGATAACGACAGGGCTCTCACCTTCAGATTTGGCTCACATAGAGAAACGCAGGTTGCCGCCTGATGATACTATAATTTAACCAGCTAAAACTAGGCACCATAAAATGACAGAATCTACAACTCTATTCCCAACCTCACCAGAGGTCTCAGCGTTAATTATTTTTCTTTGCCTGCAACTTGCTACAAGCCTTGGAAGTATAGCACAATGAGAAATATCTCAAACTAGCAAAAAGATAGAAAATTAGTGTGGTTCAGCACCAGACATGCACTTGAGGAAAGTAAAATGTGATATTTGAGGCCACAGACACTTAAGCTTGGTGCTCAGGGGCATGGGTTAAAAGAGGGTATTAAGAGATTGTATGATGATGAATGGCACATCCATGCAGAGAACAGCATGACCATTCCACTTCCTCAGTTAAATATGAGTCAAGCTTATGCTCGCACAAGTGGATATAGAAATGTCTGTGAAGATAAATTATTTTATATGCTTTGGCTTTTAAGTAACTCCTATGATTTTCTGTCATGTAATCCCTCACACATACACTGCTTAATAGTTAAATGCCTTTAGCATTTTTGAAGGGAGCAAAATGAAACAGAAAATAATTCAAAACATCAATCAAAGAGCCAATGATTCAGAAGTGATATTATCAGTGTTCAAATCTCACATGAGAACTATCACATGCCCGTGTTGTGGATCTAAACCTGCGACTGACATACATCTTTAATGTGTGAAGCCCCGGGTTTGGTCCTCAGCACTGTAAAGTATAGAAATGAACTGATATCACAAAATCTTCATTCTATGTCAGTATAACCTACATGTTTCCCCCTTCCGATAGCTATTAGAACAGCTCAGTGTTGCTAGGACACTGATGGATGGGAGTGTGCTATGAATATGCAGGTAAAAAAAAAATCAACATTCAGACAATAAAATATGCAAAAAATCAAACACAATTTGACTCTGTAATCATGATTGCTAACCATCCTTGGTTCAAATGGATGTGTTTGTGTGATTATGTTTGGAGGTAAAAATATATCAATGTAAATACATGTATACACACATGCATATTTACACATAGAAGTGCATATATGCTTTTTTCTTTTTTTCTTATATATTCAATTTGTAGATGGCATAAAGATACATAAAAACTAACTAGAGAAGATTCTGACATTAAGCCCCCAAATGGGTATTAATCATTTATTTTTCTTCTGGTTTTGAGAATTGATGGAATAGGTTTCAGGCCCATTTTTGAAAATGACTAGAGCTAGTCTAGAGAGAAGTTTGCAAGTGGACGGAAGAGATGACCTAATGCTGTTCCCTCTAAGCCTTTTGTTGTGTGGTTCCTGAATTGTTGTAAGTTTGACACTTAAAATTTTGAATCCTGAACAACTGCTCAGGAGGGGCCTGCTGGGGCCTGCCACAGTAAAAGAACACAAACAGATTCAGGAAGTGACTCGGAGCTGTGAGTCAAGCTAGCTACTGCCTGTGTCTTTGTTCTTCCTGACGGTTAGGAATACACGGAAAGGCAAGAATCAGAGGCTGATATTAAACATTGGCAAAGTCTTTTATAAAGAAAGCTTCTTTGCTTCCATGAACTCATATAAGCATTTTGAGATAAAGGAAGGGGGGTGTCACAGAGAGTAGTTGATGTAACCAAAACAAATTTTGCTTGAAAAATGCTTAATAATGGTACCTAAGGTCTTATCTGATAATTTTTTTAAAAATGTATGTCCCATAGAGATGCGTGTCAGTGTGTATTAGACAATACAGTGAATTTCAAAGTAAAATATTCATTTTAGTTTTTGGTTTTGCTGGCCAGGATTTCCATTCAGTATTTGTCGAGTTTCTCTGAGTGTGCTTTGTGTCAGTAGATGAAAAGGGTAGCCAGGCTTCCTTAGAGGGTAACATTCCCCACAATGGCAGCACAAATGTCCTGCATAAGAACCATAATTTGATCATTTATACTTCATGTAATCTTAGAAATTTGTATTTTCATGTGAAAAAATAATAGGGGCATGGAAAATAGACTAGATGTGTAGCTCAGTCAGAAGCATGATCACCTAGCAAGCACAACATTTTGGATTCAGTTCCCAACACCACATACAACTGGGCATGGTGGTGAAGCCTTCTGTCTCAGCACTTTGAGGATGGAGGCAGGAGATCAAAAGTTCCAGATCATCCTTAGCTATGTAGAAGCCCAGAGCCAGCCGTAAGGCTTGTGTCAAGACTTAAAAATGGAGGAGAATAATATGAAGGCAGACAAAAGATTAACATTTCTGAAATAACATATTCTTCCCTCTTACAGATAACAAATACCTCATATTTGTTTTGCCACTCTTGTTTTATTTGGGGGTAACTTCATTTGTATCTATTCAAAAATCTTCATGGGTGTCTACTCCGTCTTCACACTTAAGGAATATGAATCATGCAGCACATTCTGCTCTGTAAGTACTTTGTTGTCAATATTGTACACAATGCTTTCTATTTCCCGAACGGGCATTGCTTTATTCTGACAATAGAATTATTTATCCGGGTTCAAAAACCAGTGATGGTGGCTCAGGTCCTCTTTGATATCATTTTCTGAGCCCCCATAATGGATTCTTTAGTGGCGGGCCAATCACGCTTCCAGTTTAAAGCCAGTGTACACATACTGAATCCAGCTGCTGCAGTCCACACAAATGCCTCATGCCCCTGAAAGCCGTAGCTACCCCAGTTTTAGTCTGGAAAGAAGTTTACCAGCCAGTTCTGGACGGTTATGCAGCGACCACAGAGGCAGATTATTCCCACTGAACTTGTACAGCAATTGATGCCGCAGCTGCTAATTAATCCCAGTAAAGCAATGAACCCATTGGCGTTGCATACATGTAAACTCTCAAAACCAGCACTGTGGGCAATTAATGGCCTTTTTGCTCTGCCCCCCCCTTTTTTTTTTTTACAAATATCAGAGCATTGGGGAAGAAGAAGATGATATTTTAATGTGGTAATATAATGTATAGCAAAGATTTAAGTGTCCTTAAATGGAAACACAAGCCTGTATACCACAGTGATAACCAAAGAGTAACAGTGGGCTGGGCACCCCTGCAGTAGCTGTCCTGCCTCAATCAGCACCAGCACGCGGAGTTCTGGTACAGATGGCGGCCTCCTGCAAGCTCTATAGCTCTCCTGGAGACTGTCTTCCCGTGACAATACTGTTTACCTACCTTCCAAATCCCTGCCTCACTCCTGGTGGTTTAAACCCATTCTCTTTGTTCTGTTTTCTGGGTTATGGATTATGTCTTTCTAGTCAACTGCTAAACCCCCAACTCTCTTGAGAAAACAAAATTCTTGCTTTCACGTTGCACATCAAAAAAAAAGTCTGTTTTTTTTTTTTTTTTGGCTCAATGTCCCTTTTATCTTTCCTTGTTTTCTGTTCTTATTTCTAGTAAGTGGCCTTTGAGCATAGTTTACAGGTGTTAGATATTTCTTTAAACAAGATTACATCTGTGTCTTTTAAGTCATTTCCCCCTAATTCTGCTTCTTTTCTCCCCACCCCCTTATGCTTTGTTTACTTGTTCTCTTTTGACATTAAGTCTGAGGCTTTCCTCAAATATCTGCAAATGAGATTACTTGGAAAGACTCTGTTTGTCTTGAACTTTATTGGATACTAGCAAATTGTTCTCCTGGGAAACTTCATGTCAGGAGCAGAAAATGAGCATTCTTGTGACCGTAATCTCACCCACTGGATTTTCTCTTCTTTTTTTTCCCCCTCTTTCTTTTTAATAGGCACTAACCAAGAAACAAAATGTTATCACTTTTCATTGATCTTAACTTCCTTAGGTCTCAGGTGACAAACCATGAACATTTAATGTCCTTTGTAATAACCCTCTTAAATTATCCTGGCTTTATGTGGTTCTTGGCTGCTGTATGTTGGCGTAAAATATCTCTTTGTACATTTTAGACCTTTATCGCACGTTTGATCTTGCATGGATAACATGCATATTCTATTTTCTTCTTTTATTCTTAGAAATAGATATATAATGTATAATAACCTAGAAAATATGTGTACAGTGTTGTATTAATATAGAGCCACTTGCTTTTCTTTTAAAATTCTTCATTCATAGAAAATTGAAATAAAATTCATGAGTATGTGACTCAGAAAGATATTTTATTCTTCTCTGAAATACTAGCTAGATCTTACCTGATATTATAAATGAAACATCATTAGTCTAAAATAGAGTCATTTCAATCTACAATTTCATGTGCTTTTCTGCCCTTCTAAAATGTAAGTTTTTATTAAGAAATATTAGCATGAAAAGATATAAATTTATCCATTGGAATTTATAAGGGAGAATGCTACAAATGCATAATTTACAGCGTGCTCGTGTGAATGCCTGTAACTAATTAATAAAATGAGCAACATAAATTCTCAAAGGGAAAAAACCTTTATTGGCAATATTGAAAGATGATGATGGAAGAATTTGTGCTATTTCAAAATAAGAAGTGATTAAATTTTAATTTAGATTTTTCAATTCTTGCAGACCCAAACCATTCATCATTATGCTCTTATGCTAAGTCATATCCACAGATGGCAGTGCCAGAGCACGTGCATCAAGCATTATCCCCTCATTACTCAAGGAGTGGGGCACATTTGTCTGGCAAGATTGTTATTAAAATGACTCTCATCCTGTTATCTGTACTAATATCTGCTAAACTTAACTTTACAAATAGAAAACCTGACAGCTAATTACTTTCCTAGAAAATTACAGGGAATTGAAAACATTCTATTTGTGCTTTGTTTTTTTTGGGGGGGGACTTCTTGGAAATATATTTTGTTAACTAAAACACATCCCAAACACTTGCATATTGGAGAGTTGTTGTGATTGCTATGACAGTGGAGATGAGTTTTACTGAAGAATGTTAACTACTGATGATAGTTTCGCTCTCATAGAATGTTAACAATAGAAAACGACAATCCTGGTGAGGGAACTACATTGTAATATATTTGTGATGCAAGAGGGAGTTTGCCTAATAGTGTCACAGTTACACTTCTGCCACTCTACCTAGATTCACTGCTGAGCTGTAATGATTAATTTTTTTCTGTTAGTTGAACACATCTTGGGGTGACCTGGGTAATATTATTGCTCTAAGAGTTTGCAATGATATTTGCAGATGAAAGGAACACCAACTCTATTAGCAAACACCAACTATTTAGCAAAGCAGATGGTGGGTATTTTCTGATCCATTCAAGAACTGAGGAGATTTTGTTGTTGTTGTTGTTGTTGTTGATGATGATGATGATGTTGTTTTAAAGTAGAGGCTGGGAAAATTATCTTCTGCCTGCCCGATTACTTAGCTGACACATTGGTCTGGACATTATCTTGTACCACTCCACTCTGAGTTAAAAGACCTTCAGATTCAGATTTCACAAATTAAAACACAAAGGATGTATTTACTTTTAGGTTTGAATAGATCTGTGCAAGAGTATGTATGTACACTTGAATACCAGTACTTGTATTGAATAACAGAGAGTGCAGTTCCTTTGGGGCAGGAATTACAGCTGATTCTTTCCTACTGAATGTGAAAGCTAAAACCCCAACTTGGGTCTTCTGCAAAACAAGACATTCTTTTAACAACTGAGCCATCTTAATAGCCCCACACATTGCAGTGTTACAACTGGCTCTTCATATTGCAGGTAGCCTCCATAACCATATGTATAACCTTGATAGACAGTCGTATAGATATTAATAGAGAGAGAAACTATCATGGGTCTTTATTTAATTGTTATATATAATAACTTGGTAAATGAGATTACTAGAAAAATGCCTTTAGTTTTTAGTTTTTAGTTTCAAACTTTCAATGAGAGTATTTTCCTCCTTGTACAATGGATTCATACTGTGTGCTATATACATTCTTCTAGTTTGGACTCGGGTACTCTGAGGTCTAGAGTCCTCACATATGAATGACTATGTGCTCACTGGTGCATGTCAGAAAAACTTGGATAAACTTATAAGCTATATTAGGCAAACACAAAAGATTAAAAGAGCTTGCCTGATTCTTCCCATTTATTTTCAGATTAAAATGCTCAAGTCTCTGAGTGGTATATTCTGTGGCTTTATGCTCCTGTTTCATGCTGCCTCTGGCCTTCATTGTCCTGTAAGCACCCAAGGTTCAGCATTAGCCTGTAACTTCTCCCCAGGTCCCAGACTCCCCAGTTCACTTGGGTAACACAGTAAAATAAACCTACAGCCAAAAAAAAAATTTGGCACAATTCCTCATCCTCTTGGATTTTACTATCTCTCCAATTCTGGGCTTTGTCCTATATTTCTGTGATTGCCCCCTCAGTCACTCTGGAAATTACCTTTTCCTCTCCCTTTTAGTTTTTCCCCTAGGAATCCAGCCCTGGCTGTCTTGTCATCTGAAAATCCTGTCAACCCTTCTTGTTCATTCCAGTTTCTGTCTCCATCATGAGGTTATCTTTCCTTTGAATTGCAGTGAATTTATGTCAGAGACCACTGAATCACTAACACTTGCATCTGCTTCTTCCCTGCATTCCTTCTTCCTTAGAAAGGAAACCACAGAACCCCAGGCCAGCCTTTTATGGAGAGCTCAGTACCCTCTGCTCCTCTTCCCCTCCTTTCCAGTAAGACTGACTTTTCTCCCAGTAGTAGCTCTGTGTATTTCTCTTCCTTTCCCCTGTTCTCCTAAATTACTGCTTCAGTTCAACTATTTTCTTAATTTATTGGATATATTCTTTATTTACATTTCAAATGTTGTCCCTTTCCTTGTTTCCCCTCCTAAAAGACCCTATCCCATGCCCCCAATCCCCTGCTCACCAACCCACCCACCTCACTTCCCTGTCCTGACATTCCCCTATACTGGGGCATCGAGGCTTCTCAGGACCAGGGGCCTCTCCTCCCTTTGATGTCCAACAAGGCCATCCTCTGCTACATAGGCAGCTGGAGCCATGGGTCCTTCCATGTGTACTCTTTGGTTGGTAGTTTAGACCCTGGGAGCTCTGGGGGTACTTGTTGGTTCATATTCTTATTGTAGAATTCTAGGGCATGTCACAGAACCTCAGATGGGTTCTTCCTTTCCAATGCATCACCATCTTTAGATTTATTGCCTAGATTACTTATTTTTATAACGTATATTCTTTTAAAAGTATATACATTATTCTATAATTAATTTACTTAAAATCATACTTTTTTTCTACATAGGCATGGTGATGATGATAATGATGATGATGAAGATTTGTGTCTGTCCTAGTTTGTCAGGTATCTGATCTGGTCTTGGTTGGCTGTTTTGATCCTCCTCAGATATCTTGTGTAAACTCTGTACTTAGTCTAAACTGACAGAAGTTCCTAGCATACCCTTCACTTTCTTGGACTTTATGAAGTGATTGTTCAATAGATATCTATGCCTTTAATAACCCCACCCCATTAAAATCTATTTCTCCTAGCACTGTTGACCGATTCAAGCACAGTAGTATATGTTAATGCTTCTGTTCAGGTTTACTGATACTTAAGTTTTGTGCATAGCATTTGGGGATCACCTCTTAGGAAGAGGGGTATGTTAGAACCTTGAAGATATGACTTTCTGGAGCAACACCATATTGTCTGTTCATTTCTATGCTGTGGAGGTGCAGGGAATAGACAGGGTAGTCAGGGAGGTCCAGGAACACATTCTAAACGTTTAATTAGTAAGAATCTCAAAGAGATCATTCCAGGATCATGAACCTCAAGGGCAGGGTCATTTTATTCATGAGACTCTATAGACCCACAGCATAACAGACAACTTTTGTAAAACTGCAAGTTGGCATTTTATATACACTAAAATGACTCTGTTCTTTGCCTTTTAGTTTTCTATCACAAATCTGTATTTTTTATTAGTTTCCAGGGAAGCAAGTAATTATTATGCAATATTTTAGCATTATTAAACTCATTAAAACTCACAGATAAACCAACTCTATGAATGTATTATTTCAAGTTAGATATAGTATTTGGTACAAAGAATAAGTTTTCTTGAAAGTGTTTTTTAAGGAGTTTAATTATAAACCACAAATAAATAAAGCTGTCCTGAGAGAGACTAAGGAGAATTTGAGAGGCCTAAGCACATAGGTCTGCTAAGATACTTAGGAGATTTTTGAAGGACAGATGCATTCTTCATGATAGACCATATGACACTGACAAGTGAAGCTGAACTGGATGTGACAGTTTATCAAAGGTGTATCTGGATGCTTTGGTCATGGAGCACAGCATGGACTTCTACTGTATTTTTATGAATATTATTAAAACTGCATGCAATATAAAAAAAGAGAAATACTATAAAGCCACTATCAATAAATATGAATAGAAAATCCTTCTGTTAAAAACACAAATTAGGGTTGTGATTATTGCTCAATAATTTAGCGCTTGCCTAGTACTTGGAGGTCCTGGATACAATTCTAACATTTGTGTCACCATCACCATCATCAATAAAATGAAATAAAGCAATAAACAGTAATAATAGAACTCTTCCATTAGACATCCTCTCCCTCTCCCTATCCCTGTTTCTCCTCTCCTCTCCTCTCCTCTCCTCTCCTCTCCTCTCCTCTCCTCTCCTCTCCTCTCCTCTCCTCTCCTCTCCTCTCCTCTCCTCTCCTCTCCTCTCCTCTTTGTTCCTCTCTTCTCCTTTTTCTCTTTCCCTCTCTCTTTATTTCTCTCCCTCTCTCTTTATCTCTCTTACTCTTTTTCTCTCTTTGTCTTTCTCTCTGTGTGTCTATCTCTTTCTTTCTGTCTGTCTGTCTCTCTGACTCTCTTTCGGTTTGTTTGTCTCTGTCTCTGTCTCTGTCTCTGTCTCTGTCTCTGTCTCTGTCTCTGTCTCTCTCTCTCTCTCTCTCTCTCTCTCTCTCTCTCTCTTGTTCAAATTAAGGCCAACGGCTAACCATGAGGTGTTGGTCCTGGGGAAACGTTCACCTTGTTTGTTAACACCGGTCTCACTAGGGTTGTTAGGCTAGGCAGCCTAGTCAATACGACTCAGCGGTCATTCTCTTTCCACTTCCTCAGTGATGAAATTGAAAGCACATTTGGCCACACCTAGCTTTTTACGTGAGTGCTGGACATCCCATTCAGTTCCTTGGAATTGTGGGGCCAGCACTTCACATCCTGAGCTCTTTCGGAGCCCTTGCATTAGACAAGTATCTTTCTGTAAAATATATCCTCACATTCTCATTATTGGAGTACACTAGCCTCAGCAAGTGTAATCCAAACAACTTTAAATATTAATCACAGTCCAGTTTGTTTTGTTTATGTTACTGGAAGCTTTATGTCTCAGGATTTTCCAAAATAATTTGAAACTCTGTCTCCCTTGCTACTCACTACGTCCAACCTTTTTGGAATACATGCAAGAACAGTTTTAAGTACAGAATGTACTTTTCTTCCATGCAGTCAATTTTTCCTAATGACCACTTATATAAACTTCGGTAATGTTGAGAACAGAGATTTCCTGCAGTAACATAAATAGCTTGCGAGGGCTTGGCCCTTGACCCTCTTCCACCAAGGGAATAAGGATTTCTGATGGCTGTATTCTACCAGTGACCCACAATCAGCACACCCTAGCTCTGCCACTCAGGTTTCCCTCCACTGGTCAGCAGTTACAACAGTGAAGCCTCGCCTTGATTCGAGTGTTTGCATGAAGGACAGCAAGGGCTTTGGGGTTACACCGAAGAAAAACCAATGTCCACTAAAAATTTCTATTTACCAGTATAAAATTGTCCACAGAAAAAGTAACTCATCACCACACTAAGAAACAGACACTAGGGAGTGTCTCCTTAAAAACCCTTTCTGAAACTCTATTTACACTAAATGCTTAGTCTCACAGAGCTCTGAATTTTTTAATTCTTGGTTTTGGAATAGGAAACGGAGATATCTCCACAGGTAAGAAAATATGTTCAACTCCTCAAATAACACACTCAAAATAAACATAAATTTCCTGATATTACAAACAATGCTTTTTGTTCCAACTTTTCTCTTTATAATCAGGTTATTCTTATTTCAGAATATGGAGTTGCCAGCACTTGTTGTTTACATCATATTTATTAAAACTATCATTTCTTTCAAAGGGCTATAAATATCTCAGAAATGTTCATCTTTTGTGTCTATGGAAATACAAAAGGAAACAATTTTGAGATGTTATCTTACTCAAGTCAGAACAGCCAATATCAACAAGACCAATGACAGCATATGCTGAAGAGGATATAGGGAAAGGGAACCTCCTCTTACTGTTGGTGGATTGAAACTAGTCCAGCTATTCTGGAAATTCATATGGTGAATCCCTAAAAAGCTAAAAATAAATCTACCACATGGTCTAGAGGTATTATTCCTTGGCTTATGGCGAAAGAATTCAATATCTATTCTACTGATAACTGCTTATCCATGTTTCTTGCTGCTCAATTAACAATAATTAGGGCATGGAAACAACCTAAAAGTCCTTCACCTAATAAATAGATTGTGAAAATGTGGCATGTATACACCATGGAACACTATCCACTTCTAAGGACAAATGAAATCATGATATTTTCAGGTCGGAATATGGGACTAGAGAGGATCTAATTGAAGTAACTCCATATTCTCTCACATCACAGGATGCTAGCACAGATCTTCAGGCATAACTAGTATTTGTCCTGTAGTAAATGCAGAAACAAAGTAAGGGGGACTGTTGCCAGGATGGGGGTGGATGGATAAGTAGAGAGAAGTAGCAGTGCACAGGTGATATGATCAAGAGGAAGGAGATGAGAGCTGTAGGGAGATTAAGAGAGCTAAATACAGAAGATTAGGGAGCTAAGGTAACAATAATATCTGAAAAACTCCTAAGGAACTATATTATTAATTAGTTATCTTAAAATAACTCTAATATAAGTCAGAGGGATACAGAGACTCACAGCCAAACAGTGGATGGAGCTTGGGGACTCTTATGGAACAATTGCAGGAAGGTTTGCGGGCCCTAAAGGAGATAGGAACTACACAGGAAGACCAACAGAGTCAGCTGACCTGGACCCTTGGGACTCCCAGAGACTGACCCACCAACCAAAGAGCATACATGAGCTGGATCTAGGCCCCCCTGCACAGATGCAGCAGATGTACAGCTTGGTCTTCATGTGGGTCCCTCAACAATTATAGTATGGAGCTATCCCAAAAGCTGTTGGTTTTCTGAGGGACATGTTCTTCTAGCTGACCTACCTTGTTAGACCTCAGAAGGAGAGGATGTGCTTAACCCTGCAGAGACTTGATATACCAGGGTCAGGGAAAATCCTGGGGAGCCTTGACAATTTCAGAGGATAACGGGAGGAGGGGAGGAGGGAGGATTGTTGAAGGGGGTGACTAGGAGGAGGGGCAGTGAACTGGATGTAAAGTCAATTATTATAATAATAAAAAATAATATATAATATATAATATTATATGATAATTATATAGGAGAACAAGTTTGGTGTGAGATTATGTCTGACAAAAGAGTAAGTGAAGCTACACCTCAGAAGACTCACCAACATGTCTGCCAAAACTTGTCCTGACCAAGGAAGGCTGCAATGGACACATTGGAAATGTGGAAAGGGGAAAGCTCATTAGGCCTAAACTCTAGACAAAAAACAGACAAACAAACAAAAAAACAAACCCAAAACCTGCAGAAAACTAAGGTATGCTGAAAGCAGGAGACATAGTCTTCCTCCAGGAAGAACACACCAATTGATTTTTCCACACCAAATGGTCAGCCTGAGAACACACATGCATGTAACATTATGCACACTGAGCAGACTGTAAGTTTGTATTTAGAGATAGATCTGCAAAAACAGAGATGCAGAAACACACATACATGTAACAACAGTTTAATAAAAGAAGCTATTAGCCAGGCAGTGGTGGCACACGCCTTTAATCTCAGCATTTGGGAGGCAGAGGCAGGTGGATTTCTGAGTTCGAGGCCAGTCTGGTCTACAGAGTGAGTTCCAGGACAGCTAGAGCTACACAGAGAAACCCTGTCTCGAAAAACCAAAAAAAAAAAAAAAAAAAAAAGAAAAAAAAGAAAAGAAAAAAGAAGCTATGACTTTGAAAGAGAGAAAATTGGGGGAGTGGGGCATGCTATATATCGGAGAGTTAGAGGAAAGGGAAGAGGGAAATGGTATAATATTAAAACATATTCAATACAAACAAACACCCTGGTCATTTTTCCCAGTCCTACAAGTTAGTGTTGGGTTAACTTCATAGAAAATATTTGTCATCTAATCAGTTTCTATTTCTTCCATGTGGGAAGCCAAATGTCCAGCAGTTACTTGGAGCCCTTTAATAATTTCGTAGGGTGATTTAGTCTCGTTTTAAGTTTCTCTTTATAGATGATCAGCTATATTCAAATATCTCAGTTTAAATATATGCTAATATAAAGTTATTTCTATATTATGTCATTACCTCTAATTTATTGTGACATGTATACATTGAGTACCAGCTAATAAACATGATTACCTTGTGTAAACTTTGTGACTCCAAAAAGAAGATGGGCTTTCAGATGCTAATGTACATTAATTTATGTACATTTTCTCATAGTGTGGTATTAGGGAAAGTGCTAGCTATGTAGTGCAGGTGTTTTATCCTAAGTACAAAACAGACTGAGCTAGCTGTCTCAGCTGAAGCCAACATAGACTATGTTCCAGGCATACAGGGGTCAATGTCAATCTGCTTTCTGCCTGTAGGCACAGGCAGGGTGAAGATAGAACTTCTCTTGTGGCCACTTCAGGTCTTCAGCTCACAATCCCAGATACTTTAGGATGGCACACTCTGGCCTCTTACATTCCGCAGAGATAGAAATCTTATTCTTCAGTTAGTTTTAGATGGTTTTTCAGTCCTTTACAAAATCTTCAAATGATATATTTAGATATCTGCCTTGTAAACTAAACCCCTTCTAAAACTGGGTAGGGTTGAAAGTTAAAACCCATCAAGACTTCAGTTATGGTATTTTTTTTTTTTTGTAGTTCTGTGTTGAATCCATTCATCTCAAGCAGAGGGTGGAAGCTTTTTCCTGCTCACTCTAGTCTTCAGTGGCACACTCAGATGGATTCTTGACCATGGACTGCTAAGGGTCACAAAGGGAAACCCTGTGGCACAAGGATATCTGAACTGTATTGAACAGAAAAAGAAAAATAATGGTAACCTTGCACACATGCGAGGAATTCCCACTCTTGCACAGACCTTAGACAGATTTCAGTCTCTGCAAATCACTTTGGAAAGTCCTGGGTAGGCAAGCCTGTCCTGCCTTTTACTTGTTGTCACTGAGACTGGGTGTCCACGTCATTGTCTGAGTCACCTCCACTAGACAATGCTCTGGGTCCCAGGCTGTGTGCTCCCTCTGGGGTCATTCTCTCTAAGTTGAGTTCCCTTCACATCTATAGCTTTTACATCTCTCAAGGAAATGACTGTCCAGTGTTCTCACTCACTGTTCATTTGCATAGTCTCCCTGGGAGGTCTGAGTCATAATTTTCCCACTATACACTGCCAGTCTTTGTTCCTTCCTTAGCCCCTAGTGTAACTGCCTTTCTATTCTTAACCTTCCTGTTCTAAATTTCCTGCTGTGCCTGTATGGGGGAGCCTCTCTCAGCTTCAGCTTCTCTCTCTCTCTCTCTCTCTCTCTCTCTCTCTCTCTCTCTCTCTCTCTCTCTCTCTCTCTCTCCCTACCCTGTCTCTCACTTAGCTCACCTCTCCCCCTCTCTACTTTATTTCATTTCCCTCCTTCTGGAGAGACTGCTAAGCAACTGAATGACAATGGCCTTCTTTCAGCCAAGGCAAAGAAGATAAAAATGATTATTTTGGTTTTTCAACACATACATCTCCCTATATAGCGTTCCATCTTTCTACAAATTTTACTTCCAGTTTAGCTACTGCGTTATAATCAGAAGATAACTTTTAACAAAATGCAACTATGGCCTTTTCATAAATGTATATAAAATGTCTTCTGCCCTTTGTGTTCCTTTCCCCTCCCATCATTGAGAAAAGTTGACTTTTTATTACAGAATTCTAAGCATAAAAGGCATTCTAGGATGCCCTTATGAAAGAGGTTTATTATGTGTCCTGGGAGATGTATAACTTTAAAGCCTTGCCTTGCATAGACCCAAAGCCTTCACTTTCATACACGAAGAGAATATTCAAGGGCATTTAGCATGTGCTCTTTGAATGACCATAGTAAGCAACAATTAAGTCAGATATTGAGTAGAATCTTAACATTATTTCTGAAGCACAGCAGAAGTGCTGAATCTTCCTGTCCTCGATCTGTCAATCAAGATGCATGCACATTTCTGCTGAGAGTTTATATTTGCTTTCTTTAACAATGGTAGGAGATTGACCTGGGCACCTGACCAAAGATTAGCAAGCTCGGGGCTAGCTTTTCACCTGCTGTTGCTCTAGTATTCACAGATATCCTGACCCACTGATTCCCTTTTACTTTGTGTCTCTTCTTCTCAGGAATTTGATCTCAGATAGCAATGGAAAATGCAGAACTAATGACAAAATCCCATGAATTTTGGAATGTGTCCCTGTCTTTTAGTCTTAAGCGATATTAATTTTCTGGGTGATCTTTTATTTCTGAAAGGAAAGCACCAAACTAAATGATCAACCCTAATTTTAAAATATGAGTTTTGTTTTGCAATGTTTGTAAGCAGGATCTTTGTTAGATCTGATTAAGAGGGAATGCTTTTCCGTAGGAGAATCTGAAGAACAACTAGCTAACTAGAACAATTTTCTTCTGACATTTAACATCGACCTTAAACAAAGGCTTTGCAAGTTGCTCTACAGTGGGTTCTGAATGCAATCAACGGTGCTTTGACTGATGGATGGTAATACCAACTTCACTATAACTATCTCATCCCCTAACAAAGAGAAATGGATTTTTCAGTACTATTGTTTTCAACTTTTAAGGAGCATCACACATGATTCATTCATAATTCCATGTACATAAAATGCTTGATTATGGCAAGTTATTGAAATGCTTCAGGCAATTTATCATGTTCTTATCAGCAGTTCCCAAAGAGCTCATCTTTTAACCCCTGAAGTAGAAATACAGTTAAATCTAAAACAAGGTGGCATTGCTATGTCCACGTGTTCAAGAAAGCATGGCTTTGTCTTGCATAGGTATCTACTTATGTCTGGGGTAGGGAGTCTGCAGGAATATCTATTATGTCCAGCCTCATGGCTCAGCATGAATAGTGTTGTTACCCACTGTGCTCCCATCTTTGTTTATTCTCAGATGTAACATATTTTACATGAGATTATATATATATATATATATATATATATATATATATATATATATTGGATGAGGAAATTGCATTGTGGTAATGTAGTAAACTGAACTGTTGAAAAGATATGTTGAGTTACTATTCCCAGTATCCTGGAGATTAACTGCATTTGGAAGTACAGTATTGAAATTTTAACACATAAAGATGAATCAACTTTTTTTGGATACCTTATCCAGTATGACCAATTGCTTAAAATAGTAGTGGTATACAGAAATGCATGTCATATAGAGGTGGATACAGAAATTGGAATTCTGCATCTTCAAGCTAAAGAATCCCAAAGACAGTGCAGAGACCAACAGAAGCTAGGAAATGTGCAGACTAGATTTAAGATTTATTGGTATCTTTCTTTCATACTTGGGTCGTTAGAAGTGTGAGACAATACAATTCTATTTTGTAAGGCACCAGAAACCTTGGGAAATGATTCTATAAATGGATCAATTATTATTTCTATGACATTAGTAAATTGGACAATGAAAGTCTCAGAAAACAACTATGGAATCCAAGCAAAATTGTTAAATATCTGTATCTTATACTGTCCCTAGCACACTCATGTGTGTGTGCAAACTCATTCTAATGAGTTTAGAAATATAATTAGTATTGAATCTGAAGATTAATTTACATACCATTCAAGTCAAACAGCACGGAAGAGAAAAAATCAATCAGGCAAAACAAAGAAAAAAGTAAACATGGTGGAAAGATGTCTACAAGTAACATTATACAGACTGAGGTTATATTTAGAAATGAATGTATTTATTTTTATATATACACACATATATATGTATATATATATATGTGAGTGTGGTATATATGTATATATACACATATATATGTATATATATGTGAATTTAACAATAATTAATGCAGAAATTAATGTTATAGATATGAAATGAGGGCAAAGAGGAGTATCTGAGAGTGTTTGGAAAGACGAAAGTGAAGGGGTAAGCACTGTAATTATATCATAACCTCAAAAATGGATATAATAGTATGATTATTTATACTTTCTTCCAAATGATCACAAACAGGAATGTTCTCAATTAAATTATTTTACACAGTGAGTTAGAAACCCATATAAATATGTTTTACTTTTATAGTAGTATGCTGTACATATGGCTGTCAACAAAGACTATTTGCATTTTCAAAAAAATCAGAAAGCAATTTAGTGTTTTTACATCTGAAAATCTGCATGATTGTTCTTCTACCAGTGCAGTCTAATTAACAATGATGAAATGGCAGTCCCTGAAGTTGTTGGAAACAGTGCACATATCATTCTCATTACACATATAGTTGCATGAATAACATAGTTGTATACTAAAAATAAAGCATCTACGCAATTAATGGGGCGTCCACGTTATGTAATATTTTATTTTTACAAAATTCCAAGCAGGAACGATGGTTTCACCATCCTGAAAGTCCGTTGGAAGGAAGAATATTAGCCTTTGTGGCAGATGGTGTCTAGACTGAATCCTACGCCCACATAAATGAGAGACTAATACATGATTCCAAGACAAAGTTAAATTGTTCTGAGTCTGATCACTTTAATTAGAGAATGAAACATTTTTCCTCATATTGCAAAGTGATCTGGAGTTGGTAGCGGTGTAAAAACAGGCATAGACCATGTTGAGTGTCTTGTCATTTCCCAATCAGAGATTTTTTTTTAATTGAAAAGTCTGTAGAGTTTATGTAGTTCAGATGTGCTTTCCTCAAAAAGTCATTGATACTTTAAAAATGAAGTGTTGAGGCCTCTGTGGTTAATATAATCATCAATGTTTACCCCAGGTCTGTTTATGTTGTTCTTTGACTATTTGAGGAGGCAATGTCTCCACTTGGTTGCTTCTGGTATTTGCCACTATGAATGTGGGTAAGGTCTACAACCCCCTGTTTCCATGTACTTTAATCAAGCTTGTCAGCCACATATGCCTTTCTGAGTTTATCTTTTTCAATCCTTGAAGTAGAACCTTGGTTTCATACATTAAGACGAATGATGTGTCAACAAACTATATTCTAGCCCATGGTTAATTATTGATATCTAAATACTGACTATCAGAAGTAGGTAGAGGAAAATCTCCAAGGGAAATCTAAAAGCTTTGTACATAGCAACAGCTTCAGGCTTCCAAAATAGATACGTGCATTTATTATTCCTGAATGGAAAGAAAGAGTGCTGATTATGCAAACCCATTCATTACTTGTATATACAACGTAATGAACCTTCAAAAACTAAAATAAATAATTCAAATAAATAAATAATGGAGGGGAAATATAATAAAATAATTCAAGTACAAACTTCTAGTCAGCTTGGTATATTGCTTTAGGGGGAGCATTTTTGTGTGTTAAATTCTACAGTTTATATAAAGATGTAGGCTATCACAGTGACACAGGGGAGATCTCAGTGTGTAAAGCATTATATAAGCCTGGGAACCCAGGATTTGCTGCCAGTGCTCACATAAAATTTGGGTCTGCCAGCATTCATCTGCACTCTTGGAGCTGGGGATGTGAAGACAGGAGGAGCCTAGGGGCTTAAGAGATGGCCAGTATACTTGCAATATCAGTGAGATGTTCTGTCTGGGAAAATATCGTGGAAAGTGACAAATACACTCAGTATCAACCTCTGGTTTTCACAGACATACACATGTGAGCATACCCCAACTCACATACTCATATCACACTCACACACGCTCACACGCATGCACACACACACACACACACACACACGTAAGAATAACAACAATAATATTAATAGCAAAAATACATTTTGATTAAGTTATAACTATATTCTCAAAATTATTTCTGTATCAGAATTTATAATGAGAAATACTCTAAAGCACATGAATTTAGTTTCACTTGTCAAGAGTTTTGGAACAGAATTATTTCATATTTTTAAGGATGAGTTGAAGAACACCAACTGTATCAGGTTAAACTTTCCCAATAAGGAAAAATTCCAAATTTATCCACAGCACCAATAATCTAAAGCAGTCTGTGGCAATACATAACCAGAATATAAAGGTTGTAAAGAATATATTTCCTTTTCCCAAATTGTCTTCTAATGATTAAATGTAGAGTAGTTATCAGAATATTTTCTAATTTTGAGTTTGTGTGAAGAATGAGTTATTGCTGTGGAATCCACGTATTTGTGATAGCTTGGGAGTGTCTTATAAACATCTGAACAGCGACTCCTCAGCCGGCATTGCTTTCTGGAACATTGTTTGAAAATACTTTGTACTCAACATTGCATCATAGATTCATCACATCCATCATCATGCTAGTTGCCATGGAGCCTCTGTTAGGGGCTGCACATGTGAACTGCATATCAGCAGGAGAAGGTTGGCATGTGACAGGACTGGGGAATGTATCACTCTTGATCTAAAGTGTCAAACATTGAAATATTGGGGACAAATAATAATGTGATTGCAATAATTGCTTAGGAAGGATCCAACTTTAAATGTACATGTATGCCAGATTTATTCTCTATGGTTACTGTCAGCTCCAACCTTGACATTTACTATATATACATTAAAATATTGTATTATACATTAAACCTTACTCTGCTTGAGTTGACATGACCTAGCACCTGAGATTGGATGGTTTAAACAGTAGACATTTCCCACAGTTAGAGGAAAAGAAACCAAAGATCAAGGTGTAGTCAAGTATACTTTCTGGAAAGTTATCTTTAATGGCAGTAGCCTAAATGTTTTATTCTCCTTAGATTGCTTTTTTTCTCCTTCTTTTAAAACGGCATGTTTGTATGCAAAGTACCATGATCATATTTACCCTACTCCTCCCCTTCAATACCTTTAAGATTAATTTTCATGTCCATGTTTCATACATGCATATTTGTGCATGTTTGCATGTGAAAACACACATATACACACACACTACATACACACACACACACACACACACACACACACACACACACAAGACCACTCAATGCTGTTGGTATGCACCTAGCCATGGGGATAGCCACTGGGACATGAGCAACCCACGAGTAGCCAAAACCTCCAAAGAAAAGTAGTTCTTTTTTCTCAAGTGGGCATCAAGTGTCTATAGCAGCAATTCTCAACCTGTGGGTAACAACCCCTTTGTGAATGGTTTTTTTTTCCCCCAGTGACCACCCAGGCCATCCAAACCACAAATATTTACATTACAAATCACAACAGTAGCAAATTTCAGTTGTGAAGTAATAACTTTAGTGTTAGGGACACTGCAATGGCACATTTGGAAGGTTGAGAACCATTACTCTATAGCTTACACCTAGGGGTGGAGCCTGCCTTTCCTCTCATCTATTATGCTATTCTATTCAAGGAGTTTTAACTACCTTGCTTTTGTGCCTGTGCCTTGATATCAACATCATTTTCCATGTCCTTTATTTTCTTTTCATTGTGTATGGATACAGATATTCATGGATGTTCATGCTTATGCAGGTACGCATGAGTGCATTGTGTCTGCAGGCCAGAGGACAAGCTCAGTGCTTAGTCCTCAGGTACTGTCCACGTTTCTATTGAGACACAGTCTTCCACTGTTTGAGACCTCACAAAACAGGCCAAGGTTGGCTGCACATCAAGTCCAGGCTGCACTTCCTGTCTCTCTGATTGGTCAGCAGTGTGGTTGGAAGGACAAACCACCATGCATGACTCCCTTATACAGATCATGTGTATTGAAGTTTCACCACACAAAGCTGGAGTAAATGTTAAATTTCTACCCCAAACTTGATAATTAATTAGTCTCTGTTCAAAATTATGGAATCATAATCTGATTTCTATGTTTTGCAAAGCAATACCCCATTATCTCTTAACTCACACATTTACAAAATAAGACAAAAAATATCTAAGTAAAGTTGTGCCTTATTAATTGCTTAATAGATCTCATTTCCTGCTGTAAAGAATTTACAAGGATATGAGTAATTTAAGAACAAAAAAATACTTTACAAAAATTGGTTCTTTTCCCAAATGAATCTAGACTTACAAAATTGTTTTGTTATCTTCCCATCTATATTACATAAGTTCGAGTAGACAGGATCATAGATAGCATTCCTATTTAGGGAGAGAATTAATCTAGGAAATATTAAAGTTCCCCTTCAGATTTTGATTCCAAAATGACAGTTTATATTTTACTGCTGGCTTATACAATAGAGCACTCCCTATTTTCAACTTGCTTTTTATTAAATCGGGAGTTGAGTATATGTTCAATTCTGCCTTACACATTAGAGTGGCTTCCCTTCTAACTACAACTTTACATGTAAAACATGATGTGCACAGAGATGTGTATGACATGGCACTGAAACAGCTCTGAGCAAAGAAAGAAATCTGTTGTAATCCTCTCAAGATGAAGTATGTGGCAGGGACATCAGTGAGACTACCATGCTGAGCCTCTTTCTGGCATGCACAACCTTGCTTACATTGTGGCCATCTTTACTTAGCTTCACCTCAGTTTTCCTGAATATGGAAGCATTTGGTCTGCCTTTGTCTTTAAATAGATGCAGTCCTGCTGCGGTACACTTTCACAGTGTGATGATCATAACCACCCATGCCCTGCCTGCTGTCCTCATTCCTGAGCACTGTCCTGTTGCTTTGGGACTCTATAATTTGTCCTTTCTATAAATTTTGAACTGTAATGATATCTTTTCTTTTTTTCAGTGTTAACTTTAACAATCATCTATGCATATTCAGTTGCATAAAATTGTTTTAGGGTGTGTACCAAGAACAGATTTGTTCTCTCAAATGATTGTATAAAATTTCTTACTCTAGACAACATCTAAATATTTTGTGCTAATTGTCATTTCCCTTCTAGCATATAAATGTTTTACTGCATTCTAATATAGATTATCTTTATCATCTATCAATTTATTTCTCTATCCATCCATCTATCATCTATCTATCTATCTATCTATCTATCTATCTATCTATCTATCTATCTACCTACCTACCTATCTATCTATCTATCTATCTATCTATCTATCTATCTATCCATCTATCTATCATGATCTGTTATTAATACCTCTATATCTATCACATTTCTCATTTTGTTGAGTGGCTGGTTTCAAGTTTTAGCTACTGTGAACAATATTTGTCTAAGCATAGATACATGGATACAAATATCTCTTTTAGTCCATGCTTTAAACATGTACTCTGAAATGGAATTGTTGGGTTATAATATAGGCATACATTTACTGTTCTAAGGATCTCACACATACTGTTTTCCAAGGCTCCTACATCATAGTACCTATCCAGCACTGGATTACAGGTGCCCCAATATCTCTATAACCACAGAAACATGGTTCTGGTTTGTTTCTTGAGAGAACACGTTGGAGATGTAAAATGTTACCCATCTCCTTGGAGTCCTAATTACATCTTTGTAATTTGTGACAGTAGTGGTTTTTATCTCCCATTCTTATATCTTTCCTGGAGAAATATTTATTGAGTTTCTTCCCCCATTTTTGAAGTTCCTTCCCGTTGCTTGGCAGTCATGAGATCCCGGATCCCTCTGCTTTCTCAGGGGCCATTTTCTTCCATTTTACTGATGTCTTCTACTCAGATATTCTGCTCATTTTTCTCAAATATTTCAAGCAGTAATAGCAAATTCTGTCCATGGTGTTCTGTCTTTATCCAAAACAGAACCAATCAGCTAATTTAGAATTAACTATGAAAATGATTGCCTTGATTTCATGAATAGATCCATTTTCTATGAGGACATCCCCAGCAAATTTGTAGCTGACTTGCTTTCCTGGCAAATTGATCTTAGAGTAGCCTTAGTTAGGAAACAGTGTCATTAAATGTTTTCTCTATCCCAAATCGATAGAGCCAATTTCAGCATTATCATTAACATAATTTGTCCTATTAATCAAGAAAAAGGCATCTGCTTTCTTACACTGATAGTGTTTCAATGAACTCACATCAACACAATTTGTGAAGTTTTTTAAAAATTATTTTCCTGTTTCTATTGCAAAAGCTGCTTATTTAAAGTGAGATGTAGTTACATATACTGTACCATTAAAAAGCTGATTTTTGATTACAGACCTATGAATGTATAATTCTACATTAAAATAAATTAAAATGTATTGTTATTCTATGCCAGCTTTTATATATCTATATTCCCTGATAATCACTTGTTAGTCATATAAACTTATAAACATATTAAATGTATGTATACACACACACACACACACACACACACACACACATATATATCTCATTGGCATTCTAGCAGCATTCTGGCAAGACCATTGTTAAAGATGAAAAAATTGTAAGTCTGTAACTTTGAAGACTTTGCATTTTTGATAAATAGGATATACCAAGTACTTCATTTCAAACGAATGTTTTTCTTCTTATAATTTTCAGAAAATATCAGATTGTAAAAGTGTCTACATCTAAGAAAATGCATTATACACTTTGGCTCAACTGTCTCTGCTTTGATACTTAGTAAGTAAGAAATGAAGGCCCAGGATGGAGAAGTATTAAGGGGAAAATACTTCACTCCTAAAGAGAGCTTAACAATGGTAGAAATGAATTCAGTTCTATGCAGGTATGCAGAAAGCTAAAATGCTGCCAGTCCCTGCATTGCATTAGGAAATGATTGTGCAGTCCTTGTGCACAATGTTGGTGACTGAGCGAGCAGTGGGATTTATTTCAAATGGAATTACCCCACATACAATCTTTTTCACATTGTTGGGCAGTTTTACAAGTAGATGTCAACAATTTTTTAATGTTTTTTTATTAACACACCAGTCTTTAGCTGAATAAAAATAATAGTCCAAATGCACATCATATTGGGTTTATTGAATGATGAAAAATGTGACCCCTTTTAATGGGAAAAAGATCATAAAGTAGCAAAGATAAATTTTGTACTGTATCTTATTGACTTAAAAGTGTGTGCTTTGAATGAAAAATAAATGCTCATGCTTATGTATATTGCATGGCTTACAGTAGAAGGAACCTCTTTCCCCATGTGCTAAAAGTTTAAAACACCAAATTGAAGTATCTTCCATGTGATGCTTCTCTGAAGTTTGAGCTCGAAATCTTTTTTTTTAATAGATATATTCTTTATTTACATTTCAAATTTTGTCCCCTTTCCTGGTCCCTCCCCCAAAAGTCTCATAACCCATCTCACCTCCCCCTGTTCCCCAATCAGCCCTCTCCTGCTTCCCTGTCTTGGTATTTCCCTACACTGTGGCATCGAGCCTTCCCAGGACCAGGGTCCTCTCCTCCCTTTGACATCCAACAAGGCCATCCTCTGCTGCCTATGTGTCTGGAGCCATGGGTAACTCCATGTGTACTCTTTGGTTGATGGTTTAGTCCCTGGGAGCTCTGGGAGTCCTGGGTGGTTCATATTGTTTCTCCTGTGGTGCTGAAAACCCCTTCAGCTCCTTGGGTCCTTTCTGTAGCTCCTCCATTGGGGACAAGGTGCTCAGTTCAATGGCTGGCTGAGAGTGGCCCCTCTGTATTTGTCATGCACTAGCAGGGCCTCCCAGGTGGTAGCTACATCTGGCTCCTATACTTCATTTTATTTTCAAGTGGTGAAGAACCATCAACCTGTCCTCTCCTCAAGGTACCTGGCCACTTTTTATTAAGACTACAGTTTTTTCTGAACACTCCTTCACTCTGGTGTCCTCTGTGTACCTGACTGAGCTGGCTGCTTTGTCACCAGAGCCAAGATGGTGGTGATCTGACCTCAGATCTACCCAAGACACAATTCACATATCAACTCATTCCCAAGAAGAAGGAAAGCGAGGGCTCTGGTCCTGGAAAGCCTTGGTGCAGCATTGTAGAGGATTGCCAAGACAGAAAAGTGGGAGCATGTTCATTGGAGAATGTGCAGAGGGAAGAGGGCTTATGGGACTTATGGGGATGGGGAAACCAGGAAACGAAAAATTATTTCGAATGTAAACAAAGAATATAGAAAAAAAATTTTTTTAAAAAGGGATAAAATACTACAGTTTTTCTAGTTTAGGATCCTGTCCACTTTTGAATATGATTATACTTGTTATTCTCTCTCCTCACCTTGCCCCTAAAGAAGAGATCACATTTCTACATAAAGTATTTGGACTACAACAAATGTTTCTTGAGAGAGATAGTACAATACACACAGGGTTCTACTCCATCAGATAACAACCTAAGATAAAAACATGTTTTTCCACTGGTTCCAAAAGGACAATATTTTTATTAAAATATTTTCAAAACAAGCTAAACTTTTCAGACTGCATGAAGGAATATTTTTCTTTTATTCCATATATTCTTAATTTACATTCCATATAATTTCCCCATTTCCAGGCTCCCCCCTCCCCGAAAGTCCCATAACTCCTCTTCCCTCCCCCTGTTCCCCCATTCACCCCTTCCCTCTTCCCTGTTCTGGTATTTCCCTACACTCTGCATTAAGCCTTTCCAGAATCAGGGGCCATTCCTCCCTTCTTCTTGGACATCATTTGATATGTGGATTGTGTCTTGGGTATTCCAGTCTTCTAGGCTAATAGCCGCTTATCAGTGAGTGCATACCATGAGTGTTCTTTTGAAATTGGGTTACCTCACTTAGAATGATGTTCTCCAGCTCCATCCATTTGTCTAAGAAGTTCATGAATTCATTATTTCTAATGGCTGAATAGTACTCCATTGTGTATATATACCATATTTTTGTATCCATTCCTCCATTGAGGAACATCTGGATTCTTTCCAACTTTTGGCTATTATAAATAGGGCTGCTATGAACATAGTGAAACATGTATTTTTATTACATGCTCAGGAATCCTCAGGTTTTATGCCCAGGAGTGGTATAGCAGGGTCCTCTGGAAGTGTCATGCCCAGTTCTGAGGAACCACCAGACTGATTTCCAGAGTGGTTGTACCAACTTGCAATCCCACCAACAGTGGAGGAGTGTTCCTCTTTCTCCACATCCTCGCCAACACCTGCTGTCTCTGGAGTTTTTAATCTTAGCCATTCTGACTGGTGTGAGGTGGAATCTCAGGGTTGTTTTGATTTGCATTTCCCTAATGTTGAACATTTCATAAGATGCTTCTCAGCCATCCAAAATTCTTCAGGTGAAAATTCTTTGTTTAGCTCTGTACCCCCATTTTTTAATAGGATTGTTTGGCTCCCTGAAGTCTAACTTCTTGAGTTCTTTGTATTTTGGATATTAACCCTCTGTCAGACATAGGGTTTGTTGGTTGCCATTTTGTCCGCTTGACAGTGTCCTTTGCCTTACAGAAACTTTGTAATTTTATGAAGTCCCATTTGTCAATTCTTGATCTTAGAGCATAAGCTATTGGTGTACTATTCAGGAACTTTCCCCCTGTGCCCATGTCCTCAAGGGTCTTCCCAAGTTTCTTTTCTATTTGTTTAATATCTTGTTTTATGTTGAGGTCCTTGATCCACTTGGAGTTGAGCTTAGTACAAGGAGACAAGAATGGATCAATGTGTATTCTTCTGCAAGCTGACCTCCAGTTGAGCCAGCACCATTTGTTGAAAAGACTATCTTTTTCCACTGGATGGTTTCAGCTCCATTGTCAAATATCAAGTGGCCATAGGTGTGTGGGTTCATTTCTGGGTCTTCAATCCTATTCCATTGATCTACCTGCCTGTCACTGTACCAATACCATGCAGTTTTTAACACTATTGCTCTATAGTATTGCTTGAGGTCTGGGATACTGACTCCCCTGGAAGTTCTTTTACTGTAGAGAATAGTTTTAGCTATCCTGGTTTTTTTTGTTACTCTAGATGAATTTGATAATTGCTCTTTTTACTCTATGAAAAACTGAGTTGGGATTTTGATGGGGATTGCATTGAATCTGAATGAGGGAATGTTTTAAAATTGGATTTGTCTCCGGTTTTATCTTTCATCAAAAATTGGGCATAGAATTTTTCATTGATAGGAATTTTTGAATTGTGAAGAATACTGTTTGGTAGACACTAGCATAATTGTACTTCCTTTTTACTTGAAAACACAATATTGAATTTCCTAATTGCACTATGGTGGATTTTATTTTTTCCAGGTACATTTTCATAAGCATGTAAGACATGTTCTCCAGACCCCATTATCGTTCTGTCTACTACTCTTGAAATATGCCTCTTAATATTAATCTTTTCAATGTTACTAATATACACCAGGACTCTGTGCTAAATATGAGAATCATCCAGGACCTGGTTTTCACTTTTCTTCTGCAGCATGTTCATCAAGCTCCGCCAGCACTGCCTCATCGTCTTTAGATCTGCCACAAACCGTTAAGATCTCTTCTCAATATGACTGCTGCTAATACACTCTAATCTATGTCCTCACATTCACTTTCATAATCCACATACTTCTCCAGATAAAGTTTTAAAAATCAAGTCGTTTCTCTCTTTTTAACTGGGAAAACTCTATATTTAATGTTAATTTTTCATTAAAGACAATGAGACACATGTCTGAGATAAAAGATCAACTGTCCTTTGATATGTCTGTTAGCTTTTCCCTATTCATGTTTGTCATAATTTCTTTAAACTAAATTAATAAGGATATCACAGAATGTGTGGCTTGAATAGCAGTGTTTGTTTCTCAGTATTCAGATGCTTTGAAGTCTAAAGTCACAATACCAATATATCAAATGACTGCTACAGTCATATTTCCTCATCAATACAAATGCCTTCCTCTTTTATTTTCATATTACAAATAAGAGAATGAAATCATTCATGGTTCAATGGTTTCTACCCCTATTTGTGAGGTTCCATCCTTATCATCTAATTATCCTCAGAACGTCTGACTTTTTGGGCTTGAGACATGGCTCCAAGGATGTGCTTGCTATTGAAGCTTCATGATCTGAGTTCAGATGTCTAGCTAGCATCCATGTAAAAACAGAACAATGTAATGCCCACACCTAAAATCTCAGCATGCTAACACCAGGGCATGGGAGGAAGAAAAAGCACAGTTTACAGGCTAGTTAGCCTGTGCACACAGTACTGAAAAAGAGAGACTTTCTCTCAATAAGATGGAAGGCAAAGACCTAAGCTTGTTCTCTGAGCTCATATGTGCATCACTCTCACAGATGTAACATACACATCATATGTAATGCATACACTTATCTGAGTTCCTAATATCCTCACACACAGAATTAAGACATAGTATGTGAAATTTTATGAGGAGCATAAAATTTAGTCAATAAGACCTACAAACACATGGTTTTCTCTACTCCAAAGTCCCAGCATGCCCAACTCCTTTTCCAAATGCAAAGAAACACACACTCTCCACTCTTCTAAGTTATCCCTTCACCAGTAATATGTGTCCTTACTTCATATTTTCTCTCAATTATCTCTTACGCACTAATAATTAATCATCTCCCAGTCACTTTCTACCTTGTTGTATGTGTGCAGGGGTTACACGATTGTGTGAAAAATATAGAATGGTTACAAAGAAATACTGATTAAAGGGAGCAACAAGATTCCATGGTTGGACTCCACTATAAGAAAAAAAGTGCATCTACCAGATGCTTTTAGTGTTACAAAGCTCCTGTTTTACCCTAAAGCTACAGAGAAATTGAAGAGCATAGTTTTATATTGCATGAAGTCTTGGTAACAACAAGGTTATGAGAATATGTGAACTCACTTCTTACCATTGAGAATAAGACCATTATTTTTTATAGGATTCTTAATCTTCTGTTGAATAGGATATTTTCTCTTTTGCAATAATAATAACAATAAAATCATCATCATCATCATCATCATCATCATCATCATCATCATCATTATTTTGGGGTAATCATTTTAGAATAATAACTCAAACCCCTAGAGAACTCTGAAATAAATGAAATTAAAATATCCTCATTCCCATGCAATATCTTTGATGTTATGTCAACCATGACCTTCAGAAATCTCAGTATTCTCTTTTGCAGGCTAAGTGACCATGAAGCAAAGTTAACACCTTCCACCCAGAATGTTCCTAAAGACTAGAGCCTCCGTCTTCCTGGAGGCTGCTGCTGTAGCCTGGGAATAGTCTGAGTGATGCCTGATAAACTTTTTATTCTTTCAACCAAGAAAGACTTCCATCCATGTAATATAAAATAAGAAGATGGGACTACTTCATAAATCAGAGACATGATAAATCCCCGCAGGTATTTTCTCCAGGAGCATCACACTTACACAAATCGTAAGGAAGATTTATTTATAAACAGAAACTTCCTGTATCTGCTATATAGCTCATCAGGTATAGACATTTGCTGCCAACCCTGAAGACTCAAGTTTATTTCCCTGCACCCACTTGGGGGAAAACAGAGTTGACTCTTTGAAGTTGTCTTCAGACACAGAGGCATGTGCATGACCTAACACACAAACACACACTCACAAATGAATAAATAAAATTTAAAACAATGGAACTATTTTTCTCTTTCCGTTTCCTCATCTATTCCCTTTTCTATTTTCATTCATTCATTCATTCATTCATTCTTCATTCTCTTCAACTAGTTTCTTCTTCATTTTTTTCATTTTTTGCATATTTATATGATTATACTGAGTAGCATGAGTTGTACTCAAATTTCTGCTTTGGAATATTGAGACTTGGGTGGTGATCAGTTTATTAGCATTTAGAATTTAAAATGTAAACTTGATGAAAATTTAGTGTATCAAAATGTAGACTTTCAACATGGAAATCTAAGGGTGCTAATATAAACTTCTAGCTCCTTAATTAGTCTCTTTAATTACTTGATATGCACAGTCTGCTTAAAAACAAAAGGTATAAGTCTCTCATTTCATGCAAAAGACATGCCATGGTTTTCTGATCATGTGTTAAATTTAAGTCTTTGAGAAATTGTCCCAACAGTGAATTAGTAAGTGTTACTAAACAAATCACATTGGTCTGAATCCTTAGGGTATTAAAGAGAATATATAATTAAGTCTTCCAATCAGGTCACTGTCTATCCCCAGCTGTCTTGGGATACCATTGTATGAGTAATAATAGGGATTTTTTAAAAATAAAGTTACTATTAAAATTAATGTTTTAATTATTGAACTAGAAGTCTATTACAGAAAGGTTGAAAAGGAATATGGTAATAATACCTGTTGTGTTAAAATTTCTCTGCTGTTTAGCAAGTGGCATATATTATAACATTTAATTACCATTTTTTTACATAACATAGACAACTAGGAAGGGTCAGTTGGATCATCTTTATTATTTTCCAAGCCTAGAATCAATGTATAGGATTGTCTGGCTCTTCCCTTCAACTCTATTTTATTTGTCTGTTAGCAGAATTCAATTCCCTGCATAACTGTGCTTTGACTTCTTTCTTGCCTGTCAGCAGTGTCACGTGTTCTTAGCAAGTGCCACTCATCACTGTAAATTCTTGGTACTATCCCTACTTCATAGAATGTGTCTCCTTCTCTTTGTTGACCTGTTTTTCCATATGTTGCTGCTAAACAGAGTTGTCTCTTTTCAGTAGGCTAGTGGCTAGACTATAGCTACCCTGGTCAAATTTAAAGATCATCTGACCAGGAACCTTTCTACATTTTGAGGATTGGTTTTCATTGTCAGTTCACATAACCTGGAAAGGGAGTATCGATAATTTAACTGAGGTTGGCCACTGAGCATGTCTGTGGGTGGTTGTCTTAATTGCACTAATTCTGTGGAAGAACAGCCAGTCTACTGTGGGCTATACCATGCTCCAAATTTGAGTTTAAACTTGATAAGTTGAGGAAACTGGACTGAGTGTTGAACATTGTCACACTCCTCTCTGTGGATGTGATGTTGCCAGCTGTTTTAAGTTCCTTTTGCCTTGACTTCCCTGATATGATGGACTGCAACCTGGAATTGTGGGCTAAAATAAACCCTTTCTCTTCTAAGCAAGCCACTTCTTTGGTCATAACGCATTACGACATCAGCAGAAAGAAAAGTTGGAAATTTTCTGAAACATAGATTTGTGAATGAATGCTTAGCAGATTGATCCTTAGGGAATAGATGAGGCAGTTTAAAACAACTCCGTTTTTGCTAGACTGGAGTGAATGGCCAGAAAACAGACTCTTTGTTGTTTGGTGCACAATTAATACTGCCTGTCTAGTTTGTTTGGCATGTCTATTAGTGCAGTCTTTTTTTAGCTCATGTTTGGACAGTCATACTGATGAGACTTTATGGACATAGATAGCTTCTGACATTATCAGGAAACAATCTCAAAATAAGCTAACTGATCGTTTTATCTATTAGAAGACTTTTACCTATTCTTCAATATTCTTTGATTCTTAGATGTAAGAGTGTTTTGTATATGTGCCTATTAGGACTGGGCTCATAATCCAGCATTTGTATTGCTTGTGGTTTTATGTAATGATCTGTCTGTTGCAAAGAGAATTTTTCCTGATAATGGGTGTAGAGTCCACTTATTTGTGGAGATAAGAACGGATGTTTAGATTGTTGTTAGGCATTATTCTAGTTGATTCAAACAGTGGTTGATGGTTCTCCTTCAATATCCATGACTCCATTAGCTTTGAACTGCTAGCTAGGTACCTTGATTCCTCTCTTGTGGAACAGGTTTTAAGTCGTGAACTACATAACTGACATGAACAGGTATTTTGTTAGAGCCATGCAGTGAAGGCCTGACAGTACACAAACTCCATTACTTGGTTGTGGAGATGACAGGGAGCCAGGAAGGGGGTGGTGAACCTTGAAGCAGGAATATTGATCAATTATTTCCCTCTGCCATTGGGACCCCCATCATGTCTCACACTTTTTGTCACTTGGCATTGGGACAAACTTCAGTTGCAGGTATTCTGTATCCTATTAAATAACTAGAGTCACAGAGACCTTTCTTCTTTTTATAGGATGTGCACATTAATGTTTAATACATGTACTAAGAGAAACAGGCTAGGCTAACATAATTCCCCACAGTGCCAGAGACAGAAAACAATCTGTTCTTATGATCAACAGTGCTGACCTATCCCATGGAATAATAAACATAAGCAATAGCAATTATGAGAAAGTCATGTCAAAATGTATGCGTTCTGTTCTTGAGATGTAAACATTCTTTTCATTTTTATTTTGCTCACATTCTTAGTTATAAACAGAAGGGCATATATGATTCTGGGCATCAGAGAAATGTGAAGATAATTTCACTTTGGTCTCTGACCTCTGTCTCACACCATGTAGATCATGTGAAATTTAAACTCATTGATCATCCTTTGCAGGTCTCTGGGGTTCACATCAATGCTCATTAAAAATTAATACACATTAATAATAATAATAATCCCTGCCAATTAGTAATATTAGATATTTCTGATCCTAGCATGGTAAACATGCTATACTTGCCATGTAAACAGTGCCACAGAAGGATGTCTAAGAAGGAAGCACATTAGGACAATCAGAAGTCCTATTGCAAAACTATTTTTAATTACAGCTCTTTAAAAATAGCTGCTACAATTACTCTGAAGCTGACAGTGCTCAGAAGACAAGCTGTGAGGGGTTATGCTAATCAGGACTCCAGTCCGATTAGATATCACATCAGGCTAACAACAAGCACGAATTAAGTGCCTGCAGTATGAAACTTTCACATCTCAAAGTTATTGTTGGGATTATGCTTAGGAGTTTAGGTCAAGGACAGAATAGGTCAAGGTCACAGTCCATGGCGAACAGGATGGAGCTACAGCTGAGTAAGATGGGGTTTCCAAACATTTGCTTTCAGGGGGTGGGAGGCTTTGAGCTCTGTGACTAGAGATTGTCAAAAGAATGAATCTTTTGATTTTTTTTTTTACTAAAAGGAAACCCCTGTAGCTAGGTCCCCATGTGGATGGTGTGTACAGATCAGTCCCATAAGTCCAGTACTCTAACAGAACTGGCCATTTTGTCAGCAGAAGGGATATTACGGTCATAATGGTTTCTTCCTGGGTTCTACAGGAATTGCTGTGCCTTCTAAATCAAACACTTCTATAGTGCTTTTGGTTTTGTTTCTTCATTTTCTGAAAACTTTATCTTATCATGTCTGAAGTGATTTTTCTTGGATAATGTCTCTAATCTATCTGTCTTAAATACTGCCATTCTAGTACTATGAACCAAAGACTAAATCATTTGGTTAGCCCACCATGTTCCCATATCACATTTTTAATAAATTCCTCTGTGTAACTTATGATTACATCTTCTTATGGTTGATAATTGGCATTACTTAGGTGTGCATATCAATGAAATATGTATGTGCTGGTCTACGAGGTCATAATTGTGTGCATGTTCTAAATGTAAGTTCAAATGTCTTAAAATTATATGAATCTCTCATTTCCAAGGCCTTTAAGTTAATCTTATTCTTTGTAGTTGTGCTTCAATCATAAACTATTTGCATTTAATAGGTAGATCTACAGTAACTTTTATAATGACTTTGATGTACAGCATTCCAACACTTTCCTCAGAGCTCTTAATGAACTCAGTGATCCCATAGGCTGTGCAGTGAGAAAGACAGATACCACAGCATACAAGAGAAAGCATCAAATGGGCAAGGTGCTTGACGATGCTAAACAGAATAAATATGAGGGGGACAAAAGGAAGAGAAGGTGGTGGAAAAGGGCACAGAAGAGAAATAGGCAGGGAAGGAGAACCGGGTGTGGTTGGTAGTATTAGAGAGACATTGACTTTTAAAAGAATTCAGGAAGTCAGACTGCCTCTTCAAGAAAACCCATTAAATGACACTATTGGAATAGAATTGAAGTGACAGAAATGAACCCAAACACTTATGGTCATCATAGAAGCTAAAAACATCCAGTGGAAAAATGACAGCATTTTTAACAAATGGTGCTGGATCAACTGGAGGTCAGCATACAGAAAAAATGAAAATCAACCCATTCTTTTTTTTAATTTTTTTTATTTTCTATATTCTTTGTTTACATTCCAAAGGCTTTCCTCTTTCCCAGTTCCCCCCCTCACCATATGTCCCATAAGTCCTCTTCCCCACTCCCCCAACCCAGCCCATTCCCCAATCACCCCCCCAACCCTTTCTCTATTCTGGTACTCTCCTGCAAAACCGGAACCAGTCTTTTCAGGAACAGTGTCCTCTCCTTCCTTTTTCTTGGGAATCTTTTGACTTGCTAATTGTGCCTTAAGTATTCAGAGCTTCTGGGCTCAATAATATCCACTTATCAGTGACTGCAATTTGTGTGTATTCTTTTGTGATTGGGTTAACTCAGTTAGGATGATATTTTCCAGATCCAACCATTTGCTTACAAATTGCATGAATTCATTATTTTTAATTGCTGAGTAGTATTCCATTGTATGAATATACCACATTTTCTGTATTCATTCCTCCTTTGAGGGACATCTGAGTTCCTTCCAACTTCTGGCTATTATAAATAAGGCTGCTATGAACATAGTGGAACATGTGTCTTTATTGCCTGCAGGGGAATCCTCTAGGTATATGCCCAGGAGTGGTATGACAGGGTCCTCTGGAAGTGACATGCCCAATTTTCCGAGGAACCGCCAGACTGATTTCCAGAGCGGTTTACCATCTTGCAATCCCACCAACAGTGTTCCTCTTTCTCCACATCCTCACCAGCACCTGTTGTCTCCTGAGTTTTTAATCTTAGCCATTCTGACTGGTGTGAGGTGGAATCTCAGGGTTGTTTTGATTTGCTTTCCCTAATGACTAATGATGTTGAACATCTCTTAAGGTGCTTCTCAGCCATCCGAATTTCTTCAGGTGAAAATTCTTTGTTTAGCTCTGTACCCCATTTTTAATAGGGTTATTTGGTTCTTTGGGGTCTAACTTCTTGAGTTCTTTGTATATATTGGATATTAACCCTCTGTCAGATGTGGGGTTGGTGAAGATCTTTTCCCACTTTGTTGGTTGCCATTTTGTCCTTCTGACCGTATCCTTTGCCTTACAGAAACTTTGTAATTTTATGAGGTCCCATTTGTCAATCCTTGATCTTAGAGCATGAACTATTGGTGTTCTGTTCAGGAACTTTCCCCCTGTCCCCATATCTTCCAGGCTTTTCCCAGTTTCTTTTCTATCAGTTTCAGTGTGTCTGGCTTTATGTGGAGGTCCTTGATCCACTTGGAGTTGATCTTAGTACAAGGTGATAAGAGTGGGTCAATTTGCATTCTTCTGCATGTTGACCTCCAGTTGAACCAGCACCATTTGTTGAAAAGGCTATCTTTTTTCCACTGGATGGTTGTAGCTCCTTTATCAAACATACAATTCACAGACCATAGTAAGCTCAAGAAGAATGAAGACCAAAGTGGGGTTACCTTGGTTCCTCTGAGAAAGGGAACAAAATACTCAGAGGAGCAATTAGGGACTCAAAGTGTGGAGCAGTGACTGCAGGAAAATCTATCCAGAGACTGTCCTATCTGGGGATTTATCCTATAAACAGTCACCAAACCTGACACTACTGTGGATGACAAGAAGAGCATACTGAAAGGAGTCTGTTATGGCTGTCTTCTGAGGGGACCTGCCAGAGCATTACAGATACAAAGGCAGATGCTAGATATACAGTCAACCATTGGACTGAGTGCAGGGTCCCAAGGGAGGAGTTGGGGGGTAGATTGGAGCAGTAAGGGGTTTGCAGCCCCATAGGAAGAACGATGATGTTGGCCAACCAGACGTCCCAGGACTCCCACAGACTAAGCCATCAGCCAAGGGGTACACATGGTTCTAGCCAAGAGTGGCAGAGGAATGTCTTGTCAGACATCAGTGGTAGGACAGGTCCTTGGTCCTATGAAGGCTCAATAAATGCCCCAGTGTAGGGAAATCGAGGGGCATATGTAGGTAGGAGTGGGTTGGGTGGAGGGGAATATTCTTGGAAGCAGGGCCTGGGAGGATAAGTTGGGAGTTTTTGGGGAGAGGGGAAACTGGGAAAGGGTATAACATTTGAAATGTAAATGAATAATATGTACAATAAAAAGATGTATTTTAGGTATCATGATTTTATTTATAAATTCAAACAAAAATAAGTCATTTGATAAGTTGAATACTTAAGCAGACGTTAAAGCCCTGACGCTACTTTTTATTAAGCAAGAAACTGGCAAAAAATAAAAGAAGAATCATTCCTGGTAATGTGGTTTAGATTATTATTTAACTAGGAGTATAGTCATATTATTAGCAGTCATTTTATTATTGCCATTTTAAAATCCTTAACTTTAATATGAAATTTAAATATTAAACAAATGTTCTTTAAATTTGGTTTTAGTTTCTAATATAGAAGCACATGGATAGGTAAACACACAAAAACAAAACCTTTGAAAGGATACAGGCTCTACAAGTTCACATATTTGGGGGACTACTAAAGTATGGCAAAGAGACAGAAACCATATGGTTTGTATGAGGAGTGCTTTGAAATCTCTGACCGTTCACAACATCTCCCAAAACAGATGGTTGTCATAAAACATACTTTTGTTAAAATAAAAAACAAAAACCCTGCTATTCATCTGGCTCCAGGTGACTCTTTCTGAACATTTATCCATTAAGTTCTTTATGCTCAGTTGGGTGCTGTTGTAAAAAAGAGTAAGAGCATTGGATAAAAAATAGAATTCATCTCAAAGTCTTTTTTTCTAGAGCTTACCTGACTGTTATTCAGGGAAGGGAGTTCAAGGGCATCTTTTTTATATGCTTCTATTATAAAGTGGAGAGACTGTATGCATGTTTTGTTGGTGTCTGAGACTGAGTGTGTCTTTCTGTGTGCGTATGTGTGAGAGCATGTATATGGGAGTGTGCTTGTGTTAGTGTATGTGAATGTATGTGTTTGAATATGTGTGTGAGAGAAAGTGTGTGTATAGAGTGTGTGTATGAGTGTGTGTGAGTATAGGTATATGTGAGTGTGTGTGTGCATGTGCATGTGATAATGTGCATGAGGCTGAGTGTGAGAGTACAATTATCTTTGTGAGAGTGTGTAGGGAGTGTGTACATGGTCATTGAGTGAGTGTAGATGTGAGTGCTTGTATGAATAAGAGGGAGACTGTGTGTATGTGTGTGTGTGTGTGTGTGTATGTGTGAGAGAGTATTTATAGGAGAGCTTGAATGTTTGTGTGTGTGTGTGTGTGTGTGTGTGTGTGTGTGTTGTGTGTGAGAGAGGATGGGTATAAGGTTGTACATGTGAAAATGTGAATGTATGAGTGTGAGAGTATATGTATAAGTGTGGGTGAGAGTGCTTGTGTATGTATGTGTGAGTGTGTATAGGTGAGCATGCGCCTCTGTGTGTCTGTATCTGCATGTTAGTCACAATGACTCTCTAAATGAATGCATTCATCTTCTGTAATATGACAAAGTTAGTTTTATTGAGAATCCATGGAACTGAGCGCAGGGTCCCCAATGTCGGAGCTAGAGATAGGTCCCAAGGAGCTGAAAGGGTTTGCAGTGCCACAGGAGGAACAATATGAGTCACCTAGTACTCCCAGATCTCCCAGGGACAAAATCATCTAAGAGTACACATGGAGTTACCCATGGCTCCATACACTTTGGCAGCAGAGGACAGTCTTGATAGACACCAAAGGGAGGAGAGGCCCTTGGTCCTGGAAACACTTGATGCCTTAGTGTAGAGGAATACCAGGACAGGGAAGTGGGGGAGGGTTGATTGGGTAAGGGGAGATGGCTTATGAGATTTTGAGGGGAGGGGGGAACCAGGAAGGGGGACAACATTTGAAATGTAAATAAAGAATATATCTAATTAAAAAAAGAATTATAAAAAAGAGAGAGAAGCCCTATTGTAAAGCGAATGCCTAAAGAAAAGAAGACAAGAGAATTAGCTGCAAAGCTATGGATAGGTAAGATGAATGTTTCTTATATAACCAGATTCCTGTTTCTGCCAATCTGACTATTGAAGACAATTTCTTTACCAAACGTGTACCAAAATTTAACTTTCCTTCTTTACACCAAATTAAATGTATTGCGTGAAATATTTTCTTCATTATAGATTCAGAACTTACAATAACACATATTCCAAACATCACTTAAGTTATCTCCCTTTTAATAATTTCATCTAGTGGCATGTAGTCAATTATTGACAGCTCTTTATTCTAGTGCTATGTGTCAAACAATTACAGGTTTTGGAAACCTTGAAGCATAAATTGGTTTGGTGAATAGTATAAGAAATTATAGCATGAAATCAACATCAAATATTAGTTTAAGTAGAATATGAAAGGATAAGTAAAACATATTATCTCTTCTGTCTGCTAGCCTTAACCATTTTAATCATTTTATTAGCTGCATTTTTGTTACAAGCTAGTAGTTTCACATCATTAAATTGGTGCTATGGTTTTGGTTTTCTCCCAAGGACCAAGTATTATCAGTTTCTCTTAAATATATTTTATTAATCCTTGAGAATATCACAAATTTATGCAATGCACTTTGATCACATTTATCTCCCCATAATTCTTCTCAGATCGGTATCCATCTCCACATTCTTTCTTTTGCTTTTAAGATAATTTACACAGTCCAATTTGTGCCACCCATATACACCTGCGTGTGAGCATCCACTGGTGCACTATCAACCTACCAGGTTCTACATTCTTAAAGAAAACTAAGCCTCTCTCTGCCAGAAGCCTGAAACTGTTAATAGCTCTTCAGTTAGCGATGGGAGCACTTGAGAGTCTATCACTTCAATGTTAGAATGTTTACTTGCTTGATCTTGTGCACAACTTCTGAGAGCAACCACAGTCGGTATGTGCTCATGAATACAGTGGCACTGTCATGTCTTAAAGACTCTTTATTTGAAGAATTGCTTTGGAGGTTTGATGGAGAGCATGATGAATATGTAGCTTTCTTTGGAAAGTTGGCTAGTTTTAAACAATAGTAATCATACTATGGGAGGACTCTTCATCTTCTGCTATCTACATCAAATCTTTTGTCAATGCTTTAATATTTTCATTGTATAGGTCTTTCATTTTCTTGATTAGATTTTTCAAGGTGCTTTTGGTTTTTGCTGTGTTCAGTTGATTGTTTGGTTTTTAATTTTGTAGCTTGCCTCTTTAGTGAAATTGTTCATCAGCTCTAGGAGTTTCCTGGAAGAGTCTTTGAGATCCCTCATATATTGGAGCAAGTTACATCCAAATAGAAGCACTTTGACTTCTTGTCTTATTTGTATATCCACATAAATAAACAGTAAGCTAAAATAAAAAAATTGTCACCATTAAGTTTCCTTTATCATATCATTTCATTTCAGCAAAAGGGACTAAGATGATTCAATGACTGTTTTGGACATTAATGTTGGTTATCATGAAAGACCAGTTTTGAATACTTTGTGTGTGCTTTCATCAGACAGAGACATTCTTTAGTACTGAGAGAAGACAGTAACAGAAGAAGGAGCTGGAGAAAGAGGAGAGAGAAAAATACATAAGCCCAGGCCTTGAAAAGCCCAGTCAATTGTCTGTGTTTTCTATGGAAACAACCAGACAATTGTGTCTCCTCTTTCCCACTGCTATCCTGCAATGTGTTTACTCATTTTTTTCCCAAGATTATAGCTTTCCACCACTGCTTGGATGGGAAATGGTCACTCTCTTGTGTTTTTCCTGGAAGGCAAATATAGAAGCAAGAGCCAAAGCTCCGCTGGGGGTTACAGATGTTTTGAGAGTGCACACAGAGTTTCACAGTTTCCAAGGACCAAGCAATCCTTACTAAACATCTTTTTCTGTGTACTGATTGAAAACATTCATGAGAATGATTTTCCACTTGAAAATACATACACAAAAATAGTAATAATGAGAAACAATAAAAATTCCTCTTTACAACTGAAGATTTCATTTGCCATCCTCTGTTTTTTCAGTGTTTTGGGGGCAGTGCTTAGCTTGAGGAAATTTCTATCACTATAGGTCACTTAACCTCCTTCCTCCATTTTCATGAAAGCACAATAGTACCGAGACCTTGAAATCTGTCGTTGTTTCTCATGTTCATGAATAGCATCAAGACTATATTTTTCAGGTCATATCTATTAGTTAACAAAACAATTTTTTTCACTTATAGGTACAACGCTTAAACTAGTAGCTTCTTCTTTTTTTCTGGATTCACACTGAAAGATGGGACCTGGAGAACTATAGTTTCTACTCTAAGAATTCCTTAGAGTAGATATGGATATTTCCTTTAAAAAGACTTTTAAATAGTTGCTTTTGGTCTTACAGAAACTAGAAAATACAGCATAGCTTTGGTAGAAGGAAGAAATGCCAATACAGTCTGGGACCTGTCTGTCTTGATTTCCCGAGAATTAAAATGTAAAGAGAGCCCTGTGGTGTCTGTTTGTAATACCAGCACTCAGGAGTCTGGGCGCAGGAGTATTGCAGTAAGTTTGAGTTTAGCCTTGGTTACTTTGTGAGATTACGTCTACTCCAAAAGATTCTGTTTACAAAAAAACAAACCAAACAAATAATTCATTGACATATTGGTCTATGCAATAGTCAAAGAAATAGAACCAAACATTAGAGCATTTTGTGCATGAATTGACCTTCCTCTAGCATAGCATAAGATGATGTCAGATCACAAAACCATGACACAAGACACATTCTCTCACCACAGGACTCTAGGCCATTGGCTCACCCTTATCTGGAGAAGCAGTGTCCTGCGCTCTACATAACAGTGCTTCACAGAGGTTGCATAAAACAGAAAGTAGCATGTGTCCCTATGATACTCCCATCATCAAGCCTGGAAGAAAGCGAGTGTAGTGGGAGGCCAATCCAAAGGTCCGCTTGATTTCCAGCAGGCTTTCTGAAAAGGGGATGATTTGTTTGTTTTGTTGTCTTCAAGACAATGAAAGAATTGTATCACAAAATAATCAAGAACACACTATATTTCCTTATATATAATAGTAGCAAAGTTGCTCTTTGATTTTTCTTGACTGCTGATATTAGATGGTTAAAAAAATGGAGGAGGACAGCAACTCACCATGAACATAGAAATGCAGATGCAGACCCCATTGGAAGCTGTGCCTGCTGCAGGGAGAGGAACCCAGAAATGAGAATCACACTTCTCTTTGGGCCTTTCCCATTACCCTCACACAATACAATCGGTCTTCACTTAACAAAACTGTAGTTTCAATAATGCAACTAAGATTGGACTTCATTTAGTATTTTTTTTTGTTTAAAAATTTACATTTCTCAAGGACATCCTTTTTGTATTCTGTACATCTCAGTTTCCTGGCTTATATAACAAATCCTCAAGGCTTTCATAGGCCTTTCACTATGTTTAATACAAAGTTAATGTATAGGGTTTTTTTTTTCTCTCAAGGAAATAACTTTTTTCACTAAAATTAAAAAATATATTATGTGGTTAAGATGAAAAAACTCAGGGAACAGCAGATGCTGGAGAGAATGTGGAGAAAGAGGAACACTCCTCAATTGTTGGTGGGATTGCAAGCAGGTAAAACCACTCTGGAAATCATTTTGGCATTTCTTCAGAAAATTAGAGATAGTACCACCTGAGGACCAAGCTATACTACTCCTGAGCATATACCCAGAAGATGCTCCAACATGTAATAAGGACACATGCTCCACTATGTTCATAGCAGCCTTATTTATAATAGCCAGAAGCTGGAAAGAACCCAGATGTCCTTCAATGGAGGAATAGATAAAGAAATTGTGGTATATATATTCACAATGGAGTACTATTCAGCTATTAAATACAATGAATTCATGAAATTCTTAGGCAAATGGATGGAACTAGAAAGTATCATCCTGAGTGAGGTAACCCAATAACAGAAGAACACACATGGTATGCATTCACTGATAAGTGGATATTAGTCCAAAAGCTCAAAATAAACAATTTACAATTCACAGAACACACTAAGCTCAAGAAGAAGGAAGACTGAAGTGGGGGCGCTTTGGTTCCTCTGCGAATGGGAACAAAATACTCACAAAAGCAATTATGGAGACAAAGTGTGGATCAGAGACTGAAGGAAAGTCCATCCAGAGACTTCCCTACCTGGGGATTCATTCTGTAAACAGTCACCAAATCCCAACACTATTATGGATGACAAGAAGTATATACTGAAAGGAGCCTGTTATTGTTGTCTCTAGAGGGACTCTGCCAGAGCCTCACACATACAGAGGCAGATGCTAGCAGCCAACCATTGGACTGAGCATGGAGTCCCCAATAGAGGAGTTGAAGGGCAAACTGGAGGAGCTGAAGGGGTTTACAGCCCCATGGGAAGAACAATGATGTCGGCCACCCAGATGCCACAGAACTCCCAGGGACTAAACCATCAACCAAGGGGTACACATGGTTCCAGCCGAAAGTGTGACAGAGGAAGGCCTTGTTGGGCATCAGTGGGAGGAGAGGTCCTTGGTGCTGTGAAGAGTCAATAGATGCCCCAACAAAGAGAAATCGAGGGGGGGAAGGTGGGAGCGGGTCGGGTGGAGGGGCATACATTTGGAGGCAGGGGGTGGGAGGAGGGGTTGAGGGTTTTCGGGGAGGAGGGAAACCAGGAAAGGTTTTAGCATTTGAAATCTAAATGAAGAATATATTCAATTTTTAAAAAGGCAAAAAAAAAATGAGAAAAGAAAAGAAAACAACATATATTCTGGAGACTGGTAGAGAGATAGCTCAGCTGTGAAGCATACTAGCCTCTCTTCCAGAGAGCACAGTCCTAAGCATTCACTTGGCGTTTAACTCCAGTTCCTGGAGATCCAGCACTCCCTTCCGGCATTTGTGGGTACACAATTCATGCAGAAATATGCATGCAGGTAAAACATTCATGAACATAAAACAAAACAAAATAAAACGAAATTAAAAATTTTAGTGGATCCTTAATGGAAACAAACTATGAGCTACAGTTGTATGTATTTTGATGACATCATCTGTTGTATTCTATAAAAAACAAAAGCAAGCCAGCAGTCTGCTTGGTAGAGGTGCGGTATGGTGAGGTGGAACATTAACCCACAGTGTATCTTACTCACTTCAGGAAACAAAATTCTTCATTTACTGGATAAGTCCCATCCTGCTCTTTCAAATTACTAATTTTTGTACTTTCTTCTGTTTGATTCCTATGGATGAAATCTGATTGCTATTGCACATGAACAGCATCCTACCATTTATTTGTTGTAGTCTTATTTTCTCAAGACAATGCTTGTGAAATCTGTTGATTTGGTATTATCAATTCATTCATTGCCATGATTAAAGAATATTCTATTCTACATAGAATAATATAAATTCTCTTTCCTGTTTTCTGTTTACAGATACTGTGTCTAACATTCTAGTATCTACTGGTAAAAATATACATGAGTTTCTTTGGGTGTATACTCTGAATAGAATGCTATAAATAATACAGTTGTTATATACACTCCCAATAGTTCCTTACAGTCTTGCTTTCCGTCCACGTACATGCGAGTTCCCACACTTGATAATGCCTGTGTTTTGTATGTTTACTACTTTTAAGTACTCAGTAGTAACTTACCTTCTGATATCCTGTATAAAGTAAATCAGTGTCTAAAAGTAAAATAGTAGAATCTAGTCTTTCCTGTATAATTTTGGTTTTATTTAAACTATATAAATATCATATTACAGCTAATAGTTCATTGAATCCTGGATCAGCAAACTCTGTAAAGTCATTCAAGATGATCTAAACTCCATAGAAATGTCCTGATGTTTCAGACAATGCCAAAATGTACAGCCTTTGGATGACCTCCATTAAATGTCTCAGTCTTAATAGTTCCCTTAAGACACAATTCAGAAATTCTTCATAGTGTGTTGGATCCAACTGTAGTTTATAATTGTGTTTTCAAATTCAAGTAATAAATGATGTATAATTAACTGATAAAAGCAGCTGGTCTCTGAGCAAACTGTCACATAACTGGATAAAGTTAACAGTTTGTACTGTATTTGAATAAAATGCTGGCGATATTTTCCTTTTACTATTTGCATATCAGTCTTTCCTCTAAATTCATGCTGCTAAGACTCCATGTTTATGTGTGCAAAAGTACAAAGACAAAACTAAATTGCACAGTATGAGCAGACAAACTAAGATGAAGTGGACTGTTTTATTTCAGAACACATAATACAAATGTACACTGGGAAGAGGAATAGCCAGATAAAAAGTATAAAATGTGAAGGAAAAATGGCACCTATCTGCCCCCTTATCTTACAAAATTCATAAAACAAGTTCAAGTGTGAAAGAGTTGGGGACGAGGGAGATGGTTCAGTGTGTAGACCTGCTATGCAAGTCTGAGGACCTGAATTCAGATCTCTGTCAAAATAGGGATAGAGCCTATTGATCCGCCCATTTAAGCAGATCAATGTGCTTTGGATTCAGTGAGAAGTTTATCTTAAACAAAGAAACAAAAATGAACCAGACAAGTAGTCATAGAGGAAGAAATCAGAGTCAGCTTCTGGTGCATGCACACACACACACACACACACACACACACACACACACTCACACACACACACACACACACACACATTCTTTCATTTCTACCTTGCTTCTTGTATCCTTGAAACACTCTCATAAAACACTTAGCATATGGAATTCTTTTATAATGTCTTTTCTTTCATAAGGCATATTTATTTCTCATTAATGATATGATACATCCCTTATCCCAGGACACAAAATTTCCCAGGACATTATAACTTTTGTCCATGAAAATGAACTAGACTTAGACACCCTTGAACTGAACCCAGTCACCCTCTCTCTGCTTTGCTTCTTTCCAAGGGAAACACAGTTAACTGCGTTTTCTGGCTTAGCATTTGCCTAACATACAATTTTGTTTTTAAAAGAGTAGGAGTTACAAGATACCACTTGAGAATTCATTGTTTTCCTCAATTAGGATAATAATGGTTTTGTGTTATTAAAAAGAACAAATAATTGGCTGCATTAAGAGATATGAGATTCAGCCCCATGTTGAACTCAAAATCAGTTCCAAACATAAAATATGACTTTTCCCTAGAGGCTTTTAGGGGGATGATCAAAAGGAGAATGTCATGTAACAAACATGTTCTTGACAAATGTTGTGAAAACATACTTTTAACCCATAGTTTACTGTTACTGATTGTAAAGTAGTCAATGTATTTTCTGTAACAAGTTGAGTTGAGCAAAACAATCTTTTTTAAAAAGTTAAAAAAAAAAACAGAGAATGAAGTTGGTATCCATCCACAACACCAGAAAGAACTCACATCTCTGTGTAAGCCTTCTCTTAGAGAGCAGTCATTGGAGCAGCAATTCCTGCTGACTACTTTGTGAGCATCATAGGTTCACAGTGAGCATACAGTCCTTGTGCAACATTTAATGAAAGCTATGGACGAGTTATATAGAAAGCATGAATATAAGCAGGAATCAGAAAAAAAAACAATAAATCTGATGATTGCTACTCTGTAACCATCTATTTTAAAAAGAATAATTGTGCATATTTACAGGGTACACTGTGTTTAGAAATTGTGCATCATTTTGTGTAGCTTAGACAGGATATTGCTATGATATAGCTCAGGGTGGCTTTAATTTGTGATAGTTTTTAATTTTCAAAATGTGTTTCAAAATTGGAATTACAATATTTCTCCTTTTCCTTTCCTTCCATCCAGTTTTCCTGGATAACTTGAAGTGCAATCATAGACCTATGATGCTTTTGCCTCAGCCTTCTTTGACATGGGAGTACAGTTATAAAAGAATAAATTCACTACCTTTGCAAATATGCTCAGGAGTGGGGTTTAATACCTATGTTTTTTGTTGTTGTTGTTGTTGTTTCTTAGGATAATATATCATTTCCTTAAGGAGCTATGACAATTTATGTCTCAATTAACAATGTACTATAAATTTTCTTTGTGTCCTTAATAAGAGGTGTTATTGTATTCTATCTATCCATCTGTCTGTCTATCTGTCTGTTTATCTATCTATTCTATCATACGTCTAAGTTTTTATCATCTAAGTTAGGCAGACCTGGAACTTTCATGAAGCCCAAACTTTTCTCAGATTTATACCTCTACTGTCTCTACTTCGGCTTCACAACCTCATGGATTACAAATATGCAGTGCCATGCCTGACTCTCACCTTCTTATAATAGCTATTTTTACAGTTGGAAAGTAACATGTCATTGTCACAATTTATACACCTTTTATTACTAGAGATATTGAGCATTCTTTTAGTTATATGGGCATTAGTATTATATCAGAAAATGTCAGTTCTTTGCCCAAATTTAAAGTCATGTTATGTTGTTTATATTGGGTTGTTTGCATATTTTATATTTTAAATAAGAGACCTTATCACATGTGTTTCTTCATAAGTATTTTTTCCTTATCTATGGTGGTCTTTTCATTCTGCCTTTTTTTATTTCCAAAGTAACTGGGCCTAAGAGGTGCCTGAGGACAGATAGAGGGGTGAGTGAGACAACCACAGTGCATACTCACTAAACTAACACATGCCTTTATCAAATCAAATGTCAATACACATGAAATGACTAAAACGAGCATGAGCTACAAAATTCAAGGTCTTTTCTGGATATCCCCAGAGGCTCACATGCAGTACTAGGTATATGTTTGTGGTCAATGCTCTCCTGCTCCATTGATAGTTGGAAAAATCTCAAACTAAAATGTAATTCTGTTCTTTAATTGGTTTAAGACAAATTTCCAGGTTTTTAATTTTTTAAATTTTAATTGAACATAATTATATTACTCCCCTGTCCTTTGTCCTCCTACCAACCTCTCTCATGCCCCACACCCAACTCCCTCTCAAGTTGATAGCCTCTTTTACTTTGAAAAATATTACCTAAATTCCTACAGAATCACTCTTACCATTTTGGTGACAGGACAGTTTAAGAAAGATTAACATTTACAACATTCTTTCTCTTTAGAGAAGATAATTCGTATGTGGCTATGCAGAAGAGTTAATATTTTCCAACACATTGAAATTTTTCTTCAAAATTATCATCTCAGTTTCTATGGTGTTATTTTTCTTGAAATAACTGTATAAAAATTTGTATGAATATCTAGTCTTACAAACTCTATCTTTAAGCATGCTAGGCTGTAATTCCAAATACTTTAGGATGTTTTAGGAAAATCTGTTTTTCCAAAGGCCAGTTCCAGTGGGAGTTATTTAAAAGACTCAAATGATCATCTTCATTGGCATAGGTTACTTCATTAGAAGAATTATTTATACATATTTTGACACTTGAAAAATTTACTAATGGTTCAGATACATTATAATTATGACTAAAATGTACTATTTTATAAATAGGACATTTAATCATCACAAATATTTACAATATGCTAAGGATAAAGTATAACACTGAAAATTACCCACATGTTGTTTTTAAAAATTTTAATGTGGTGTGTATTCACTTATATGTGTATGTTAGACTTTGATAAGCAAGCTACCATCTGTATAACCACAGAGACTGGGTATAGAGTAAGGAATTAGGGGAAAGGAAGGATCACCATAGTTATGGATGGACTGGGAGGAGGCTGGAACAGGATCTATCCCATATAGTATTACCCAACCATGACACTAATGTGGATGCCAACAAGTGCTTACTGGCAGGAGCCTGATATATCCATCTCCTGAAAAGCTCTGCCAGAGCCTGACAGAAACAGAGGTGAGTGCTCTCGGCCAAACATTGGACTGAGCACAAGGTCCCCAATGGATGAGCTAGAGATAGGACCCAAGGAGCTGAAGAACCTTCCAGCCCCATAGGAAGAACAACACTGTGAACCACCCAGTACCCCCAGAGCTCCCAGGGGAAGGGAAAGAAAAGGCAGGTAAAAGAGGGAATAGAGAGGAAACAGTCATTTGAAGGGCTTTATGTACATCTGATACTGTAGACGATTCTTAAAGTGTATACTAATATGAAAGAAAACTGAATTGGAATTGGCAAATAATAGGGAAATAAAAGACCTGATTAGAAAAAAACAAACAGAACAAAACAAAACAAAAACAAAGCTCCTGAGCCTGTAATAGGTTCCATTGGATTGAGTCATTGGCCAAACAAGTCCCCAGAAATCAAACCAGACCATTGCCAAAGCTATTTGTTGCTCTCTACAAACTGATGCTAAGGCCTTATTGCTAAAGACAACATATGCATAAGTCACTGAGCACATAGATGTCAAGATTGTGCCTATATAGAGCCTTCATTTCTACTGACTAAAATGTTCATGGTACTAGAAGGCACTCTGCACATTACCAGAGGAGAAAGATAAACACCAACTCAGCCATAAACTATGTGATCTACAATGCCAACCTTCCTACAGGATACCCTGGTTTAGTAGTAGCACAAGAATTGTGGAAGTAACCACTATCTTCTTAAAATTTAAGCCTGCTCCATCAGATAGAATCCTTGTTCAAAATAACCTAGGTAACCAAGAACCCAAGACTCAAATGGTAATGGACCTAAGAGAAAACAAAATACTACAGTTTTGCTAAATGACTGTAGCAATTAAATGACTACTAATGATATTCCTATATACTCTGAGATCAGTGCCTTGCCCATTTTTCATCAGAGAAGCTTTCTTTTGCAGTGGATGGAAACAAACACAGAGACCCAGCACTGGGCAGTATGCAGAGAGTTAGAGAACTTGGAACGCTTAGTACTAAGCAGTATTCCTCCATCAGATCCTTCCTCTCAGAGTTCAGGTAACTAGAAACAGACAATGTGAGAGACGGTGGGAATGGAAGGTACCAAGGAAAGAAGGCACAAAAGGACCAATGTACTTATGAGTTCCAAAGAGTTTGGTAACATGGGCTGGGCAGCACAGGCTAAGCTAGATGGCGGTCCAGGGTTTAAAGACGAAGCAGACACATGCTCTCATCTCTAACCCAAAAGCTTTCTCAAATTGATAGCCACTCACAAAGGAGAAGTTAATTTTCTTTCAAAGAAGTCTCAATGGGTATATAAACCATACTTATGGCTCGCAGTAGATGGTCAAAATAAAATAAACTCAGTGGCATTGGGGAGGTGTTTCTTTTTGTTGTTGTTGTTGTTGTTGTTGTTGTTGTTGCCATTGTTTCTTTGATCTCTTGGTGCTTTGTCTGGCCATCTTTTTAATCCTTAGATATCTTACACTTATATATTATCGTGTCCAAATTCATTTTTATATCTTTCTGTGTGTGCAAATGCATATGTCTCAGCTTCTATATGTATTTTTTAGACTTTTTACTTTTCTCTTTTGTTTTAATGTTTGTTTGTCTATTGGTTTTATCCTGTCTTGGTTTATTTTTATTTTAGATGATAATGATTATGATGATGTCACTAAATGCCTGTTGGCATTCCAATGAGAAAAAAGAAGAAAGAACATGGATTTGCATGTGTGCGGAAGTGGAGAGGATCTGAGAAGAGCAGGGGAATAGAACCGTAATATATTATATGAAAAAAACTATTTTCAATAAAATATAAAGTAAAATATAATTAAAACATATTTAATGTGATATTAGTGAAGAAACTAAAACAAAATTTCAGTAATATAACAAAATAAAGTTAACTTTAAAAAAAAGAATTAAAAAATTTTTAGCTAGTGTTGGCTTAATAATCCAATGAGCAAATGTATTGCTAGCAATCAAGTCTCTCTGATACTTTATTTTATTTTTAATTGAGGATTTTCTCATTAAATATTTATACAAACATGTTCATGAGTGAGTAGGTGCCTGTACAGGGGCTAGAACACATGTATAAGAAAAAGAAAGCCAACTAGAATGAAGTGAGCTTTAGAAACTTCAAAGTCCTCCAATAAGGTCACACTTCCTAATTGTTCCAAAACATTTTCACCAACTGAGGACAAAGCGCACAAAGACACGAGACTATGGGGCCCATTTTCTCACCATTTCATTGAATAATCTACCTTTCCAGTTCTTTTATTTTAAAATCAAGCATTTGTTTTCATAGAATCAGTAGATTTCCCGAGATAGTCCTCATCCCTCTACAGTGGAAGCATATTTTTCTTTGACTTGAAAGTTCTGAGCGGTACTGTGGAGGAAGCATTCTCCCTATTGCGATGGACTTTGCAAATAAATCCTTCTAAGTTTAAGCATAGATTTGTTTCTGTTTTGCCATGCACATATACACCAATGTGGATTACAAGTATGAATTTATTTAGTGCATGCTTATTACATGATTTGTAGGCTGCACAATCTATCTTAGATGAAGTGTGATAGAATGTCATGCAGCAATTGGCAAAATATACCTCTTCTATTTATTTAAACTTTTTTTGTAATACAAATAATACATAATTATTTGTACTAGTCAAGGTTCTCTAGAGTCACAGATTTTATGGAATGTTTCTATATATTAAGGGAATTTATTGTAATGACTTGTAGTCTGCAGTCCAACTAACCCAACAATGGGCAGCTGTGAATCAGAAGTCCAAGAATCTAGTAGTTGCTCAGTCCCAAGTGTCTGGGTGTCTCAGCTTGCCTTCTGTATAAGCTGGAACCCTGAAGAAATAGGTTCCAACAGATGTGCTGCCAAGTATGTGCAAGCATGGAAAGAAGAGTGAGTCTTCCTTCTGTCAATGTCTTTATGTGGGCTTCCAGCAAAAGGTGTGACTCAGGTTAAAGGTGTATACCACTAGGCCTGGATTTGGAAATTGCTTTGTTCCAGGATGGCCTTGAACTCAGACATCTGCTTGCCTTAATTTCCTGGAATTAAAGGTATGTACTACCTTGCCTGGGGCTAAGCTTATCATGGCCACTGTGCCAAGATCTGGATGAAAAGTGGGTGTCATCCCATACTAATATCCAGGTCAGAGGTATGTGTCTTCTAGCCTTAAGATCTGGATCACAGGTATGCCCTCCATTTCTGGATTGTAGTTCATTACAGATATGCTCAAGTTGACAACAAGAAATAGCCATCACCTTATGTAAAAGAAAAAAGTACTGCAAATTATTAAATGAGGTAGATGTTGATAGATGTTGGTAGATGTTGGTACATGGAGGTAGTGATTGGGAATATCTCTACTTAAAGAGTTTTAAATTATTATTAACCTGCAAGGCCTCTTCAGTGTGATGAGATACCTAAAGAAATGGAGTATCATTGAGTAAAAAACATTAAATTCCAAGAAATTTTGAAGACAAGAATAAGAGCTCTTTCTGAACAAATAAATGCACACAGCATTTGCATTTATGATACCTGGGCACTTGTGCATTTCAAAGTTATACTGTGTATCTATCTTTTGATGCATATTTATCACTGCACAAAATTCAGAAACAAATAATTATTTAGAGTTTGACTCAACATATTCTTTTTTTTGAAATATGTAAGATAACACTGCAAATTGGGAATATTCTGTTTTATCTTAGCTGGACTTAGATAAGAATATAAAATAATGATAGGAAATCATAAAGTTATATTATGGAAGAAGTGATAGGGAAGTAAATTTAAAGGGAAGAGTTGAAAGAGAAATAAATCACAGGGAGGCTAAGGATAAATGTAGCTATTACACTCTGTTTGCCATGTTGTCTCTCACATGCTATGGATGTAGTTTTGAAAATACAAAGTCAAACGTGGCTATCATCAATGAATGCTGCTTGACTTATTGTTCCAAGAGGTTGTAACAAGAGGTGATGATGTAAATGGCCCAGTGAAGGACACTGTAAGCAAGAGGAGACCCAGATGAGTGGAGAAGTTCCACAGTTACTGACCAACCTGTCCCTTTTTAAAATTTTTATTAGATATTTTCTTTATTTACATTTCAAATGTTATACCTTTTCCTGGCTTCCCCTCCAAAAACACCCATCCCAACACCCCCTTCCCATGCTCACCAACCCACCCACTCCCACTTCCCTATTCTGACATTCCCCTATACTGGAGCATCATGCCTTTTCAGGGCCAAGGGCCTCTCCTCCCTCTGATGTCCAATAAGGCCATTCTCTGATACATATGCAGCTTAAGCCATGGGTCCCTCCATGTGTACTCTTTGGTTGGTAGTTTAGTCCTTGGGAGCTCTGGAGGTACTGGGTGGTTCATAGTGTTGTTCCTCCTATGGGGTTGATAGCACCATCAGCTCCTTGGGTCATGTCTCTAGCTCCTCCATTGGGGGCCTTGTGCTCAGTCCAATGGTTACCTGAAAGCACCCAACTCTGTATTTGTCAGGTACTTGCAGAGCCTCTCAGGAGACAGATATATCAGGCTCCTGTCAGCAAGCACTTGTTTGCATCCACATTAGTGTCTAGGTTGGGTGACACTATATGGGATGGATACCCAGGTGGGGCAGTCTCTGTATGGCCTATCCTTCAGTCTCTGCCACATACTTTGTCTCTGTATCTCCTCACATGGGTAGTTTGTTCCCCCTTGTAAGAAGGACCAAAGTATCCACACTTTGATCTTCCTTCTTCTTGAGTTTCTTTTGGTCTGTGAATTGTATCTTGGACATTCCAAGCTTCTTGGGTAATATCCATTTATCAGTGAGTGAATACCAGGTGTGCTCTTTTGTGATTGGGTTACCTCACTCAGGAGGATATTTTCTAATTCTATCCCTTTGCCTAAGAATTTCACGAATTCAAGTAGTATTCCATTGTGTTAATGTATGACATTTTCCATTGCTCTTTTGAGGGAAATCTGGCTTCTTTTCAGCTTCTGGCTATTATAAATAAGGTTGATTTGAACATAGTGGAGCATGTGTCCTTATACATGTTTGAGAATCTTCTGGGTGTATGCCCAGGAGTAATATAGCTGGGTCCTCAGGAAATACTATGTCCAATTTTCTGAGGAACTGCAAACTGATTTCCAGACTGCTTGTACCAGCTTGCAATCCCACCAGCAGTAAAGGAGAAGAGAGCAAAGATTTCCAACTTAAAGGATCAGAAACGTCTCCAGTTTGGGACCATCTTCTGCCACAGTGCGCAATATCCAAGTGGCACAGGAAGGTAGCTAACTACCCATCATCACAGAGAGGTCAGTCAGCACAGATGAGACCTGCCCTGCAGCTCAGAGGAAGCAGCTGGAAACTGTGAGGACACAAGAACCTAAGAGCAGCCTGGGACAGGAGTCTTCTATTTTCTGCCCACACCAAGAACTGATCAGGGCCACAGAGCTACATACCCAAAAGCACCCAGAACTGATGGGGCCACAGAGCTACATACCCAAAAATAACCACAAGGGAGCAGGTCTCACAGGAGTACCTACATACCTGTGTACACAGAGAGAATTGGTCTCCCAAGAGCACAGATGCAGAGGCTTGCATGACAGACAAGCCACCATCAAAAACAGCAAAATCAGCTAACACCAGAGATAACCAGATGGCAAAAGGCAAGCACAACAGAAACCAAGGCAACATGGCACGATCTGAACCAAGTTCTCTAACAACAGCAAGTCCTGGATACCCCAACACACCAGAAAAGCAAGATCTGGATTTAAAATCAAATCTCAGGATGCTGATAGAGGATTTCAAAAAGGACATTAATAACCCCCTTAAAGAAATACAGGAGAACATGGATCAACAGGTAGAAGCCCTTAAAGAGAAAACAAAAAATCCCTTAAAGAATTACAGAAAAACACAAACAAACCAGTGAAGGAAATGAACAATACCATCCAGGACCTAAAAAACGGAAGTAGAAACAACAAAGAAATCACAAAGGGAGACAACTTTAGAGACAGAAAACCTTAGTAAGGAATCAGGAGTCATAGATGCAAGCATCAACAACAGAATATAAGAGACAGAAGAGAGAATCTCAGATGCTGAAGATACAGAAAGCATTGATAACAACAGTCAAAGAAAATGAAAAATGCAAAAAGCACCTAATGCAAAACATACAGGAAATCCAGGACAAAATGAGGAGGCCAAACCTAAGGATTATAAGTATAGAAGAGAGTGAAGATTTCCAACTTAATGGGCCAGTAAATATCTTCAACAAAATTATAGAAGAAAACTTCCCTAACCTAAAGAAAGAGATGACCATGAACATACAAGAAGCCTACAGAACTTCAAATAGATTTGACCAGAAAAGAAATTCCTCCTGTCACATAACAATTTAAATGCCAAATGCACTAAACAAAGAAAGAATATTAAAAGCAATAAGGAAAAAATGTCAAGTAGCATAAGTGTAGACCTATCAGAATTACACGAGACTTCTCACCAGAGACTATAAAACCCAGAAGATCCTGGGCAGATGTCATACAGACCCTAAGGGAACACAAATGCCAACCCAGGCTACTATATTCAGCAAATCTCTTAATTGGAGAAACCAAGGTTTTCCATGACAAAAGCAAATTTACACACTATCTTTTCACAAATCCAACCCTTCAAAGGATAATGAACGGAAAACACCAAAAAAAAAAAAAAAAAAAAAAAAAAAAAAAAGGAGAGAAACTAATATTAGAAAAAGCAAGAAAGTAATCTTCTTTCAACAAACCCAAAAGAAGTTAACCACACAAACATAAAAATTACATCAAAAATAACAGGAAGCAATAATCAATAATCACTATTCCTTGATATCTCTTAACATCAATGGACTCAATTCACCAGTAAAAAGACATAGACTAACAGACTGGATATGCAAACAGGACTCAACATTTTGCTGCATACAGGAAATGCTTCTCAGTGTCAAAGACAAACAATACCTCAGAGTAAAAGGCTTGAAAACAATTTTCCAAGCAAATGTTCCCAGGAAACAAGCTGGAGTAGCCATTCTAATATCCAATAAAATACACTTTCAACCAAAAGTCATCAAAAAAGACAGGGAAGGACACTTTATACTCATCAAAGTCAAAATCTACCAAGAACTCTCAATTCTGAACATCTATGCTCCAAATACAAGGGCAGCTTCATTTGTAAAAGAAACTTTACTAAAGCTTAAAGCACACATTGCACCTCACACAATAATTGTGGGTGACTTCAATATCTCACTCTGCTCAATGGACAGAGTGCTCTGCTCAAACTAAACAGAGTCACAGTGAAACTAACAGAAGTTTTGGACCAAGTGGATTTAATAGATATCTATAGAACATTTCATCCTAAATCAAAAGAATATACCTTCTTAGCACCTCATGGTACATTCTCCAAAATTGACCATATAATTGGTCACAAAACAGATCTCAACAGATATAAGTAGATTGAACTAATCCCATTCCTCCTATCAGATCACTATGGAGTAAGGGTAGTCTTCAATAGCAACAAAAACAACAGAAAGCCCACATACACATGGAAACTGAACAATGCTCTACAGAATGATACCTTGGTCAAGGAAGAAATAAGGAAAGAAATCAAAGACTTTTTGAATTTAATGAAAATGAAGGCACAACACACCCTGTCCCTTAATATTTTATTTAGTTAGTTTCTCTTCTAGGACACCAGAAAGATTCCAGTAAACACTTAGGCAGCTCTCCTGACCTGTTGTCTCCTTTTTGCTTAAAAAATGCTAATGATTCTTTGCTATAAATTTTTACTATATTCCCCAAACAGGTTGGCTTTTGCAATGCTGGGCACTTTTAAATAGAGAAGTAAATTGATGCCATCTGCCTATGACAATCAACAGGGTAATTTTACTGGCTGGTTTTCAATATCTCATTCTGCTCAATGGACAGAGTGCTCTGCTCAAACTAAACAGAGTCACAGTGAAACTAACAGAAGTTTTAGACCAAGTGGATTTAATAGATATCTATAGAACATTTCATCCTAAATCAAAAGAATATACCTTCTTAGCACCTCATGGTACATTCTCCAAAATTGACCATATAATTGGTCACAAAACAGATCTCAACAGATATAAGTAGATTGAACTAATCTCATTAGCTGGAGTTATCATAGAGAAAGTAATTTCCCTTGAGGAAATGCCTCCAGGAGATCCAGTTGTAAGGTGTCATCCCAATTAGTGATCAAGCAGGAGGGCCCATTGTGGGTCGTTCAATCTCTGGGCTGGTTATCTTGGGTTCTATGGGAAAGCAAGCTGAGCAAGCCAGGGGAAACAATCCAGTAAGTAACATCCCTCCATGGCCTCTGCATCAGCTCCTGCTTCCTGACCTGCTTGAGTTCCAGTCCTGACTTCCTTTGGTAATGAACAGCAACATGGAAATGTAAGCTCAATAAACCCTTCCATCCCCAACTTGCTTCTCAGTCATGATGTTTGTGCAAGAATAGAAACCCTGACTGAGACAGTAATGAGCATTTTCTTCATGCAAGAAGGAATTTGAGGACTGCCACACAGAGTAGAGTGAAAGTGTTCTGCTTGCATTGGTGTGGAAGAAGTTAAAAATGGAACTCTGGGTAATTGTTCTCTACCTTAGAAAAGTTTGCCAATCGTTGGTGACTATATTGACAACATTGAGCTACTAGTGATAACTGTTGGGTTGTAGTTTGTTAAATATTCTTCTGAACAAGATAGTTAAGTAGTTACTTAACTCTGAATAATCTATGCAGAGATGGTGTGATTGTTATAATTTATCTAAAGTCCTACATCCCTTCTAAGGTTTTAAGATGGGATTTTCCTATTGGAATTCTCAATGATAAATCAAGAAAATAATTCACATTGAAAACACAACATTGCATGAAGTATCTGAACATTGAACTGTGATGTTAAGGACAAAAATCAAATGTGCATAAAATATGTTCTTTATTGTTTTCCTCTAACTATGCATTTACACACTATTGATATTCCCCTGGACTATATTATAATCATTCATATTGTTCTTGGCTATGTAGAAAAAGGTATACAGGAGGAGAATTCTTCTCTTTGCTGTTAAACTAACTCCAACAAAGCTTCTCTCTTGACTTCTACCCTTTCTTTTTCTTTTAAGATGAGAGGGATTAATGTCTTATTTGTAGACATCATTGTTCCAACTGAAGCTGACACCCTCTACTTCTACAAGGAGTTCATCAGCATCATTTCAAGGCACTTCCAGAAGCTCCAACAGTTTAAAACTAATGAGTCAGAATAGGTCGCGTACATGTCCTTTACATTTTGTCTGATAATAACAAATGTCAGGTTGGGTGAGACCCACTGAAGAGTATTCAGGGGTTGTTGAACACAAGGTCTGCTACCCAGAAGGACATGGGGCTCACCTATTAATCCATGCCCTCTCTGCTTCAAAGCTCTTGTAGCTACAACTGTAGCTTCAAAGGAACCCAGAGTGCCTGAACTGTGACCTCAGGCAGACTTGCATTTCTGATGACCTGCAAGCTTTGAAGTCCTTTGTGGATTTCTATGACTAAAGGGAAGTGGTGGTATGTTGGAGAAATCAAGGCCAAGCTTTGCCAGGGAGAATTGTAGAGGGGTGTACTTTCTCCAGGACACCAAGATGGGAACATAAGTATGTCCCCCACTTAATCTTTGCCCTTGCTCCATTAATTTTTGTTCTTTATGATAAATGAATATTTAGTATCTCTATTAACATTAAGAATGACTGTGGAGTTTTCAGCCATTTATTAGTTTGTCATTACAAGATCCTTTGAAGTATTGTACAAAATGTTAAGTGTTGGATGGCATAGAAAATAAAGAAAGTTGAACTCAATATCCATTAACATTCTGCTATGGCACTCTGGCCTCTTGGGAGCACGTGGCTTCTTTAGAGCATAGTTTAATTCAAATACCCATTGAGTGGGAATAAAAGGCACATTTCTTCACTCTGCTTTCTCATTGCATCACAACGTAGCTGTGAATGTGCACAAAGGGGAAAAGACACATTTCCCAGCACTGTGATTAGATGTCATAATCAAGCACAGGTTTTCTTCTCCTTTCTTATAAAAATTTCTAGTATAGTTTGGCATGGTTTGAATAATGGTAGATGCCTTAAATGAATATGACAAAAGGTTTAAGAGACACTGATAGTATGAAATTTCTAGAAAGAGACGAATTCTCTGGTTTAGCATATAACAGAAAAACATTCCATGTGCAAGTTTTATGATACCTACATTTGGGTGGACTGTGGATTTACCTTATTGAGTTATTTCTCAAGAATAATGAGCTATCTTGGGGAAAAACAGACTAGAAATGAGCAATAAATAAAATATCAATTTGTGGAAATGTTCCACTATTTTGATAAGAAATAAAGTTACAAAGTCCACTTGAAATTTTAAAAGAGATCAGGAACAAAGTTCATCCATGCTAATTTTTATAACAAATCGTTTTTGAAATAAATAGCCTTATCTACATTGTATTACAGCTGATATTTAAATTTAACATTATATTTGTGACAGCTTTATTATTACTTAAGATATTTCTTTTTATGTATATGTATTTGTGCCTGCATCAGAGTATGCGAACCATGTGAATGCATTCATGGAGAGTAGCAGAAGGAGTCAGAGTCTGTGGAGCTGGAGTTACAGGTAGTTGGGAGTCATTATGTAGGTTGCTAGTACCTGAACATTGATGTTCTATAAGAGTATCAAGCATTCCTAAGTGTGTTGATATCTCTCCATCCACATATATTTTTCTTCGATTTTGATTTAGTAAGACATTCTCCGTGTACAGTCTGCACTGGTTCAGACCTCCTGATTCTATTTCTATTATCTTTTGGATATGTAAGCTTTCATCTATGAAAAGCGCTACCTGTTTACCACCACCACCATCACCACCACTACCACCAGCAACAGCAGTAACACTACCACCACATTTTCATCCATTAGGTATACTTTCTTAGGTCACACAAGTGACATTCATCTGTGCAAAGCAGCGGTATATGGAGCAACAGTGGCTGGTGAGCTGCAATTGAATACAAAAGCAGCAACCTGTATCATTCATATTCCATAAAGAGAATCTAGGAAATACTAATTTTTATCTTATTTTTCTTAACTGGGACAGTTGAAAGAGATAATGTTATGCCCCTTATGTCAAAAACTCTTGTGTTAAAGAAAGATTACTCCCATGCTCATTATTCAAATAAAAAATTGCAGTGATATTTGTGAATCAGAAGGTCTCAAGTGCTGTTTGCACTGCTGCCTCAGACAACAAAACATAAGTTGTATAGTTCCAGTATAGCCAGGATCCCTGAAACCCCTCCTGGGGCATGAATTGGTACATCAATGTTCAGAATAAGCAAAAGGGAATCCTGTATGGCCCACTGGAGTTTTCCAATTTTGGATTCTTTACTTACAAGCAAAAGTGTCCTTGCTCAGAATGCCAATATTTTGAGAATCAATGAGAAGTGATAGGCCACCAAAAATAAAAATGAAAACTTCAGGGCTTTGAATACAAGTCAAATGTTTGTTTTTATTTGTAAAATACAATTGCTTGCTTTCAAGAAATAATGACAAGGAGATGAGGTGATGCTTCAGTAGGTGAACGGTATGCTACCCACATATAAGGTATTTGCCTATAGTTCTAGCATCATGAGGCCAGAGACAAACAGATGTAGAGCTCGCTGGTCAGGCTAGCCAATGGGTGAGCTTTAAGACAGAGCCCGACTCAAGAAATAAGAAAAGCAGTAGAGGATACTCAGCATGTAGAGACAGACATGAGAGTGTTTAATCCCAGACACATATGCCTATATATGCATGTCACATTCACATACACAAGAAACTATGGCAAAAACAGTATTAAATTGCTCATACTGTTGATTTTTCTCCATAGTAATATAGGAAATGAATATCTTATATGATTGCCAAGTGATGCACATGTTAACATGCTAAATTACTGAGAAAAACAGTCCTCAGTATCAGAGTTTTCACTGGCCTCAGGCAAAGTGGACACTATTTCCAAGAGAACAGTTTTCACTAGATTTTGTGGCATTTTGCCTGACATGTCTTATGGTGTTTGAATGAATTTTCATATGGCTAATAAAATGCATTTTTCCTATTGGATATGTTTTTCTCATAATAAAAATCTCTTTGTCAAAGAAGGGCAAATTTATTTTGTTTTTGAAATACATTCCATCTTGAGAATGAATCAATGCCTTACTTTTTCCATGGGGTGGAAACACAATGTCCTAGTGCTTTTGTGTTTGCACAGATGTTATTGTCCTTTCCCCTGGATGTGGACCACCCTTATGATGTTTTGTTGCTATGTGTCTTCACAGGTTAAAATTAGAAATGACAGAGCACATTATGACTGCTGAAGTCTCACCTGCTTGCGTTTTACATTTTAGTAATCTTGTCTATTTTTAAAAGCAAATGCTTGGAAGATACCTTTGATGAAGGCCTCTGTTCATATCCAAAAAGGCACGTGGGAAGATGCAAGCACTGTTTCTGCTTCCTCTACCCTGGAGGTGGACATAAGGCAATAATTGATCTTGTTAAACAGTCACAGGCTGTATTGTTAAGGTTTTTCTCCTCTCTTCCTTTCCTTATGATTCATGCTCCTAATGGCAGCTTTTGAATAGCTGTAAAGTTTACTTCCATAGAAGTATAACTTTAATACTACATATTCTTACATAGGAATATTCACTATTAAATATATAATAGTAAGGACCCATTACCATATTATGCAATTAAAACTACTTGTTATTTACCTTTAAAAAAAGGAATAGAAAAAGAAAAAAAACAGTCTCAAATGAACTCTCCCTTTTACTTACCTTTAGATCTGCTAAAAAGTCAGACTTCTAAAGCCCCAGATGTGTCTTCTGTGGAGGAAAAAAATGGTAGCACCCTAATTCTGAAATTTGTAGAAAATGCATGCAGAATGCATGAAGCAAGCTCCGGAAACCTGAAGAGAAATCAATAAACAGTACTAAGTCCTCAGGACTGGCAAAGACAGTGTACCTAATTGTGGTCAACTCTTGACACACCAGTGTGGGACTCCTTAATACCCTACTCTTAGAATCAGGACAGGAGAATCTTTCCTAGAGAATTATATCAGGTCCTCTGAAGAGTTATGTCTAAAACTAAAGATTGTGTCCCGATTCTCCTCCTCTGTGCTGTCTGATTCAATTTAAGAGTGGAGACAGCCATTATTGTCTTCAGACAAAAGTGAATAAGTGGGGCTTATTTTGCCCACCTCTATGCCCCTCAACTCAGCTGACATTGTGGGCCACCAGGATGACGGGGCATCTTCAATCTTAGCAGAAGTTTGGATTACAGATTTTAAACAGCAGTAGAGTCAGCCTGCCTCTGACTTCCTGTGGCTGGCTGATTTTGTGGCTGGTTTGCCTGAATTGGTTCCTTTTAATTCACGACTGCTTCCATGTTTTTACAATGCTCCAAAATCTGCAAAACAGGGCCACGTGCAGTGGTTTTTTTCTTTGAATCTTAAAAATGAGTCCTAGTTTATTGGGAGAGACTCTGGATTTGATCCCCAATACTGTAAAATATAAAGGAAAATAAAACCAAAAATACTATCCCGAAACCCGCCAGTCGCATTTTCTGTGGCCAGGAAGCAGGTTTAGGAGGTGGGATCTGGCTGCATCTTCAAACCTTTCACTGTCCACGGCATTCGATTCTTTTCAGTGATTCGCTCTTGAAAGTTCTTATTTATGTTAGTTGCATCCTCAATTTATTTTGTGGTCTGAACACTAACCACTGAAGACAGCCTGTGGCCATTGTTTGCTGAACTGTGCAGAACAATCTATTAAATGGAATCCTGTTATTTTAAGAAGTCAAGGCCCATAATTCTCCTGGCATTTTTTCACACGGTTAATGTTGCCAAGACCCTGGGCATTGTTGGGTATGAGCTGCCATGAGAGCTCATGCCAAACTCTGCCTGCCTTTTCAATCATAGCCAATTTTTAATCCACTCTCTTCTGCTGGCGTAGATGTTCTTTTGGTTTTTTTCCCCTTATACAAGTGAGAAAATTCTAGAGTTCTCCCCCCTTCCCCAAAAAAGGCAAAATATATACCTTGCCTACTTAAAGTAAGCTAATGAATAAACATATTTAAAGTATTATTTCCTATGAATCCACTAAACCTAGTGAGGTTATCCTTTACTTCTACAACTACACAGATCAGTGAGTGCCTGATAAAGCTACATAGCAGTCCCACGAGGAGGAAAAACACCCATGGCTGGTTTCTCCTGGTTCTGTATTTGCTTTAGCACTATTAGCTTATCTGAGCTCATTGTTATCCTGGGTATTCATGGCAGCGTATTAATTTTGAAAATACAATTTAACCATTACAGACAGCTAGGCAGATCTTTAAATATTTGTCAGATATTTATTATTGATTTTACAATTTCTTTTAGGTTTATATAAATCCAATTAGATTCATTCTGTCTCTTACATGAATATATTATTATGCCAACCACAGTTGTCACTGGCAAATGGGATTAGTGATTTATGTTGAATTTATATTTTACAGAGAAATCATTGGTCTTTTATGATTTCTTCACCAATATAATCAAATAAAAAAATAAAGTCAAGGCAAACCAATAAGCTAATGTAAAACTCCCTGTGTTAATTTGTTTTCTATCACTATAACAGATAATCAAGTTATAAAGAGAAAGGGTTTATTGTGGCTTAGAGTCTGAGATTTCAGCTCATGATTGATTAGGCCTATTGCTTGGGGCCAGTAGTAACCCAACTTGAATCAGTGTAGGAGAACAAAATTGTGCACTGTAAGTTAAAGACAGAAGCAAAGATCTGGTGTACCAATACATATCCAAAGATGTATCTCTAAAACTAAGACCTACACTATCTTACATCACCTAAAGTTTTCGCTCACCCTCAAGAGCACCAAGCTGGACATTAAGGCTTTAGCAAGAAGCTCTTCTAGGAGCATTCATAGCTAACTGTATTTTCCAAAGAGTATTATAATGTATAACAAGAAGTACACATCTGAACAAAATTGAGAACCCAGAGAACCATGTGATTTATCAAACCATCTCCTTGACAATGCCTCCACACTTCTCTAGGCTGTGCACTCATGCGGTAAATCATTGATTGCTAATTACTACCAGAAGCACAATCCACAATCTCCAACATTTTGTTTAAAAATATCTAACATAGGAAGCTCAAAGATTTGTATTGTGAACACGGCTGCTCCAGCCTCCTGGGTTTTACAATTAACATTGTTATCTCTAACTTCTTCTTATCTATTTTGTTCATTCTTCTGTCCATAATTCAAGCTATTACAAGTGTGGTTATGAAGCAGAATTATCTAGTTTTCCATCCATAAAAGCTTAGGCAGCAGTGCATTTAGACAGGGGAAATATATCAGTACAGCAGCTGGTACAGCCCCCTATACTGACAACCTTAGGGTCTCATGTAGATGCTAATATGTTCCAATAACAGGTACAAAGAAAGGAGCTCAGCTATAACCGTTGTGGCTGTTGTGTATATGAAAACAATTGATTCATGTACAACAAACCTCAGTCTGGGAAAAAGGCAGACGCTGTGTACACAAGTCCACAGTCTTCGTGGCCACATAATCCTAGGCAGTGCAAGGTTCCAGTCTGGTATTATGGGTGGCTCAGAGAATAATCTGTCAATCTGACACTGCCATTCAAGATGGTGTAAATTAACGTCCTACATATCCCAATAACTCCTAAAGTGGTTTTATCAGTGATCCCTTTTGGGACTCATAGCACTCAATTCTACCACAGGTTTCTTAGTTGTGCAATTTGGGGGAATTCTCTATATGTGTCATTAAATCACACAACTTACAGTTTCATCAACATTTTAATGACACCAAGAATTTTTACAGCCTGGTTTTGCAGCCAGGAAATATAAACAGTCAGAAAACTTAGCTATCAACAAAAGAATAAAGCAATTCTGGTAATGTGCCATATCTAGATGATTGGCTGTTTCTGAGTAGATACACGGTTGTGTAGGTTGAGGATAGATGCACATTGCCGTCTGAGAACCAAGACTAGAAGTGAGAAAAATAAGGAGGAGGAATGAAAAGCAGGTCCAGTGTAGCCATTTTCTGAATATGGATTTTGCTGGCATAAACATTGCTTGGGCATTGTCACTTGATAAAAGTCTGAAAAGCATTAAAATCAATAGATGTCAGTGAATTTGATTTTTGAGTGTGTATTATTTCTTCATTTGTGAGTTTGTGTACATGACCACATATATGTAGGCATGTTCATGTGCATGTATATATGGAGCCCTGACGTTTATGTCTGCTTTGCCCTTTATTCATGATTTTTTTCACATATAATACTTCACTGAACCTCACCAATTTGCTTCAATGGGTAAGCAAATGAGGCCCTGGGAGCCTCTCATCTGGTTTTCCCTAGAACAGAGGTACAGACTCAGGTTACTGTGACAGGTAATTTTTAAAGTTGATTTTAGAGATTGGAGTGAGAATCCTGTGCATTCACAGAAAGCATTTTGTCAATCAAACCATCTCTGTAGCCCAATTTTTATGTTATTTTTCATTCAGGTCTTAATATGGATGTCAGGCCAGACTAGTGATTTCAGAGTTAATCTGAGCGAATAACATGAGCAAGAGGACAAAGGGTTCTATTAGAACAATAAAAACTAAAAGTTCTGTAGTTTATTAATGGAGAAATTAAACATCTCAAAGATTCTTATATTGAACTACATGATCCATTCTCTAACAGATTATAAATATGTCTTCTGTATGCAGACGTATATTGACGGCACAGTGATATTTGAAAACACTGCCTTTAATCTCAATTCTAAAGAAATCTGATTCTCCTTCAGATTTACTGTGGGAAATGATGGTGGTCATGAGTATACAGGCTGATGCTTGCCTGGATTCTGTATATGTAACTTCTGTGCATGTGGTGTTTACATAGCTGGGTAGCTTAAAATAGAGAGTTTCTCTTCGTTCTCATCCTCAGACCCCCGAGGTCATCAGGGATATCATATTACCAAACAGTCTACAGGGTCAGGTTCAGAAGCACCACATGTTCCCAACTGTGTCCACAAGGACATCTGAGTGTTCCCATCATGTTTATGATAAAACTAAAACTGCCACATCTTAGAGGTGACCACTGTCAACAGGTGGTATTAGAGACAATGACATGAAGACCTTTTCTACTACTCACGGTGGTCTGTGGCCAGCATGGGGGATCATAAATACACCATGAGAAGTGGATCTGTAAAATCCAATCTATGTGTTTGCTATAAGATTCGTAAGACACCATGTTAATATCAACTTGACACCCAGAGAACTTGCTTAGATGGATGGAGCAACAGACTACCAAATCCTGTTTGATCTGTATGCTCTCAAGAAAGCCTAAGGGTGGCAAAAAAATAAACTGACCATCAAACTATAAGAACAACAATCCTTGAAGTGCCTGCATTTTTGCCTCGGTTCAAACACAAGCATATGCTAGCTGCTGAGGCCTCTCAGCATCTAAAACCCAGGGTAGCAACACTGTAGATGAAAGGACTCTCAGCATGCTGTTGAGGAAACAATACATTATGGTGTGCTCCTAGAATGACATTTTGTCTCCAAGGATATTGAAAGATGTCTGGCTTGTTCTTAGCTATTTATTAGACTAGTTTTAATGTCATTCTAGATTTCTAGTCTGTGCACTAAGCTCATTTGTGATAAATGCTCAGGAGCAGTGTGTGTGTGTGTGTGTGTGTGTGTGTGTGTGTGTGTGTGAATTAATGTGTTTTGGTATAAAGGTATGATATGTGCTACCCTTTGAAGAGGCCAATATACAGTAAATATTGCATTATTTGGCAACAAGAGTCAGACCCAGGATAAATTTATTTAATTAGTGCTTATCTTTTTCTCATTAGCTGATTTAAGGTTGCTTAATAAATCTGTTTCAATTCCATGTTTGTGCCATCATGCTTAAATTTGAAATAAAAAATGAAGACAGTGACATATCTCTTAAGTTTGTTCATCAAGTAGATTCTGCCATCCATAGTCCATTCAGTGTGGGGTAATCTGGCAGGCAGTGTGTGCTAATGACAGTGTTCAGAAAGCCACCATTGCAGAAAATTTTGCAATTTTGCAGATTTGGCAAAATGCTGGGTATCATTTGGCTGAGATGCTGCACCACAACACATTTTATGTAGGAGTTCATTACTTTATGGAAATCAAATAAAAAATGTGAGCGTGTTTGCTATGTTCTAATGGTGAGATACCAGGGGGCACTCAAATCTCATGTTGAGTCGATAAATCATGTGGAGTTTTCTCCAAAATATTTTCATGGAAACACCACACCATTGTTCTCTTTTGAGACATGTTTCATCTTTATCAGCACATAAGACCCAGCACTTTATTTGGGGAAGAGCATGTTAGAGTTCACAACACATGGCGACAGGTGGCACTTCCTATGTTCATGGCTTGCACTTTGGTGGCAAGACTGTTGCACATTTGCAAGCAGATCTCCTATTTCAGATTGGTTAGAGAGAGCTTCTTGATTGTGTAGAATGGTAATCGGGGTTGATTTCATGGGCGATCTGTGTGTGTCCTGACAAGTTTAAGCTTCTCTAGAACTTCCATATTTCAGGGATTCCCAGCTGTCACCTGGAACATTATTCTATGTGATGAAACTCTGACCTTTGACCTTGTCAGGCAGCTGGCATTCACCTGTTTTCTTCTTTTTTCTTATAATCCACCTGTTTTTACATATTTTATATTCCAATTAAGAAATTTGCCTCATCTTTCACACAATCTCTTGTTTATACCTGTGAGAACATGGCTCATATCCCTCAGTATATGCCATTCTACCAGAAGTTGTTCAAACATATTTGTTTTCTGATTAGCCAGAGGTGCAGTTATGGCTTCAGAACATATTCTGTGTTGGTGCAAAAATAACATGCAGTTATATACATGTGAGGTAATCAATACATGTTTTCTTTTGTTATGTTTTAAAAGAAGTCTCTCAATAAATCAGGGGCTCGCCATTTCAGCTATACTGAGAGGTCATCCCCCCCAAGTCTCCACTGTCCCAGTACTGAGATCACAGGCATGTGATGTAAGAAGCCCATCTCTTCTTTTACATGGGTGCTCTGGATGCATAGCCAGGTCACTCGATTCACTTAGTGATCTCCCAACTCCAGAAATGTTTAAGCATTTTGCCAATTTAAGATTACTTCTCTTTAGTCATGCACCAGGGACCATGATGGCAATGATTTGGTTGTGTTTAATTATAGATGAATGTCTTCATCTTGTATAGTACCAAACATATGATTGCTGTCACTACCCATGTGATGAGTCATTATATAGATGCATACATGGTCATATAGGCCAAGAAGTACCTACAGATTCACTGAGTATCCAAGAAAGTTTAATAGACCTCAAGTGGAACTGTGGCTAAGAAGTTATCTGAATTTTGAGGTTGTTTGACAAATTATCTAAATTTAGTGCCGCAGAAAGTGTGTTCTAAATATTCAACATTGCAGTTACATCAATGTTCAATTCAAACACATGCTTATTTTTATCATTCATTATCTGAATAATTTTTGTCATTTCAAAATATAATACTAGGAACTGGGGATATGCCTGACTGATTAAGAGTGCTTACTTCCTAGTCTTCCAGAGAGAGGACTGCAGTTCAGTTCATAGTAACTCTTTTGGTAGACTCCAAACTGTGTGTTTTTTAGCACTAGAGGATCCAGTGCACTCCCTTATGGCCACAACAGGTTCCTGCACATGCATGGCATTAAGACACACACAGACACAGACACACACACACACAAACACACACACACATACACTTCTATATAAAATTTAAAACACATCTTTAAAATGTATATAATGCTGAAAAATTTAATATTCACCATTTATAAGATCTCCAAAAAAATGAATCAAGCTTACATTTTCTGTAGACTTTTATTTTGCTCAGCCACAGCAACAGAAAGTAAGATAAGCTAAATGTATGGTTTGTATAACATGAAATGTTATCCAGGCATGGTCTGGAAGAAAGTAATGTTTATTTGGTAAATAGTGTAAATACCAGACTAAAACAGAGAAGCCAAGACATTGGTTATTTGACTTTGTGGATATGAAATATTCAAGGTAGCACAAAGCAGATTATTTTCTCTATTACCTGTGTTGGGTTGTTTGTATTGCTGTGATAAGATCCACCAGAAGATGATTTATTTTAACTCTCAAATCCAGTTTACAGTTCATAACTGCAAGGGAGTCACAGAGACAGGAACTGAAACAACATCTGCAGTCTGGAGCAGAGAGAAACAAATATACCTGTGTTGCCTACTTGCTTGCTGGCCTTCTTCACACTTAATAGTGTAGGGTTCAGCCTGGGACATGGTTCTGCCTATAGTGGACTTATTCTTCCTAAATGAATTAGCAATCATGACAACTCACACCATTTACATGCCCATAGGCTAATTTAAGCTAGAAAATACTGCATTAAGACTTTCCAGGATGATAAAGGTTGTTTCAAGCTTACAGATAAAACTAACTGGGACAACAGTGACATTGGCATCAGGTATTCTTGGGCATCAGGTTTTCTATAAGAGTTGGTAAGTGTGGCTTGAAACAAGATCACTCTCTTGTTGATGGTTTTGCAACACTATGAATGCACTAAATGCTACTGAAATATACATATTAAAAATGCAATTGCAAATGTTTATTCTTATTTTAATATGATAATGATCAGTTTGTGGAGTTTCACTGTTCTTATTATTTTGATTGCTTGAGCTGTACCTCAGTAATTGAGAGCACTTGTCTGCCATATGTGTGGACTTGTGTACAGTCCCCAGCAGCAACACTACCACCATCAACACCATCACCATTACTGCCACCAAAGGGACAGGTAAAACTACTTTTAACTGATGTCTTGATTGTCAGATAATAGATGCACTTTATTATCTAGTTCAAAGTCGACTAAGAGGGGCTGGATAGCTGGCTCTGCAGTTAAAGGTCTTAGGAAACTTTACATAGCTTAGAATCTGAGTTTGGTTCCCAGAACCCACACTGGGTGGTGAACAGCTCCCTGTCACTCTATCTACAGGAAATCTGGTACTCTCTTCTAGCCTCGGTGTACGTCAACACACATTTACAGAAGCATATTTAAAAAAAAAATACAAAAGAATAAATATTCAAAGGTCTCCGAGAGATGTTATTCTTTCAAATTTCTTAGTCATGCAAAGAAGTCTAAATATCTTCCTTTTGAAAACCATGACATATTAGTAAGCTTTTATTTGGAAACAAGGGGATCATGAATTGTGTGAATTAGAAAATTGAGATTCTAGGGCCATTTTTGTTTGCATAAGAAGCAGAACAAAGTCTTACTACCAGTGAATCAGTGTTGCCTTCCACCCCTGATGCTGCATTTACAAATCAAAAGTACAAGATTTAGTCCTGGTGCTTCTCAGGCTCCATAGAAAAGTACGTATGTCTTAGCCGTGGATGTTTACATTCTCTAGGTTCTGAAATGCAATGCCAGGCATCCACAGTGAGCTTCTATGGCTAGTGATCTTCTAAGCCATAAAGACATGTCTCCCCCAAGCTGGACCTCCATGAATGTGTATGCCTAAAGCCCCACTGTTGAGAGATCAGTAGAGGGCTCAGTGGGTATGTGCCTTCTGTGAGGACCTAAGTTGAAATCTGCAGGACCCACATATAAGCCTGCGATTGGCTAAACATGCCAGAGGCCTCAGTGCTTGGAGGGGAGACATAGGAGGACTGCTGGGGCTAGCTTGCCGAGAGCCTGGCTCCATGTTCAGTGGGAGATATGAAGAGAACAAGACATGGGGAAAAATGGTTTTGATTTCTCTCATCTTCCAGGGACCATTAATGAAGTGTGTCTATTCTTGGAGATAGTAGAAGCTTAAGCCTTATTAAGTGTCAGCTAAACAAATCCAGATGGCTCAGAGTTCAGCAACAAAGGGACCAGGGCAATTCTACCCACTTGAGAATTTAAACGTCTTAGAAATTAAGGAAGGATGTAGGTTGGCTTGAATGTCCCCCACTAGTTGCCTTCTCTGCTCTTGGTCTCTTTCTCTCCTCTTTCCCAAAGCTAATATGATGCTTCACTTTTAGTTAGAAAACAGGACTTTAAAAAAGTTTTTTTCCCTAGTTCAAAGCACAGGGCTACTGTTTATTCAGGGTGTTGGGTTTCCTTTGCACACACCAAATGACATGTACTCTTCACACTCCTAGGCATCTCGCTCTCTCTCTCTCTTGGCGCTGGTCCATTTTGTTTCAGAAACTGGCATGGGAGGCATAGTTGAAACTGCTACAGAGTTTCCTATTTCTACAAATAGGTTGAGTTATCCAGGTTGAGAGCCAGCAATTAGAGAAAACACAACATAGTATGCTGCTGAGGTAAGTTACAAAACTCAGGAGAGGAGTAGGCACCCCGCTGGGGGTTGAGCCTTCCCACTTCTATGGAAAACATTCCTGAGCCTCATTGGAAGCGGATGACTCATACCAAGGAGTATTTTTAGGAATCCATTAACTCATCTGTAGCTTAGAGATGAAAGATCCAATGAGAGCAGCACTCTGAGCCATTACACACAGGCTGTTTGGAGTGTTGTCATTGGTATCTTGGTCTGCAATTGAGTCATCTTCTAGGTGAGCAGCAGGAGAAAACAGAAGCGAGGCTGTTGCTACAACAGAGCATTTGATAAGATGTTGGTGAAATCAAAGCCAGTAACAGCCTCATATTTATCTCCACTGGGGAGTACCTAGTTATTCTCAGCTCCTCTAGAAATATTCAGTTACATTTTCCAACGTTATTCCTGAAGACATTCAGTATTGCATTAAAAAGTCATAGCGGGTGTGGAGAGGTCTACAGCATCAAATACGTAAAAAATGTCTCAGGAGGTAGGACTAGAGTGTGCTCTTGTGTTTGCAACTTACTTCATATCATTGGAGAATGGGAAAAATAGAAGTAGCAGACTCTGCTTGTATAAGTGTGAAAGTGTGTGGGACAAATTTGTCTTGGAAGTAGGTATACCTCCAATGTGTGTGTGTGTGTGTGTGTGTGTGTGTGTGTGTGTGTGTGTTCATATGTAAATGTTTGATTGTGTTATTCATGTATATGCATGAATATATGTATATGCATGAATGTATGTATATGCATGAATGTATGTATATATGTGTTTTTGGCTTATATGTGTTTTCTCTCTGTGAGTTTAATTGAGCTTTTAAATCCAATTTCTAATTAAGGAATGACGGGTCAACTGACTAATAAGTACAGGAGTGGAGCACAGAATTACAATCATTTTCTATTAGTACACAGGGAAAATATTACATTCAACATCCTGGTATAACAGTTACGTATGATCACAAGATATTATCCTTTGCTGGTAACAATAGAAAGCTATGCAGACAAAAAAAAAAGTTAATTTGGGCATTGGAAGAGGAGAAAAACAAGCTCAGCCTGAATATTCTCTTTCTTAAACTGTCGCTGACTTTCCCCTATGCCTGCTCAGTAATTGTTACTGTCACTTCCCACTTGACTATTTGGATTATTTTTCAGTGTAATTTGCACATATGTCAAATTCTATGACTATTTCTCAGGAGAATCCATGTGTCTGCTCAAGGGACTTGGTTTAGCCATGGTTTCACCTGCATTCACTAACTAAGGGGATATTCATCTCTAGGCAAAGCCTTGGGGGCACAGAGCTCTTCTGAGGCATTTCACAGCCCTACCCAATCTCCATCCCTCTTAGAAAAACAGATGGTGTCTTTCCAGTCCAGCAGGGAGCTACAGCAAGCCCTTGTGGAGAGTAAATTAGAAAGTTGATATTTCCTCTAAAATAAACAGCCACAAAAGAAAATTGGATCTCAAATTTCACACCAAATTCAAACCATTACATGGAAGTCCTTTGCTAAAAAACAGAAAGCAGACAAATACCCCATGTGATTCTTATTCAGAAACTTCAATCATGGTTTTCATATTTTAGTCTGGGTGAACATTGGAAATGTCTTTTGATGGCATTTTAGTCTGTCCACATATAAAATTGTATCCAATAATTCTTGCAAAACATATTATCATTCATATTTTTAAACATGAATTCTTCATCATCTGTGCACTACCATGGAGAATCATTTCCACATTTTATCCAGTGGACAGCAGTTCCTTCAGCAGTCAGACAATATCTCTAAATTGTCAAGGAAATGTCTTCTGCTCACATAAATGTTCCAGTAAAAGTGTCATCATTGTGGACCATTAAACACTAGAGTAGTTTTCAGTTTCAAAAAGACTTTAGAGGTGAAAGGTAATCAATCCTCTACTCTTCCGCAAACCAAGAAAGCAGATAAGTAACAGAAATAATGTCCAGAAGAGTGCAAGCTTTTGAAGTACAAATTTAGTGTTTAGTGTATACCATGATTCTTAATTGTATCTCAGTATTCTCTGTGTCTCTCCCTATCCTTGCACCCCCCCTCTCCTTCCTCACCCCATTCCGTGTGTGTGTGTGTGTGTGTGTGTGTGTGTGTTTTGAATTTGATGGCACTATGTCCTCAGAGAACAACTTTGGTGCAGGTCTCAACTTTCCTCTGATTTGAGACCAGGGCTATGACAGGATTTTTTGTCTGTGAGCCTCTGGTGATTCTTCTGTCTCTGCCTTCTGTCTCTGTAGGTAGGGATGTCATTTACCTACAGAATCATTTCCCTAGCCATCAATAATTGTTTAAGAACCAACAAACGAACACACTAAATTCTTGTGAATCTGATATGATGTGATGTCCTAATAACTAACCCTATTGAATGCAATAGCTGGAAAGATTGGTGAAGCTAATGAAATAACTTGAACTGAATAGAGTTTAATGTTCTTTGTTTTGACAAGAAGTGTCTGTCAAAAGTGATGGTGTTGTTTCAAAGCAATTGACATCAAACACTTCCATTTGATAAGGGGTCATTACATTCAATTACTTCTTTTGTTTCTTTTTTTTATTTGATATATTCTTTGTTTACATATAAAGGGACTTTGCCTTTCCTAGATCCCCCTCCCCAAAAGTCCCATAAGCCCTCTTCCCTCCACTTGTTCCCCAATCCAGCCCTTCCCACTTCCCTGTCCTGGAATTCCCTTATACTGCTGCACTGGGCCTTTCCAGGACCAGGGGCCACTCCTTCCTTCTTCTTGGGCATCATTTGATATGTGAATTGTGTCTTTGGTATTGCAAGATACTAGGCTAATATCTGTTTATCAGAGAGTGCACACCATGAGTGTTCTTTTGAGACTGGGTTACCTCACTTAGAATGGTATCTTCCAGTTCCTTCCATTTGTCTAAGAATTTCATGAATTCATTGTTTCTAATGGCCGAACAGTACTCCATTGTGTATATATACCACATTTTCCATATCCATTCCTCCATTGAGGGTTCTTTCCAGCTTCTGGCTATTATAAATAGGGCTGCTATGAATATAGTGGAGCATGTATCCTTATTACATGCTGGAGAGTCCTCTGGGTATATGCCCAAGAGTGGTTGTAGCTGGGTCCTCTGGAAGTATCATTCCCATTTTTCTGAGGAACAGCCAGACTGATTTCCAGAGTGGTAGTACCAGTTTGCAACCCCAACAGCAGGGGAGGGGGTGTTCTTTCCCCACATCTTGACCAGCACCTCTTTTCTCCTGAGTTTTTGATCTTAGCCATTCTGACTGGTGTGAGGTGAAATCTCAGGGTCATTTTGATTTGCATTTCCCTGATGACTAAGGATGTTGAACATTTCTTTAGGTGCTTCTCAGCCATTCAGTATTCCTCAGGTGAAAATTCTTTGTTTAGCTCTATACCCCATTTTTAAGGGGGATATTTGGCTCTCTGGAATCTACCTTCTTAAGTTCTTTGTATATTTTAGATATAAGCCCTCTGTCGGATATAGTGTTAGTAACGATCTTTTCCCAATTTGCTGGTTGCCATTTTGTCCTTTTGACAATGTCCTTTGCCTTGCAGAAACTTTGTAATTTTTATGAGGTCCCATTTGTCAATTCTTGATCTTAGAGCATAAGCTGTTGGTGTTCTATTGAGGAAATTTTCCCCTGTGCCCATGTCCTCAAGGGTCTTCCCCAGTTTCTTTTCTATTAGTTTCAGTGTTTCTGGTTTTATGGAGGTTCTTGGTCTGCTTGGACTTGAGCTTTGTAGAAGGAGATAAGAATGCATCAATTTGCATTCTTTTGCATGCTGACCTCCAGTTGAACCAGCACCATTTGTTGAAAAGGCTATCTTTTTCTCACTGGATGGTTATAGCTCCTTTGTCAAAGATCAAGTGACCATAATTCTGTGGGTTCACTTTCAGGCCTTCAATTCTATTCCATTGATATACTTGCCTGTCACTGTAGCAATACCATGCAGTTTTTAAAACTACTGCTCTGTTGTACTGCTTGAGGGTGGGGATACTGATTCCCCAAGAAGTTCTTTTGCTGTTGAGGTTAGTTTTATCTATCCTGGATTTTTTCTTTTTCCAGATGAATTTGAGAATTGTTCTTTATAACTCTATGAATTATTGAGTTGGGATTTTGATGGGGATTGCATTGACTCTGTAGATTGCTTTTGGCAAGATGGCCATTTTTACTATATTAATCCTGCCAATCCAAGAGCATGGAAGATTTTTCCATCTTCTGAGGTCTTCTTCAATTTCGTTCTTCAAAGACTTGCAGTTCCTGTCATATAGATCTTTCATTTATTTGGTTAGAGTCACACCAAGATACTTCATATCTTGTTTGTGGCTATTGTGTGCTAATTTCTTTCTCAGCCTGTTTATCCTTTGTGTATAGGAAGGCTACTGATTTGCTTGGGTTAATTTTTTTATCCAACCACTTTGTTGAAGTTGTTTATCAGCTGTAGGAGTACTCTGGTGGAGTATTTTGGGTAGCTTAAGTATACTATCATATCATCTGCAAATAGTGATAGTTTGACTTCTTCCTTTCCAATTTGTATCCCTTTGACTTCCTTTTGTTGTCTAATTGCTCTGGCTAGAAGTTAATGTACTATATTGAATAAATATGGAGAGAGAGTGCAGCCTTGTCTAGTCCCTGATTTTAGTGGGATTCCTTCAAGTTTCTCTCCATTTAGTTTGATGTTGGCTACTGGTTTGCTGTATATTGCTTTTATTATGTTTAGGTATGGACATTGAATTCCTGTTCTTTCCAAGACCTTTAACATGAAAGGATACTGGATTTTATCAAATCTTTTTCAGCATCGAATGAAATGACCATGTGGTTTTTTTTCTTTGAGTTTGTTTATGTAGTGGATTACCTTGATGGATTTCCGTACATTGAACCATCCCTACATTACTGGGATGAAGCCTACTAGATCATGATGAATGATCCTTTTGATGTGTTCTTGGATTCCATTGGCAAGAATTTTATTGAGTATTTTTTCATCGATATTCATAAGGGAATTTGGTCTAAGGTTCTCTTTTTTTGTTTTTGTTGTATCTTTGTATGGTTTTGGTATCAGCAAAATTGTGGCTTCATAGAATGAGAATAGTATTCTATTTTGTGGAATAGTTTGAAGTGTATTGGCATTAGGTCTCCTTTGAATGTCTGATAGAATTCTGCACTAAAGCCATCTGGTCCTGTGCTTTTTTTTGGTTGGGAGACTGTCAATGACCACTTCTATTTCTTTAGGGGTTGTGGGACCATTTAGATGGTCTATATGATCCTGATTAAATTTTGGTAGTTGGTATCTGTCTAGGAAATTGTCCTTTTCATCCAGATTTTCCAGTTGTTTTGCATATAGGCTTTTGTAGTAGGATATGATAATTTTTTGGACTTCCTCAATTTCTGTTGTTATTTCACTCTTTTCATTTCTGATTTTGTTAATTTGGGTATTGTCTCTGTGCCCTTTGGTTAGCCTGGCTAAAGGTTTATCTATTTTGTTGATTTTCTCAAAAAAAAAAAAACAAACAAAAAAACAAAAACAAAAACAAAAACAAAAAACCAAAAAACAGCTCCTCCTTTTGTTGATTCCTTGTAGAGTTCTTTTTGTATTAACTTGGTTGTTTTCAGCCCTGAGTTTCATGATTTCCTGCTTTCTCGTCCTCTTAGGTGTATTAGCTTCTTTTTGTTCTAAAGCTTTCAGGTGTTCTGCTAAACTGCTAGTGTGTGCTCTCTCCAGCTTGTTTTTGTAGGTACTCAGAGCTATGAGTTTTTCTCTTAGCACTGCTTTTATTGTGTCCCATAAATTTGGGTATGTTGTGCCTTGAATTTTCATTAAATTCAAAAAGTCTTTGATTTCTTTCCTTATTTCTTCCCTAACCAAGGTATCATTGAATAGAGAATTATTCAAGTTCCATGTGTATGTGGGCTTTCTGTTGTTTTTGTTGCTATTGAAGACCACCCTTATTCCATAGTGATCTAGGCATGGAATTAGTTTGATCATCTTATATCTGTTAAGGTCTGTTTTGTGACCAATTATATGGTCAGTTTTGGAAAAGGTACCATGAGGTGCTGAGAAGAAGGTATATTCTTTTGATTTAGGATGAAATGTTCTATAGATATCTATTAAATACATTTGGTGCAAAGCTTCTGTTAGTTTCACAGTGACTCTGTTTAGTTTGTGTTTCCCTGATCTGTCCATTAAAGAGAGTGGGGTGTTTAAGTCCCCCACAATTATTGTGTGGGGTGTGACGTGTGCTTTAAGCTTTAGTAAGGTTTCCTTTACAAATGCAGGTGCCCTTGTATTTGGGGCATAGAGAGTTCTTCCTGGTAGATTTTTCCTTTGATGACTTTTGGTTGAAAGTCTGATATTATCTGATATTAGAATGTCTACTCCAGCTTGTTTCCTGGGACCATATGCTTGGAGAACTGTTTTTCAGCCTTTTATTCTTAAGTCATGTTTGTCTTTGACACTGAGATGCATTTCCTGTATGCATCAAAATGTTGGGTCTTGTTTACAAATCCAGTCTGTTAGTCTATGTCTTTTTATTGGGGAACTGAGTCCATTGATGTTGAGATAGTAAGGAACAGTGATTATTACTTGCTGTTCTTTTTGATGTAATTTTTATGTTTGTGTGGTTATCTTCTTTTGGGTTTGTTGAAAGAGTATTACTTTCTTGATTTTTTCTTGTGTGTAGTTTCCCTCCCTTTGTTGGTGTTTTCCATTCATTATCCTTTGAAGGGCTGGATTTGTGGAAAGATATTGTATAAATTTGTTTTTGTCATGAAAAACCTTGGTTTCTCCATTTATGGTAATTGAGAGATTTGCTGGATATAGCAGTTTGGGTTGGCATTTGTGTTCCCTTAGGGTCTGCATGATGTCTGCCCAGGCTCTTCTGGCTTTCATATTCTCTGGTGAGAAATCCGATGTAATTCTGATAGGTCTGCCTTTATATGTTACTAGACCTTTTTCCCTTACTGCTTTTAATATTCTTTCTTTGTTTAGTACATTTGGTGTTTTAATTATTATGTGACAGGAGGAATTTCTTTTCTGGTCAAATCTATTTGGAGTTCTGTAGGCTTCTTGTATGTTCATGGGCATCTCTTTATGTTAGGCAAGTTTTCTTCTATAATTTTGTTGAAGACATTTACTAGCCCTTTAAGTTGGAAATCTTCACTCTCTTCTATGCCTATAATCCTTAGGTTTGGCCTTCTCATTTTGTCCTGGATTTCCTGGATATTTGGGGTCAGGGGCTTTTTGTATTTTTCATTTTCTTTGAATATTGCATCAATGCTTTCTATAGTATCTTCTGCATCGGAGATTCTCTCTTCTATCTCTTGTATTTTATTTTTGATGCTTGGATCCATGACTCCTGACTTCTTTCCTAGGTTTTCTATGTCCCGACTTGTCTTCCTTTGTGATCTCATTTTTGTTTCTACCTCCTTCTTTAGGTCCTGGATGTCTTTGTTTAATTTCTTCACCTGTATTGTATTTTCCCTTAGTTCTTCAAGGGTGTCTCCCTGTTTACTTATGTTGTCCTGTATTTCTTTAAGGGAGTTATTTATGCCCTTCTTGAAGTCCTCCATGATGCCCTCTATTTACATCATGACCTGTGATTTTAAATCCAAATCTTGCTTTCTTGGTGTGTTGGGGTATCTAAGACTTGCTATTGTGGGAGAATTGAGTTCTGATCGTGCCATATTGCCTTGATTTCTGTTAGCAACCTTCCCACATTTGCCTTTTGCCATCTGGTTCTCTCTAGTGTTAGTTGAGCCTGCTGTCACTGGCTGGAGCTTGCCCCTCCTATGTGCCTGCAGGCCTATCTCAGCAACCCTGGGTGAGCTGCTTTCCCCTGGCACAAATTGCTGTGGTGCTGCCAAGTTCCTGGGTGCAGGTGGAGTCCTGGTGTTGTGTGTCCCAAGTGATCTACTCTGGCGAAACCTGCCTACCAATCTGTTGCACAGTCACAGAAGCAAAGATGGTGGCCGAGACCTACTCTCTTGTAGTTGTATTTGGGAATGTACCTCTGTGGCCCCGATCAGCTCTGGATGCATGCTGTGCTGGCTGTCTCCTCCTTGCTGGCTGCTGGGTGTATAGCTGGCTTCCTGCACTGCTTGGAGATGGCACACTGTGGCCGAGGGTGTTCAGGATCCAGAGGTGGATACCGGAAGGCTCTTGCCAGAGGCCTCTGGACTGGATCCTCCAATCTGCAGGGTTGGTCTCACTTGTGCAGGCTGCTTCCTCCTTGCTTGTTGCTGGGTGTATCTCAATTACTTCTTAAAAGGATTCCTTGTATGGGAGCAAATTATCCACTGGTTTCCATAAAGGGGAATACTTAGCTTCCCCATCATGTTTAGGTAGTATTGCTTCAGGTTTGGTGAACCACTGAACATTTCAGTAAGCTAAGAATATTCTTATCTACACTAATGTGTACTCTACCTTTAGGAATTTGAAGATGTATAACCTGTAAAAATGTCTGAATTAACCCAATTACCTTTTGCAATTAACTCTTTTGTAATTGGTTGTTGTTTAAGTTATGATCTCTCCCTTTTACCTTGGCCATGACATTAAACTAAATTAAAAAAGCCATCAAGCCACAAGGAATAATTATTTTGGGGTGTGTGTGTGTGTGTGTGTGTGTGTGTGTGTGTGTGTGTGCTGGATCTAGGGATTGAACTCAAGTCCTCGTCCTTAGGTTTACATGGAAAACATTTTACAAACTGAGTCATTTCTCAAGCCACCTGCAGGGCATTCTAAGAACATAATTCTTAAGATCTATAATTTTCCTCAATTGTCTAGTGATTCATTCTAAACAATTTAAAATAATTTTATACTGAATTTGCTATAAAAATATTGGATTACAAATTGTGATTGAATGGGTATGAAGATATGTTATTAAAGTTAAAATTGTTTTGTATCTTTTAGGTAACTTATGTGTTTTTTTTAAACACAAAATTAACTTTCCCAGACTTTGTTTTATTATCAGGGTATTATATATATTATATATATAATATTCATAGATAAAAATATTCATATATATTATGAATATTTTATAAATGTTATAAAATATTATATATATATATATATATATATGAATTATACCATGTATTTTGTTGTAAGCATCTGTGATTTTTGCATTGCTCAAGATTCAGTTCCATTGTGAGATATGGTCAAACAGAAGGTTCTGAGGGGTGTGGAAGATGCCATAAAATAATTCATTCTTTGGCTGCAATCATTTTGGAACACTAAACACAAGCTAGGGGCTCATCAATTTCCTTAAGATGGTGGGATCACGTTTTGGGGGTTTTTAAGACAGCCTGGTGACAAACATGTAACAACTAAAACAGGATCCAATGTGCTATGTACCACTTGTAGGCATAAAACACTTTCACACAAAATCCCCTGTACTGTCTCCTCTATCACTTTGATCTCCAGAAGCATCTCGGCTATGGAAGCATTGAAGCCAGGGCAGATGTAAAACAGATATCTAGCTATTTGAGTCACTTCTTGGAATGCAGCCAGGTACTGACTAGAGACATCCCTTCTTATACATTCTTGGGGAAAAATGGCCCCCTATCTTTGGAGCATGAAAAATACCTCTGTTGCTTTAGAGTTCCCTTTGTAGTATATGCTTCTTATAGTAAATAGCATTGTTATCACTGCTCTATTCATTTTCCAGAGAAATATATGTGATAGGTTTGGCACACTCAAAACAACTCCATAACCTGAGGAGGAAGCTTAGTGGGAAGGGCTTTGCCATTTTTAAAGGGCATATTTAAGAGTCTTTGTTCCATTCGTCAATTTCAAAGGAAATCAACTAATAAATAAAATAATTAATTTAATCTATCTAAAGTGACTTCAGTAGTTAGCAAACACGGAGCCAGTATGTCTAATTCATTTGGCAATGTTAGCCTTTCTGGGGTTAATGGCTGAAATCTGATAGGGTTGACTTTTATACTTTGTCTTTATTCCTCTAATCACATGAAACATTGTGGGGCTGCCGTACAGGCTCTAGATAAATGATCTCTGAACATACATCTCTGTGTCCATTTGGCCTTCTAAATTTAAAGGCACATTTCTCTTACTTCATTATTCAGAGCACTGCCTTTTGGCCTATGTCTGAGAGGCTGCCAGGAGTTTTGATTTATGCCCCCTCTTTGAATCCTATGCATGGTCAGATGGAAAAAAAATCAACTAAAGATTGAGTGTGGTTTCTTCCCTAGAAGAGCCACATGGAATCCCTTAAAGGAATCCATGCCAGGGTAGCTGTTTGATTCTCCGAACATTCTTGCTTGCAGAATATGTGTCTTGAATTTCAAAATACAATGGGTCGGGGAAGATAGACATTTTAATATTGGTGTTATGACAAGTATGTGTTTTCAGATACCCCACTACACTGTATCATCGCAGATCTTGACAAGGAGAAAAGATTATGGAAGTAAATGCTTTCTCTGCTTGCTTGTTTGATGGATTCTAGTGTAGATTACTGTATTTCTATTTCCCCATATCTTTTCCAATAAATCATTGCTTCTGCTTTAGCCAATGAATTTTATGTAATATCTTGTTAGGAAAGGAGGACTCCATAATACACCACAAGCTTGAAGAATGTTTCTCAAAGTAAAACTGTGTGCACATGAAAGCAAAACATGTCCAGGTGGAGAAGAGTGAAGACCTTGATTCATGTGAGGAGAGGGCTCACATGTCTACAGTATTAGCTTTCTTAGCTTAGAGAAGAAACTGTAGATAATCAAATTTCTTTAGTGAATTAATTAGATATTTACTTAAGGATTGGGATTTGCTGAGTGGAAGAGCGATCCATAATTTATCAGTTTACAGATTTCTAATCCATGATTCAGACAACTCCACTACTGCAAACAATGAACACTGGACTCTGATCCTCACGTTCCCCTGATGAAGAGTCGGTGCTTTGTGATAGATTCACCATGAGCTTCCTTTTGAAACCAGCCACTAACAACCCAGCAGTGCATTATCAGCTCAACTTTCTCAATGAGTAAAGAGTTCATGATCTGGATAGTAATAAGGCCTGCAAAGAAATCAATATGGAAGTTAAAAAAAACTCCTACAAAAATTAAACACAGAACTTTCACGTGGTCTAGTAATATTGCTCACATGTGTAAACCTGGTGAAAGCTATGTCAGCACACCTGGGAGACAGCTGCTGTCCGTCTCCTTTTATTGCGGTATGGTTCACAATAGTTAGAAAGAACCAGCCCAGAGTTCCACCCAGAGATGACCAGATAAAGAAGACATAGTATGCATCACAATAGAGCTTTATTTAGCCATAAAATATGAAATTAAGCTATTTTCAGGAAAATGGATGAAAAGAGAGATAAGCCAAATTTCAAATACAAATGTCAGGTTTCCTCTCTCATGCATAAAAATGACAGGGAAATGAAAGAAAGTAGAGGGCTGTTGGTGAAGAGGAAAGAGATGAGAAAGGGGTGTAAGAAAGAATAATGGTTCAGTATGAGCAGATTATATGGCATACATGTATAAAAATGGCATAATCAAATCATTCCTTTTTCACATTGCATACATAGTAATAAGAAACAAAGCAATGCCAATGGTTCATACTTTAAATATGAATATAATCATATTTTAAATCTGAAAATGTTATTTGAAAACTTATTTTAATTGAATTATTAAATACTCAAAACATACTGAATAATTTAATGTGATCAAATATGTCATTGATGGAGCAATGCTTTGAGATACTTTCCTGCCAGGGCTGTGTAGAAGTATAGCATGGAAATCACAATGGTCTGAGAGTCAGACATGGTTACAAAAGGTCTTGCACTCACATAGTCTTCTACTTAAAGGAAATCATTTCCTCTTACGAAAAATGTATCTGGGGTTAGCTCTTGAGCAGTATAAATTAATTCCCACTGAAAAAGAAGTGTCTTGGATAGAAGAGAAGGCACACTGAGAAGGAGAATGGACGTTATTTAAAGCAGTTTTGCCACGAATATTTTAAAGAGGTCATTCTGGTACACCAGGAACCAGAAATTTGTATGAGTTTTCTATTGCCAGAAAAGCAACAATAGCTCTAAGTAATGCATATAAACTTTACAATGGTGTAGTAGAGAAATCCAGCATGGATTTCACTTAGGTAAAGTCAGGTGTGACTTTCCCTTTCAAATCTCCAGAGAAGTATGTTTGGCTCAAAGTTCTCTGATTCCTCTGGCAGGTAAGACCTTATGATCCTGTCCCTTTCCTTGCTGAATCCTGTTTGAACAACAACCCCACTATATCAGTTTACTCTTAATGCCCCACACTTAATATGTGACCTGTCTTGTCATCCATTATTAGGATCTGACTTCAGTATAATTTGATGATCACTCTGGTCAATCTCCAGCATGGTCCTGTCGGGTCAGTGTCTTTTGGGCACACATTATTTCGAGATGATGTTCATGAGAGTTGTTAGAGAAAGAAAAAGAGCTGGAAAGCTGACGACCCTTCTTTGTTAATACAAGTTGATGTCTGCGAAAATCTCCATTGGATGGGTCATTGCTCTGTATGAGGAAGGGGAGAATAACCACACACTGACTAGACGCTTCTATCAATGTGGAAGGCTTTGGTCTAAATTGATCGTACAGCACACCCTACCTGTATTCCAGGTGTGGTTCTAGTCACTTCCTGCTTCTTCTGTTGTTGAGCAAGCAATAGTACGAAGAATTAAGACAGTGATAGGGACAAACTCTACAGATATATTCAGTTCTTTTACTTGTCCTATGAATACAAAAGCTACTCCTATCCAGAAACAGTTTTGTATTTTCTTCTTAAATTTTCTGTTGCAGGGAATCTGCTCTAAAAGTTCATCAAGGGTAATAGAGAAAATGATTTTTCTCTTCTGATTTTTCCACTTTAATAATCTGCTTGAATAGTTGGCGTGTAGCCTTTTTCCTCGGCTTCGACGCCAATAATAACATCTTCAAATCTCCCTGACATTGATTCTCTCCCTCCTTCCCCCACTTAGAGATGCTTATAATCAAATTAGATACAATTGGATAATTGACAACAGTTTTCCCATCTCAAGGTCAGCCAGTAAGCAACCTGGATTGCATGTATAAGCTTTGCATTCATTCCTACATAACCTGACTCTCCACATTATCTGATTAGAGTTGAATGTGACTGAAGCAAGGCGGTAGAACACCCAAAATGCATCACTGTGGCACAAGGGTTGTTTCGGACAGAAGAAGCAGATGTTAAGACCATCTATCTGTCTCCTCCCTGAACCTAAACCCCTGGAAAGTCAGAACTCAATCATGGGAGACAACTCTAGATCCTTTCCAAGCTTGGAGACAGCGTCATAGCAAGCTACACAGTAGACCTTACCTCATTCACAAATATTTATTCCATAGCTTGTATACTTGCTCTTCTTCAAATTATGTCCGCTCAAAATTTTAAGTTTTCTGTCCTTTATCCCATCACTCCACTGAAACGTTAGCGTATTTTTTTTTCTACAGAGTGGCATAAGCCTAAAGGTAATTGACTTTTGAGACAGGCACATCTGGATCCTGCCATGGGATTCCATGACGCCAGAGGTGCAATATTAATTATTTAATTTGCTCTTGCTAATCTATGTAGGTTCAGTGTAATTAACAGCATTCTAGCCAATGACCTAAAGATTGGTAGAAGAAAAAGAAATACTTTTCTCCCTTCCACATTATTTTGCACAGGGCTCATTATTTTGCCGATTACATGTAAGCCCTTTAAAGAGTGAGAGGCTGTTTCTAATTCATATAGTCATTGATTTATCTGCTCTACATGGTATAGACCTTGAATTTAGAGATCTGAATTAGACAGATGATTGATCATCTGTGCCCTCAGGTAGGTTCTACTAAGATAAAAAAAAAAAAAAAACCCGAGGGCTATAAAAACATCTATATTAGGGTTCTGCAGAGGAACAGAAACAATAGAATATATGATACATATTTTATAATATATTATGTATTATAAAAAGATATCTATTAAGTTCAATTACCTAATATGGGATGCTGTGGTCCTACAGAGGTCTCCTGCATGTAGGAAAGGCTAAACCCATGACAGTCTCTCAGTCTGTGCAGCTGCTTGTCTCAGCAGTGCCAACCAGAGGCTGAAGGCCTGCACACCTCAGGCAAGTAGCTCATTTTCAGTCTACATCAGAAAGTCAAGAAGCTGAAGTCTGATGTTATTGGCAAATGATGTTGGCAGCACCTACCACAGGAGTAGATGCACTGTAATCACCAGCAAGAGACAAACCCAGAAGTGCCAGCACCACTGATCTGCTTGGCACACTATAACGCGGGATGCTTCGAAGGGGCCGTGAACACTCGGAGAGAGATCTTTTCCTCTCAGTTAATATATATTGAAAATGTTCTCATGGATCCACCTTAGGTTAGTAAAGAGCTGACTGTGTAAGCATGGGGACCCAAGTTCAGTCCCTGGTATGCCAGAAATAGGACTATTGAGGAGACAGAGACAAGGATAGCCCTAGAATTTTCTGACTAGCTGGTCTACATAAGTGGACAAGCTCCAGGTCTGGTGTGAGACTGGATATTAAAATGTCAAGTAGAGAGTGAGTAGAGAAAACATGTGCTGCCATCCTCTGGCCTTGACACATGAACATAAGTTGCATATTCATAATCTATTGCACATGCATATACACATATATAAACACACACACACATAGAGACACACAGAAAGATTGACAATAACAATAGGTAAAGGCATCCTCCCATTCACAATCACCTAAAAGAAAGGACCTGCTGTTATATAAATCTTGGTAGTCAGTGATGGACAAGTCAGGTTTGTTCTAACACAGTTGAGTCAGAGTTGGTAACTTGAAACGCCTCTTCCCAACAGGAAACTTTCAAGTTTCTACTCACTGTGGCTTCCACAGGAAAAAATCCATTTAGAAAGCCAATTAGGATATAGGTGAAACCTGGCTGTCTCCTACAAAAGCACATTTGCTGAAGGGAGTCCTTGGGACCTGAGGCTCTTGACAATGTCTCACGATCATAGGATGACCCAGATTTTTAGAGAATCGCTTCTCTTTTATCCCAGATGGGCTTGAGGTGCCCTCAACATTTAACTTGTGCCCACTAGAGCCCCCGTCACCCGGATGTGACCATTGGGCTTCAGGAAGACCTTCCTTCATGCCCATTACTCCATTTTGCTCCAGAGAAGAAATGTGAGGAGAGGGAGAAAAAGAGATTTTAAAAAAGAGATGATGGAATCTATCTGAGGATCATTTTTCCCTTTTAATATCACCCGTTTCCTCTGTTCCTGGTATTCGCTTTACCCCCTCACCTTTCAGAAAACTTCTCAGCTTCCTACTGCCATCCCATCCCCCCTCCCCCATCTCTTCTCACTCCAGGTTTTTGGAGGACTAAAACTATGTGGAAGAAAAGATAAAACTCTTTTTCAAAATGATTAAAATTTCTCTCTGATGGGAGACATCCTGGCCTCTACTGAGTTTCACATCCCAGGCCACAATAGCCCAGCAGGTGTGTTTGCCTGGGATGAGCTGCCTCAGTCTGACCACAGAGCAAAGGTCTTTCTGCTTTTCCCTCTCATGTTTTATCTGCAGCAGCATCCTGTACTGCTGCCTTCCAACACAGCAGAGGAGAAAGAATGGCTTCACCCAGCGCTCACAGCCACAGCTAAGATTTTGAGATGGAAGAATTCGAAAAGGTGATGAATTCTTTCTAATTAAACACAGCCTTTGGAGAAGTGTGAAATGGTGTGTTGTTGTGTCTGATGTGTCAGCCTAATTCTGAGCATTAGATTGTATTTGTTCAGCATTCCAGAATCCATTGTGATATTTTGGGAACATGTATCGTGCTCTCTCCACCCAGGAAAACGTTTAGTTGTTTGATATATGGATAATGTATACTGTTGGAAACGATTATAGCTAATCTAACAAGTAATGGTTGAAAAACTCTTGGAACATAATTAATAGGAAGCTCTCTGCTTCTAATGGCTGTTTCTACAAGAAGATCCATTTCCTTTAACTCTACAAATGCATACTCTGTGCAGTCCTCTTTCTACTACTTTTTTTCAATATTAACACTCAGCTTCATTTCCTTTATTATCTACATAGTGACTCTGATCAAATGTCAGACTCACAGAGTTTGAAGAAGAGCAAGGAGGAAAAGAGACTTCTTAGGGTGATCATCTGTGTCTAGCTGCGACTCACAATTAAAGCTAATTCCAGCTTATGTCTATAACTCCATCTTTGCTTTTATCTTCCCCATTCTGACATTTTTTTTCTTTGATTCTAGGAGTTTGGTTTTGTTCTTGAAGAGTAAAAATTACACTTGCCCTGTTAAATAAACTTTACTCTCAAGCCTTGTGTCTCTATACCCCATTAGCCTGATAAACATCAGTATTTAGACAACCTAACATCTCCCTCCAGAGTCACTTTGCAAAGGTAGCAAGGGACACACAAGCACCATAACTGAGGTGGTTGGTATTGATTGTAAGCTTGCTAGCATCTAGACCACACCTGGGAGACCCAGCACTGGCAGGCCTGGAAGGAGCTCTTAGGCTGGATTGGCTCTGATCTGCATACAAAGGAAAATGCTACCTGAACTCCATCATTCGGTTCTCTCTGACCCTTAACTATGAATACAATTTTACCAGCAGCCTTGGGCTCCTACAGCCAAGGTTTCGCCACTGTGATGGACAAACTGTAGGCCATAGTAAGCTCTTCTTTCTTTATTATTTTTTCATTTTTATTGGTTATTTTATTTATTTACATTTCAAATGTTATCCCCCTTCCTAGTTCCCTCCCCCACAAGCCCCCTATTTTCTCCTCTCTCTCCCTGCCTCTCTGAATGCGATCCCTTACCACCCCACCCACTCCTGCTTCCCCTATCCTGGGTCTTCAAGCCTCCACAGGACCAAGGGGCTCCCCTCCCAGTGAATGCCAGTTAAGGCAATCCTCTGCTACATATCCAGCTGGAGCCATGGGTCCTCCATGTGTACTCTTTGGTTGGTAGTTTAGTCCCTGGGAGCTTTGTGGGGTCTTATTTGTTGAGATTGTTCTTCCTATGGGGTTGCAAACCCCTTCAGCTTCTACAGTACTTACCCTAACTTTCCCATTGGAGTCCCTGCTGTTTGGCTGTGTAAATCTACATCTGTATTAAGTTGCTTCTTGCCAAGTATTTGATCCCAGCAATGCAAAAGGTAATGAAGAAAAAAAAAAAAAAAAGATTAGGTCCAGAGTCACAGGATTTGCTGACCATGTGCAAATAATGTATGTCCATAGTTTATACATCTCAATTAAAACATCCTTCAACTTCCATAAGGATTTTGTTAATAAAAGCTTCAAAATCTTACCCAGTGGAATACAGCACAAAAAAAAGTAGATTTATCTACAATACAAAGATGCCCACCACAACACAGTTGCTAGAAATTGAAATACAAATCTCAATTATAAATCTAGCTGTTGATTTGGCACTCAAGACATATGTCTTATGATTTTAATGAACTTGAAAATCATAATTTAGCCACACTTCACACTGACAAAGTCTCTGCAATACAGGACATTCCTGGTTGTTGTTGGTTTTTTTTTTTTAATCATTACTATGACCATATACCTAAGTAAAGCAATTTAAGAAATAAATGTTTATTTTCGGTCACAACTAAAGCTAGTAGCAAATGCTATGGCTGATGTAGTTTCATAGGGTAAGTACCAGGTAAGTACCAGGTAGCTGGCAACACTGTATCCTTAGCACTGAAGTGGAAGCTGTTGATCAGCATGTCTCTTTCTTTTTATTTAAACCTTAGGTTTTAGAAAACTCCACCCATGTTCATGGTAAACCTCCTTACCTTATCTCAGTTAAATCCTTCTGGAAATATCCTCTTAGAGACACTCGAACCTATGTTTACATGGTGTTTTAAATCCAGTCAATTTGATAATTGGTGATGGAACCATCGATGTAAGGAGGGTTGAATATATTTGGCTCAGACTTTCTCAGTGTTCTGGACATTTCTTTGGTGTGGTTTTGATTTTGGTTTTTCCCATGGAGCTTCGGATCAAACCCAGAAGAGTATGCACTTAGTCAAACACATCAATGAGTTATATGCCCCACACTCAACTTTTCCTTCTTCTACCAAAAATACAGATGGGAATGAAACCTTGTGTAGTTAGAACTGTCAACATGAAGCTGTTTTCTGTCTCATTAGTCTCCAGGGTTAAGTACCAGTGATACAGAGATATACAAATCAGTTCCTCATGGACTCTATTGTCAGTGAGCTGCAGGCTCACGGGATGTAGAACAAGCTATCTCTAGTAAGTGCTTCCTAGGAGAAAGAGTTGGTGTCAGGTCATGATCAGACGTCTAGAAAGGGAGGTAAAATGTCTCACCTTGTTATTCTGATTTGGGATTTGGGTGCTGGAATTGACAGAAAATGACCTGAACAGCATATAGTCCCATTTCTTCATGGGCACGACTGGAAAGTTCCTATTGGCTCTCTGTTTTGTTGGATGAAGAGTTATACTTGCAATCTCTACATGCTGTGTACTGATACGAGGCTGAATTCACATGCCAGCCATAATTGTTTCTGCAAGATTTATCTCTGCTTTCTAAGTTTTCCATTAGGATCCCTATTTTAAGAACTGAGCACCACACAAGATGGGCTTTAAATCTGAAGTAATATGCATGCTTTCTCTATCTAATGAAGTGATTTATAGATAATAGCACTGTCTTTGTTTACTTTTGCTTTACTAATACAACTTTAACATGGTGTAAAATGAAAGGCAATCAAGATTAACTGGCTTATTATCTTCAGTTTCCAAGCAAGGAGTCAACCAAGTAATTAAAGAAAAGCCCATAGTTTGGATAGCACTCTAATCCTTAAAAAAAAAAAAAAAAAAAAAAAAAAAAACCAAAAACAAACAAACTAAAGAATTGAAGTTTTTATTTCTTTTTCTATTACTATTATTATTCATTTTACCTCAGATATTGTGTCAAGTATCATATGTCTAATGAATAACGCATGCTATATTTAAAGGAGTCAACAATAAAAACTATTATTGGGAGTGAGTTTAATGTTAGACACAATTTGAAAAAACTTTAAACCATTATTCTTGCAATAAGACTACAGAATTTAAATCAGTTGCGTGTAGTGTGGCTTCTGAATCCCTCATTGTAGCTCACAATAGATGTACTAGAGTACACTTTTTAGCAGCCAATAAGGAAAATTCCACCAGAGGCAACTGAAGCAAAAAGAGATTAAAGTAATTCTGTTTATAACTGCCAAATGAGATATAAAACTGAAGGTCCGGTTGTAGCTTGTCAATGTCTAAAAAATCATCTACATGAACAGAGATAATCAAGCATTAAATCTCTTATTAAATCTTATCTATTTAACCGTAAAATGGCTGTGATTACTTCATGACCTATTGTGCACATATACATGCATGCTCCTTTGTATATGGCGCCACACTTGATAAACACTACAAATGCTATAAACTAGAAAGGCCAAAGAATTTACTTATCCTACCAAGCTAACCACTCAGTAGGCTTAGTTTTGTATTTTATATTTTGATGTAACTCAAGTATAGCATGTCTACATATTTGAGGCTTATCAGGTTCCTTTTCGTTACACTGCACTGCCTACTTCTGGAAATTTTGCTTTGGTTGATGAAAAGTTAGTAACTCAGAAGGATTAGATGGGATAAGTAGTCCTTTAACTCAAAAGAAGTGAAAACCCTTTTGCTTTAAACAAGAAATCATAGAACCATGGCTGAAAGCATATGCATGCCAGACTTATGAGTAAATTGTGTACATGTGTGTTAAACCAGAGAAAAAGAGACCGGCTGCCTTCAGTGGACACATTGAATTATATTGAGGGAATTGCATTATTTTCATTTATTTTTGATACTGGCTACATGTGATGATGTGTTTTATTTCAGACTCTGTCCAAATGAGTTCATTCAACTCTGAGTCTCACAAGAACTTGCTGATTGCCTCACATGTAATGTCTCTGATTCAAAGTTATTTGAGAGCAATGTTGGCTGTTAAAGTCCCCTTTCCCAGCGGCTCTTACTCAGGGAACAACACCTTCCAGCTGAGTCTAATCTCACCTCTTATGTTGTTAGCACCAAATCCTTGTTTATATAGTCTGCCAAGTCTTTGATTCATTAGATTATGGCTACGCTCTAATAGTTTTCCTTGGTTCTCTTAATTCTTAGGTATGGAATCCACCCTGGCCCTTGGGCAAATTGCATTTTTATGAATCTCATCTTTGGGAATCTGTCATAGATCTTGACAGTAAATGGTGGCACAGAGAGTATTTTTACATCTTTGATCACACCTTGAAATTTAAGGGAAGTTCAATAAGCATATAGCATTATCAAATTATTCACCCAGAAAAAAAACTCATTATTTTTGTCCTGGGTAAAGAAACATAATTCTAGAAGCTGTCACACATATAGGTGCTGACTCATGGGATCCAGAGAAGCTTTGAATGTTTGTAATACCAAGAACTAGTGCTAAAGCCCTGGAGAAGTACAGAAAGGCCAGCAAGCTCTGGAGGTAGAATGCACTAGGGAGCTTCCTTTAACTCATTACCGACTTTAGAGCTGGGATTGGGATCTGGGTCCTTATGCTTGTTCATTAATCATTTTTAAATAACAAGCCATTTTCCAGCACATGAGGGAAAAATTAAGTGTCCTAATATTTTCATAACATCTATTGAATGCCAGTATTTTTTCTTAACTTCAATAAATATAACAAAACTCTTGGTTATATAACATCTCAAAGAGACACTACTATCAGTATTTATGAGAACTAATTAATGATGGATCTTGGCCAAGGATACAGAATCAGTCTCAGAGGAATTATCTGAACTCTTGACAACACTTCACCCAGAGAACAAGCTCTCTCTCTCTCTCTCTCTCTCTCTCTCTCTCTCTCTCTCTCTCTCCCTCCCTCCCTCCCTCCCTCCCTCTCTCTCTTTATATATATATATATATATATATATATATATATATATATATGTATATATATACATATATATATCAATAATTTATCTATGTCTCTATTGATAAATCTATCATCTATCTACCTACCTATTTATTTATTACCTTTGTCAACTGTTAGTAAAATACACTAAGAGCAACATGGAGGTGGGGAATAGAAGGTTACATCAATGGACTAGAAATGAAAAAACACCCATCTATACACAATGACTCTGCCCAAGAAAGAGAAAATTATGTGAGAGTTTAAGAAAGGACTGTTGACAACTTGTCATGAAAAACTGGCTCTTCATTATAAATATGTGTAGGGTAGATACCTGGCATATACTGAACATAAAGATAAACTAAAAGATAAAACCAAGGTCTAGAAAGATGACTCGTCAGTAAAGAGCACTGGATGTTCTTCTAGAGGTCCAGTGTTCATTTCCCAGCAACTAAATTGATGCTCAAAACCATCTGTAACTACAGTTACAAGGGATTCAAAGTTATCTTTTTGGCTCTGTATGCACACAAACTAATATGCAGTAGAAACATGAATATACATAAAATATAGACCTAAATATAAATAAAGGAATAAGATGGGGTTAAAAGGAGAAAAATCATTTTATGTGTGCACAATAAAACTGTAAAAACATTGTTTAAAAGCATAGACCACCACCCACCCAGACCACCACCCACCCAGACCACCACCCACCCAGACCATCACCCACCCAGACCACTACCCACCCAGACTACCCCCCACCCCGACCACCAACCACCCAGACCACCCCCCACCCAGACAACCCCTCACCCAGATCACCACCCACCCAGACCACCACTCACCCAGACCACCCCCACCCCCCCAAATTAGAATAGTTCCCAGAGCATTGGTTGCTCTAAGACCTAACAAGCCACTGAAGATGGAGAGGTTGAGCTGGTGCGTACTTAGCAACTCTACTCCCGCATCTTTAGTATAGGAGTGTACTCTGCATGCCACGAAAAGAAAAACGTAAATGCCAACCCAGCCATAAACCTTTGATCTATGATGTATTTCCTACTGAATAGTCCAGTGCACAAGTGGTATAAATATCTGATTGGCTTTAAGGCCACTCCATGGACGGCAACCATCCTCAGCACTGACTAGATGCCTGAGAGCCCAAGGCTAGTTATGCAAGAGACCTACCTAAATTCCAGACTCTACTGCTCTGCCAAAGGAATAAAGCAACAAAATGACACCTACTTCCATCGTTCTATACTCATAAATCAGTGCCTCACTCAGCCATCATCAGAGAAGCTTCTTCCTCTTATAGTAAATGGAAATAAATACAGAGAACCATAGCCAGACAACGACAAGCCTTGGAATCCTGGCTTCTTAATAGGATGTCTCTATTGATTACCTACCCTTATGGATCAGGGGACCATGTGGAAAAGGAGGAAGAATAGACTTTTAATAAAATAAACTAAAATATAATAAGATAAAACAAATCTAACATGTTAGAATTAGACAAAACAAACAGAAAGGAAACAAAACCCAAGAGTAGGCATAGGAAACAGAGGCTCATTCATTCACATATTTAGAAATCACTTAGAAACATTAAACTAGAAGTCATAATATGTGCAGCAGCAGCATGGCACAGGCCTGTGTAGTCTTGTGCATGCTGCCTCTGTCGACTCTATGCAGCGTTTTGTGATCCCTGCCAGGAAGGCTTTGATAGAGAAATCCTTTGAGGGCTAAATGTCCCCAGGTCCCTCATTCTCTGCATAATATCTGGGTGTGTGTGCCCCTGTGTTTTCTAATAATAGAAAGCAAGAAACAGTGTGCATTTAGATAGGTGGAGATATTTTTAAGATCTTGAAGAATTATAAGAAATGGGAGATCATTATCAGACTAGATTGTATGAAAAAATATATTTTCAATAACATGTAGATTTTAAAAAGTAAAACATAGATAACTATTAAACTAAAATTATTTTGAAATAAATGTATTAGGGGCATTTGAGGAAGGATACTTTTTAAGCTAAAACTTATAATGGAAACATTATATAAATAAGAGTTTAATGAGCTGGAGAGATGGTTCAGTTGTTAAAGGGTAGGCTCACAACCAAAACCACAAGAAGAAGTTAATGATTATGGTATCATTAAAATTCAAAAGTTTTCCATGCAGCACAAACTAATTATCCAACTGAAAAAATAAGCCATAACATGAGACAATGATAATCTACAGTATATATAAGCAAAGAAAATATAATTACAAAAATAACTGAACTTCTCAAATACCTAGGAGAAATAATATAGACAAATAAGTAAATAGATGAAAATGAGACTTGTAAAGCAAAATAAGGAGTTCTCATCTGCACATAAAAGTGATCAACTTCAATAGCAAAGAAAGAGATACACATAAGTTTATAATAACATACAACATAATAACAATCAATTTACAGGATTAGATGTCTAAACTCAAAAACAGCCTTTCCATAAAGATAGAACAAAAAGGATTGTGTTTTGTAGTAAAAAAGAAACTGTTGTAATAACTATTTAAATTCCATAGCATCCTGTAAAATTTAAAATGAAAATCTTAAAAATCATCCTTTCCTTTGTTTATCTATAGAAGGGGAGGAAACCCTAAAATAGGCTCACCTGTGTTTGCACCTGTAAAACCTTTTCCCCCACAGAACCACGTGAAAGATAGCACTGTGAAAAAATAACTATTTTGTAGATGAAAATATAAAATAGTTATTTATTCAGCATCTAAAATCAAGGAAATCATCTCCATGCACATGAAGCAATTCTACAGATGTGAACTATTATGGAAAAGCAAACGTACACATTCTGTGGACAAGTAGACAATAGGCATCTGAGCTTTCAGCAGTGCGTTCCACATTAGCTTCGGTTGCTTGTCTAGGTACTAAAAGTGAGGAATCAACCATCTGAAAAGTACAATTGTGATTCAGATTAGTGCTTGCTTCTGCCATAGAACAGCAGCGAAGGCTAAGCCCAAGCTTTAGCTGCTTACTTTCAGATTCAGTTCTTAAGGGAGAGATAAAGAAGGAAACAGATGGACAGAGTGAAAGAGCCTGTGCACACATGACGGAAGCCTGAGACAAACTGCTGACAAGCACTCAGTCTCGGCGAGTAAGCCATAAACGTGTCTCATATTTGCTGCACTTGGGACGTTTGAAATGCTTCTGTAATCACAGAAGTATGAGCGAAATTCCTATCAATGGGCCCCAGAATAACGAGTGACTATTCTAAATTATCACAACGATCCTAAAATAAAAGTTTCTATATTATCTTGAGGAAATTTTAATATCAAGTAATAATCTGATATTAGGAAAATTTTGGTGGTAACCCAAAGGATTGTGGAATGTTATTATAATTGTTTTAACATGTGAATTTGCTGCTGTTATCAGTAATGTGTGCCTGGGGAGAGTTTTCTTGAAAATTGGATGAAGAAAAAAGTAAGAAACCCAGAAGAATATACGGGGGATGCTGTTTAAAATAATAAATTGCATTCTTCAAAAAGGATATTTTAAATAATTTAACCAAAAAACCCCACCATCGGATTTTATTGAAATGTACTAAATTAATCATAATTGAAGATTTGTCAAGAGAAAAATCTCTATTTACTCCAGGGATATGTATTATGTGTATGTATAAATGAAAGAGAGAAAAATAGGTAGGATATGAAAGTTTGTAAGGGGGCACCTTGTGGGATATATGTTGGATTATGTTTATAAGATATATTTTCTTGTGCATTTGATTACAGGCAATTAGTGACATCACACCATGATGACAATCCATGAAAGCGGGAGCACTGAGGTCAGTTGGTGAGGCTGAAGATTCTTGGCAATCCAGACTAGAGGCCTGGGGCCATGTGGGTCATATCCTCAGAACAAAGAAAAAAACTGCCTAAAATCTTACATTTTAATGTGTGAGGAATTCAGGAAATAATGTTTCTTTAGGCATTGGATCTTATAGCTTCAGGGGAACACTTATGACCTTGAAATAACTTTCACTAGGAAAGGAGCCAAAACTCATGCCATGTGCAAATCCAAATGGCAAATACCATTTTTGATACATCACTGTCTTAGGTTTGAAGCAAGATGAGACACCTGTAAGGCCCAGTCACCAATTTTCTGAAAACTTACCAAGTGTCATCTCACCATATATAAACAGACAACACCTCCACTCCATGGTATGGTTAAGGAAAAAGGTTTTATTGTAGATATGAAAGAAAAAAACGACCAGAGGCATCTGGAAGATTTCGGAACAGAGAAAATGAAGTAGTGTAAACAGAGCCAGCAGCCTGGATCTGGTGATGAGAGGGGAGAGAAAAAGAAGGAGCGCAGAAGACAAAGACAAAGAAGGTGCAGGCAAAGGAGAAGGCAGAAAGAAGAGAGCATAGCTGAGCACAGCGGGGTTACAAAGAGAAACGAGTCGTTGTGGGATGGGAGACCATGAGCTGGAGAAGTTTAGAGTCAGGGAAGAGGCAAGAATCAAGGGTGTCGTCATGGACTCTGAAAGGAGTCAGGGGCACTTGAGATACTGAGGGATCCTGGAAGCATAGGCACCACAGATAGCCATTTGTACCTTCTGCCAGTAATTAGAGTAAACACTCGTATAGTAGAGGGGAACTGCCTTTTTAAGTTTCTGAAGAAGGCTGACTGAAGTGGAAATTTAAGGGTTCTTTGGAAAGTTGGTTGAATGGTGTTTTATTGGGGCAAATATGTGAACGAAACAGACATAGGAGGAATGATGTTCTGCTAAAGCAAGCACGTGAAAGGACAGATGATGGAGGATACTTTGATAGCGACAGGCATGTATTGGTCCGCCTTACAGTGCATAGTTGAGCTCCATTTGTTGGGACTCCATAGAGAGAAATGCACCAAAAACTTCTGATGGTGTGCTATAGCTTCTTGCCACTTCTAAGGACTTGGGCTGATTGGCAGAGTGATGCCAGCTGAAAGAGACATACATGCTGAGCAAGACATGTGCTGAGACAAGACCTGTGGAGGACAGGAGATGTTTGGAGAGAGTATTAATAGGCCCAATGGACAGAGCTGGGATTTGGTCTTTTGCTATGTATTATAATGCTAAATACTATCCCCTGAAAGAATGGTTGCCCCCAAGGATGAGAGAACCTGCATGTAGACTTAGGTGATGCCATGTGACCTTGCTCCCCAAGTTATCCCTGATTAGTGAGTAAAGATGCCTAGAGCCTATAGCTGGGCAGACTTGAGATAGGTGAGGTTTGGGGTTCCTGGGCTTGGGGTCTAAGGAGAATCACCAGGAAGAGAGGGAGAAGCGGGAGAGAAGGAAGACTCCGTGGGTTAGATCAGTCACGAAAGCATGTCTGTGAGGGTTGGCCGATTGAAATTAAGAACAGCCCAGACTGAACATGGAAAATTATAATTTGGGTTTTAATGACAGGGAAATAGATCCTAAATGCCATTAGATGGTAGGTGTCTGTCCAGCTTTAGTGGTGATTAATGCGTATCATAAAAATAAAAGTTTTATATGTGTTTTATCCAGGAACTGAATTATCAAAGGCAGGGTAGAAGCCCCTTATTGAGATTATTTTCCACAACAACAAAAAATGGGAAAAATACATTAAATTCAAATAACAACCCACTTCTCTCCTGCCCCAGCCCTTATTTACTCTAAAACTTTTGTATATCAGGAAAGAGCTTGGTGATTTCAGACAGAGGATGACTGCCAGAGACATGACCCAAGCAAAGGCAGTGAGAATGGTGAAAATACTTTAAAATCAACAGCTTATGTGTTGTAATGAGACAATGCTCAGTTTCTGACATTAAAATGCTGCAATCCCAGATATATGGCAGTGGGATGTGTGTTGAAAAGGATGACCCAGCCATGGTAATAAAGTTCTTCTCCTACTTGAGGGCATAGAAAAAAGAAAACTGATTTTTTTAACTGTACAAAGTAAACTTTCCAGGTAAAACATTCTCTAGTAATATGGGATATGTGGTTATATGGAATATTTATACTTTACAAAATAACAAATCAAAAAAATGAAAGCAGAAAAAAACCTCATCAACCCAAGTTTATTTGCTTATTTTAAATTCATAAACAACACAATTATCTGTCTACCACAGTCTTTAAAACCAGTACAATACTACTCGAAAAAATGATTATGTACTTTTAAAATAAAATTTAAACACAGTAGGTAGATAGTAATGAGATATTTTTAACAATGTGTGAAATAATTGTAGAAAATGCTGCAAAATTATTTTTATTACTGAAAATGTATAAAATACAATACCGAGTTTTCCCTGATCTACATAAACTGAATTCTTTTTTAGAAAACATCCTATTATCTCCAAATTTTCACATTATGTTGTTGTAATTCCTTCTAAAATTCAACCTGCCTTATTTTCTTGATTTTACAATGTGACTCATTTGTTTAGCTCTGTACCCCATTTTTGATAGGGTTATTTGGTTCTTTGGGGTCTAACTTCTTGAGTTCTTTGTATATATTGGATATTAGCCCTCTGTCGCATGTAGGGTTGGTGAAGATTTTTTCCCACTTTGTTGGTTGCTGTTTTGTCCTTCTGACAGTGTCCTTTGCCTTACAGAAACTTTGTAATTTTAAGAGGTCTCATTTGTCAATTCTTGATCTTAGAGCATAAGCTATTGGTGTTCTGTTCAGGAACTTTCCCCTTGTGCCCATGTCCTCCAGTGTCTTCCCAAGTTTCTTTTCTATTAGTTTCAGTGTGTCTGGTTTTATGTGGAGGTCCTTGATCCACTTGGAGTTGATCTTAGTACAAGGACATAAGAATGGGTCGATTTGCATTCTTCTGCATGTTGACCTCCAATGTGACTCATAATTTTTAAAAAATGGACATTAAATAGCCAGTACAGTTTACCTTAGGAAACTAAGGTAAAGGGGTTACAGGTGAGGCAGGCTACCCATTTGGTGAGCTAAATGTTTAATAAGAGACCATGTCTCAAAAGAAAAGGTAGAGAGTGCTACTAGAAGATACTCAGTGTAAGCCCTGGCCTTTACTTCACGCATGCACATGTATATACACAACTCATATACTCTATTTAATTTTGCTACACTTGTAAGAGAGAAGAAAAAGAAAAAAGTTTAAAAGACCAGTGCATAATGAGAAACTGAGGCCAAGTGGCAGATCACCAGGAATATTTGAAGAACTACTTACTCAGTTACCTGGTATCACTTCCCTAACTTCAGAAAATGCTAGATATTGCTCTGTGCCATGCCTTCCTCCACACAACTCTTGATGTTATAGATGGGAACATAAAGAAAGCATTTTGAACATTTAAAAAATGTTTTAAAGGGAATGAAAATGACAGAAAAATTATGTAAAAATGGAATATAACTGACACAGGAACGAAGGTTTACACAAATGAACAGTTTCAAAAGACAGAGTCATTAGTCAGTGAAACACAAGTGTAAAGCCATGACACACAGGCCAACACATGTAACTTCAGAAGCTATTTGGATTTGCTGTTATGTGTATGTGAAAGGGACAGTTGGTTGTTTCTGTTCCATAACCTATACCATAAAAAGAACATGAACTTATCCTTTGCTAAAAAGGGATCAAATGTTTTGTAGAATTAAAATATTGAAAATCACTCAACATCCACTTATTGAAGGATTAACAAAATTACATCATCAGTATATGATAGATCAGTATAACAATATGGACAAATCAACAAGACATGACATAGGCTTTCTCCTTCATGTGCTCTATAAAATTCATTAAAAGATCAAGCTCAAAAAAGTATAAATATCTCATGATTTCATTTATTCAAACTTTAAGACATTAAAAAGTAATAATATATCATAAGGAATACAGCATAATTGCCAATAATTCTTATATAATAATTATAATTTAATTCAGTAAATCTAATAAGAGACATAAATCTTTCATGAAAGACAATATAATAATACACAAGAAATCAGGTTCAATTTGTTACTTCAGTTCTTATTAAGTGCATCTTTAAAATGTCAAAGATAAGCAAGATTATTTCTCTAATGCACTGGTAACCTCAGGAACATCTTGTCTCACTTTGCTTTGAAGTCATATCTTTTCTATATAAATTCTCTTGCCAATATATTGGCAAGTTATGACTATGTCCAAGATTAATGAAATATAATGATGCCTATGAAGCAGAATGTTAAATGTATATTCATATGTATATATGAGTATCTGTATGACATATGGGTATATACATGCTATATTGTATGTGAGGAGGTCAGAGGACAATCTTGAGGTGTTAGTGCATGCTTTCTACCTTGTAGATAAAAGGTCTCTTATCTTCCAACAATATATAAACTATGCTAACTGGCCAATAACCTTAGAGGGAGTCTCCTGTCTTACTATAGTAATGTTGAGATCACTGTATCTAGTTTAAAGTAGCTTATGGATATTAATACACACATCCTTAAGCTTGTACAGAAAGTTCTTTAGTCATATAATCATTATCTAATTCTTTCGAAAAGTAATTTTTGGTGATGTTTATTTTTAAGATTACAATTTAATTATATTTCTCCCTTCCATTTCTTCCCTCCAGAAATCTCTCATATACCCCTTCCTCCTTATCTTCTTTAAATTCACAGCCTCTTAGCCAGGCGTGGTGGCACATGCCTGTAATCCCAGCACTTGGAAGGCAGAGGCAGGTGGATTTCTGAGTTCGAGGCCAGCCTGGTCTACAGAGTGAGTTCCAGGACAGCCAGGACTACACAGATAAACCCTGTCTCAAAAAACAAAAAACAAAAAACAAAACAAAAAAAATTCACGGCCTCTTTTTTTTACATTAATTTCTATAGAATATAAAGATATATTTACAGACAGACAGACAGACAGACAGACACACACACACACACACACACACACACACACACAAACACATAGGTCAGGTTGTCCTCTGACCTCCTTACATGCAACATAGCATATGGATACCCATATATCTTACATGTATGCATACACATGTAAACATAAAATGTGAATCTCTCATTGATGTTAACTACATATTTTAGAAAGACTAAACACATACACACATGCATGCATACAGATTGACATAGATAGAGAAAGAGAGTGCATAAACTGTTATGGTGTGTGTGCTTTTAATCCTGGCTATTTTCTAATGGACAAGCAATTGGTATGCATTTTAATGCCTCAAGATGGTACAAGAACTTTACAATATTAAAGAATATATTAGGTAGTATAGCATATGGGAAATTCAATTAGGATTGACCTTTCATTAGGTCAGGATGGGAGCTCCTAAAAGTCCAGCCTGGTTCTTTTGAGTTGTGATGATCTACTGCAGAAGCAAGTTGAGATAAATAATTACACTTTGCAGATCAGCAGATTCAAGTGCCTCTTGAAGATGTGACTTGTGCCAACATCGATATTCTTATCACATCAGAGCCCATACTTGATAAATGACATCAGTCATAATCTGAGCTTGAAAGAAGTCAATTAGTGGCATATCTGGTCAGAAATTAGTAGCTGCTTTTAAAGCAACAACAATGTCTTGTAAGAAGTGATAGGTAAGTAGGATTAAGATTCTTCTTCTCCATTTGCAGGAGGGATCCACAAACAGAAAGCTCAATTTCTATGGCTGAATAATCCCTCTAATGTATTTTGATCATAAGAATTTAGGTATTTTAATGTGAAAAGGCCAACTAGGAAATGAATCCATGCATTTATAATGGCACAGCAATTCAGGCACATAAAACGGAATAGGCTGAGTCAGTGTGTGGACATGTCAGGACTGAATTTAGGGTACTACAAATATCCTTTGCTGTCTAAAATATCTTATTAACCAGATGGATGTGCATATTATTATACACTGGGTGCTGTGTAATCAAGGCATCTCTAAACAGAGCTGCATATGTAAGTCTTCAGCTCGACACTGGAAATATTTCAAAGGCAGAATGAAAACTAGTTACCCACAGCTGGCAAGACTCATCCTCCTCCCTGTAACTATCAAAAGGCAGCAGAGCTTCATGGATCATATTAGTCCACAGAATTACAGATGGTACTAAAAATAATGGTAATTTACAACAGAAAGAAAAACCATTTTATGAAATCTAGAAATGTATGGCTTATATGTTTACCTTAAGCATATACCATGAGGCTGAGTTATCCTTAATGAAAGGGACCTTAGGATCACACTGAGATCTAATATCAAGAATGCAAAGAAAACAACCTAAAGGCTTAAAATGGCAGACATGATTATATTGGCAAGTACCTTGAAAGGCTTTATCAGTTCAGTTTTGTGAATGTATGCCAGGGATATCTAGGGTGAAGGAAGATACATAATCTTTGAGTAAAGAAAAGAGCACTCCATGTGCTGTTATTTTTGAACAAGGGCATTTTTTTATATAACTTGTGCTATTTAAAACATAGAGGCCTTGTACTTGAGAACAGTTTTCTATCCGCAGTTAAAGAGAGCAGAATGTATAGAGATTTTTTTCAAAGCCTTTGAGCCCATGTATGTGAAGCCTCCATCAGAATCAAGTTCTGGAACCAGAACATTTGCTACAGTCAATAGATTTCCATTACACATTGGTATTATGCATAGTCATTTGTTTCTACAAGGGTTCATTTATAAAGTTGTTCTCTAAAGTTTCATTGTCCCCCAAATCCTCTGTGCTTCTTGTACTCAGCATCCCTCCTCTTAATTATAGCAACTACTGATATTTTACTATTCCTGCAGAGTTGCCTTTTCCAGTTTTTCTGTCTTCGAGATTCTACATCTTAAATGCTTCTCAGACTGAGTTATTTCATGTTTTAATATATCTTTCACTTTGTACCCTGAGATTCACAGTTTAAGCAGTCATTTCTCTTTAGCACTCATTTATTATTTTATTATTATTATTATTATTATTATTATTACATTGTATTTTATTTACCCCTCCATAGACTTCTTTTTTTTTATTGGATATATTCTATATTTACAATTCATTTCCCTTTTTCTGGTTCCCCACCCCGAAGGGTCCCACATGCCCTTTTCCCTCCCCCTGCTCCCTCATCCACCCCCTCCCAACTCACTGTTCTTGTACTCCCCCACAATGATGCGTTGGTCCATTCTAGCTCCAGTGTCCACTCCTTCATAGACTTCTTCATTATTTGAAAATTTGAAACTGTAATAAAAAGCTTCAAGTTCTACTTAAAAAGTCTGAGTTTTTCTGCATGTATGTGTCTATTTGTGTGTTTGTATGTGTGTATATCTATGTGTAATGTGTATGCCTGTGTGTGTGTGCATGTGTGTGCAGACATATATGTGCAGCCACTTAGTTAAGTTGAAAAATTGCCAAGAAACAATGGCTGGACCATGGATCAAATATGCACTTAGTTTTAGAAAACTGCTATAATTTTATTCTGAATTAATTACTAATAAAAGTGGTTAAGAATTGTTTATAAGTTCTTTTTTTAAGATATATTTATTTTATTTATATGGGTACACTGTAGCTGTCTTCAGACACATGAGAAGAGGGCATCAGATTCTATTACAGAAGGTTGTGAGCCACCATGTGGTTGCTGGGATTTGAATTCAGGACCTTTGGGAGATCAGTCAGTGTTCTTAACTGCTGAGCCATCTCTCCAGCCCGCTGTTTATAATTTCTAAAAAAAAAAAAAAAAGAAAAGAAAAAAAAAGAAAAAAAGAAAGAAAGAAAGAAAGAAAAGAAAAGAAAAAGAAAACTGCTACACAGTATTCCACAGTGACATAATCTTTTACATTCCTACAGCAGTGAACATCTCCTATTATTCTGCATCTCTACCAGCTTTTACTATGAAAACCACAATGTGCTATTAATATATTTATACTCAGGTTATACGAACAATTAGTTTTTATTACTTTGCTGGAAATTAGGCTTTTAGTCTGATCAAAATATATTGAAATACATCATATTTTCAAGAATTAGAAGCATGCACTTCCCCACTGAATATCTATCAGCAAAGACCACAGCTTTTTTTTATGGCCTATTTATTTCTTGTTTTTAAATAAGATTACATTTAATTTGGGGAAGGAGGTTTCAGAGCCTCATAATCTGTAAACATCTTGGCTATCTTAGTTAGAATTTAGTTGGGACTTTCAGCCAATTATCCCAAAGTGAACCTTAAGGTATGTTACCAGATACATCTTTTTTTTTTTATTCCATACATTCTTTATTTACTTTTCAAATGATTTCCCTTTTCCTGCATCCACCTCTCTGAAAGTCCCATAAGCTCTCTTCCGTCCACCTGTTCCCCAATCTAGCCCTTCCCACGTCCCTGTCCTGGTATTCCCCTACACTGCTGCACTGAGCCTTTCCAGGATCAGGGGCCACTCCTTCCTTCTTCTTGGGCATCATTTGGTATGTGAATTGTGTCTTGGGTATTTCAAGCTTCTAGGCTAATATTTGCTTATCAGTGAGTGCATACCATGAGTGTTCTTTTGAGACTGGGTTTCCTCACTTAGGATAATATTCTCCAGTTCCATCCATTTGTCTAAGAATTTCATAAATTCATTGTTTTTAATGGCTGAATAGTACTCCATTGTGTATATATACCACATTTTCTGTATCCATTCCTCCATTGAGGAACATCTGGGTTCTTTCCAGTTTCTGGCTATTATAAATAGGGCTGCTATGAACATAGTGGAACATGTATCCTTATTGCATGCTGGGGAATCCTCTGGGTATATGCCCAGGAGTGGTATAACAGGTTCCTCCTGAAGTATCATTCCCAGTTTTCCGAGAAAAACTTATTTCCAAAGTTGTTGTACCAGCTTGCAACCCCACTAGCAGTAGAGGAGTGCTCCTCTTTCTCCACATCCTCCCCAGCACCTGTTTTCTCCTGAGTTTTTGATCTTAGCTGTTCTGACTGGTGTGAGGTAAAATCTCAGGGTTGTTTTGATTTGCATTTCCCTGATGACTAAGGATGTTGAACATTTCTTTAGGTGCTTTTCAGCCATTTAACTTTCCTCAGGTGAAAATTCTTTGTTTAGTTCTGTACCCCAGTTTTAATGGGGTTATTTAGCTCTCTGAAGTCTACCTTCTTGAGTTCTTTGTGTATCTTGGATATAAGCCTTCTGTCAGATGTAGTGTTGTTAAAGATGTTTCCCAAATTTGTTGGTTGCCATTTTGTCCTTTTGACAATGTCCTTTGCCTTACAGAAACTTTGTAGTTTTATGAGGTCCCATTTGTTAATTCTTGATCTTAGAGTATAAGCTATTGGTGTTCTGTTCAGGAACTTTTCCTCTGTGCCCATATCCTCAAGGGTCTTCCCCAGCTTCTTTTCTATTAGTTTCAGTGTGTCTGGTTTTACAAGGAGGTCCTTGATCCTCTTGGACTTGAGCTTAGTACAAGGAGACAAGAATGGATCAATTTGCATTCTTCTCCATGTTGACCTCCAGTTGAACCAGCACCATTTGTTGAAAAGGCTATCTTTTTTACACTGAGTGGTTGTAGCTCCTTTGTCAAAGATCAAGTGGCCATAGGTGTGTGGGTTCATTTCTGGGTCTTCAATTCTATTCCATTGATCTACTTGCCTGTCACTGTGTCAATACCATGCAGTTTTTAACACAATTGCTCTATAGTACTGTTTGAGGTCTGGGATACTGATTCCCCAGGAAGTTTTTACTGTTGAGGTTAGCTTTAGCTATCCTGGGTTTTTTTTTATTCCAGATGAATTTGAGAAATGCTCTTTCTACGTCTATGGATAATTGAGTTGGGTTTTTGATGGGGATTGCAATGAATCTATATATTGCTTTTGGCAAGATGGCCATTTTTACTACATTAATCCTGCCAATCCAAGAGCATGGAAGATTTTTCCATCTTCTGAGGTCTTCTTGGATTTTTTTCTTCAAAGACTTGAAGTTCCTGTCCTAAAGATCTTTCACTTATTTGGTTAGAGTCAAACCAAGATACTTTATATTGTTTGTGGCTATTGTGAAGGGTGTCATTTCCCTAATTTCTTTCTCAGCCTGTTTATCCTTTGTGTATAGGAAGGCTGCTGATTTGCTTGAGTTGATTTTATTTCCAGACACTTTGCTGAAGTTGTTGTAGGAATTCTCTGGTGGAGTTTTTTGGGTCGCTTAAGTATACTATCATATCATCTGCAAATAGTGATAATTTGACTTCTTCCTTTCCAATTTATATCCCTTTGACCTCCTTATGTTTTCTAATTACTCTAGCTAGAGCTTCAATTACTGTATTGCATAAATATGGAGAGAGAGGGAAGCCTTGTCTGGTCCATGATTTTAGTGGGATTGCTTCAAGTTTCTCTCCATTTAGTTTGATGTTGGCTACTGGTTTGCTGTATATTGCTTTTATTATGTTTAGGTATGGTCTTTGAATTCCTGTTCTTTCCAAGACCTTTAACATGAAAGGATGCTGAATTTTATTAAATGCTTTTTCAGCATCTAATGAAATGACCATGTGGTTTTTTCTTTGAGTTTGTTTATGTAATGGATTAAATTGATGGATTTCTATATATTGAACCATCCCTGCATTCCTGGGATGAAGCCTACTTGATCATGGTGAGTGATCGTTTTGATGTGTTCTTGGATTCGGGTGGCAAGAATTTTATTGAGTATTTTTGCATCAATATTCATAAGGGAAATTGGTCTAAAATTCTCTTTTTTTATTGTTGTATCTGTGTGGTTTTTGGTATCATGGAAATTGTGGGTTCATAGAATGAGTTGGGTACTGTTCCTTCTGTTTCTATTTTGTGGAGTAATTTGAAGAGTGTTGGTATTAGGTCTCCTTCAATGGTCTAATAGAATTCTGCACTAAACCTAATCTGAAGAGTATTGGTATTATGTCTCCTTTGAATGACTGATAGAATTCTGCACTAAAGCCATCTGGTCCTGTGCTTTTTTTTGTTAGGAGACTGTGATTGACCACTTTTATTTCTTTAGGGGTTTTGGGACTGTTTAAATGGTCTATCTTATCCTGATTAAAATTTGTTAGTTGGTATCTGTCTAGAAAATTGTTCATTTCCTCCAGATTTTCCAGTTGTGTAGACTGTAGACTTTTGTAGTAAGATCTGATAATTTTTTTAAATTTCCTAAGTTTCTGTTGTTATTTATCCCTTATAATTTCTGATTTTGTTAATTTGGATAGTGTCTCTGTGCCCTCTGGTTATTCTGACTAAACATTTATCTATCTCATTGATTTTCACAAAGAACCAGCTCCTGGTTTTCTTGCTGCTTTGTATAGTTCTTTTTGTTTCAACTTGGTTGATTTCAGCCCCGAGTTTCATGATTTTCTACTTTCTACTCCTCTTGGGTGTATTGGCTTCTTTTTGTTCTAATGCTTTTAGATGTGCTGTTAAGCTGCTAGTGTATGCTCTCTCTAGTTTTTTTTTTTTTTTTTTTTTTTTTAGGTATTCAGAGCTATGAGTTTTCTTCTTAGCACTGCTTTCATTGTGTCCCACAAATTTGGGTATGTTGTGCCTTCATTTTCATTAAATTCTAAAACGGCTTTGATTTCTTTCCTTATTTCTTCCTTGACCAAGGTATCATTGAATAGAGAATTGTTCACCTTCCATGTGTATGTGGGCTCTCTGTTGTTTTTCTTGCTATTAAAGATCACCATTTTTTTCTATAGTGACCTGTTAAGAGGCATAGAATTAGTTCGATCTTATATCTGTTGAGATATGTTTTGTGACCAATTATATGGTCAATTTTGGAGAAGGTTCCATTAGGTGGTGAGAAGAAGGTATATTCTTTTGATTAAGGATGAAATGTTGTATAGATATCTATTAAATCCATTTGGTCCAAAACTTCTGTTACTTTCACTGTGTCTCTATCTAGTTTGTGTTTCCCTAATCTATCCACCGAAGAGAGTGGTGTGTTTAAGTCACCCACAATTATTGTGTGGGGTGCAATGTGTACTTTAGTAAGGTTTCCTTTATGAATGTGGGTGCCCTTGTATTTGGGGCATAGATGTTCAAAATTGAGAGTTCTTCCTAGTAGATTTTTCCTTTGATGAATATAAAGTGTCCTTCTGTGTCTTTTATGATGACTTTTGGTTGAAAGTCTATTTTATCTGATATTAGAATGGCTACTCCAGATTGTTTCCTGGGACCATTTGCTTAGAAATCTGTTTTCCAGCTTTTTACTCTGAGGCAGCATTTGTATTTGACAGTGAGATGCATTTCCTGTATGCATCAAAATGTTGGGTCTTGTTTAGGGATCCAATCTGTTAGTCTATGTCTTTTAATTGGAGAATTGTGTCCATTGATGTTAAGAGATATTAAGGAATAGTGATTGTTGCTTCCTGCTATTTTTGATATAATTATGTTTGTGTGGTTATCTTCTTTTGGGTTTGTTGAAAGATTACTTTCTTGCTTTTTCTTGTGTATAGTTTCCCTCCATTTTTTTTTTTTTGGTATTTTGCATTCATTATCCTTTGAAGGGCTGGATTTATGGAAAGATAGTATGTAAATTTGTTTTTGTCATGAAATACCTTGGTTTCTCCATCTATGGTAATTGAGAGATTTGCTGGATATAGCAGTCTGGGTTGGCATTTGTGTTCCCTTAGGGTCTGAATGACATCTTCCCAGGATCTTCTGGCTTTCATAGTCTCTGGTGAGAAGTCTGGTGTAATTCTGATAGGTCTACTTTTACATGTTACTTGACCTTTTTCCCTTACTGCTTTCAATATTCTTTCTTTAGTACATTTGGTGGTTTAATTATTATGTGACAGGAGGAATTTCTTTTCTGGTCAAATCTATTTGGAGTTCTGCAGGCTTCTTGTATGTTCACGGGCATCTCTTTCTTTGTGTTCGGAAAGTTTTCTTCTGTAATTTTTTTGAAGACATTTACTGGCTCTGTAAGTTGAAAACCACTCTCTTCTATACCTATAATCCTTAGGTTTGGTCTTCTCATTTTGTCTTTGTTTTCTGCATATTTTGGATCAGGAGCTTTTTGCATTTTTCACTTTCTTTAACTGTTGTATCAATGCTTTTTATGGTATCTTTTACATCTGAGATTCTCTCTTCTATCTTTTGTATTCTGTTGTTGATGCTTGGATCCATGACTCCTGACTTCTTTCTTAGGTTTTCTATGTCTCAAGTTGTCTCACTTTGTGATTTCATTATTTTTTCTACCTCCTTCTTTAGATCTTGGATGGCTTTGTTTAATTCCTCCATCTGTTTTGTTGTGTTTTCCCTTGGTTCTTCAAGGTCTTCTCCCTGTTTACCTGTGTTCTCCTATATTTCTTTAAGGGAGTTATTTATGTCCTTCTTGAAGCCCTCCTTGAAGCCCTCCATCAGCATCATGACCTGCGATTTTAAATCCAAATATTTCTTTCCTGGTGTGTTGGAGTATCCAGGACTTGCTGTTGTGGGAGAATTGGGTTCAGACGGTGCCATATTGCCTTGCTTTCTGCTAGCAACATTCCTAGGTTTGCATTTTCCCATCTGGTTATCTCTGGTGGTCTTGCTGTTAGTTGGTGTTCCTATCACTGGCTGGTGTTTGTCCGTCCTGTGTGCCTGCAGGCCTATCTCACCCTGGGTGACTTGCTTTCCCCTGGCACAACTTACTGTGGTGCAGCTGAGTTCTTGGATAAGGTGGTGTTCTGGTGGGTTGTGTCCCAATTGATTCTCTACTCTGGTGATCCCTGCCTACCAATCTGTTATAGTCACAGGAGCATAGATGATGACTGAGACCCACTCTCTTGTAGTTGTAATTGGGTAGGTAGCTCTGTGGCCCTGATCAACTCTGGATGCAGGCTGTACTGGCTGTCTCCTCTGCACTGCTAGGTGTATAGCTGGCTTCCTGAGCCACTTGGAGATGGCATGGTGATGGGGGATGTTCCAGATCCAAGGCAGAGACCGGAAGGATCCTGCCAGAGACCTCTGGACAGGATCATCAGATCTACAGGGCTGGTCTCATCTATACAGACAGTCTCCTCTATGCTGGCTGCTGGGTGTATAGCTGGCTTCCTGTGCTGCATAAAGATGGTGTGCTTGACCACAGCTTTATAGTATGACATCTTTATTTGACCTTTTTATTCTCAGGTTCCACATGTGAAATCGTGAGACATGGATTACAATTTGCCACAAGTTGACTACCATGGCTGCTTTATTAAGACTGACTTAAACTGGGCAGAAAAGGTGCAGTGATTCCTGGTGCTGGAGGGAAAGCCTGACTCCCAGAGTTCCGTCGCATATATAGATGCAGAAGAAGGAAAGAAATGACAGCATCGAGTTTTCTTCTGAATTTCATAAGCAAGGCTGTGGCACAGGCACATTCCACACTACTGTCTGTAAAAGAAGCTTTCTCCTGACATTCATGTGCATTGCCTTGATTTTGACCTCCATTAAGCTTGAATCAAACATGTACATCACTTATTCATTCTTGTTTCATTAACTAATGGTTGCTTTACTAACTGGTGTCATGATTTTGGAAAGGAAAATGCCTGTCCATCTAGCACCTTGCATCATTTACCCTGCGTTCAAAGCAGCTTTATTAGTCACTTAGTTAAAAGATATTTTGTCCATTTCCAATACCAGAAGGTTTCTGAACTCAAAAATATAGAGACTTAAAAATTCTCAATGGAACACTTTGAATAAAAGTTCTCCTTCTATGACAAAAAATCATCTCCTTAGTGTGAAGGCCCTAAAATATCAATACCAGTCATCATTATTTTACAAAATAGACATAGCATGACATGGGAGAAAATATGAATGTTGTTTCCAAGCAGAAGAGTGGTTGCTCCTCAGCAATCCACATGCATTAGCAGTTTCAAAACACAGATTTGGAAAAGATGTGAATGGCAGGTATTCAGAGAGTTGACTCTATGACCAGCAGCTGGAAGGACACACACACTTCAACAGGATACTGAGATTATAGGAATGGGCTACATCTCAAAGCCAGCAAAAAGTTGAGCAAACATTTTTGTAAGTCACAGGTAAATTAAAATACAAATAGATAAAATGAAGTGACTTCTGATAAAAGGGAATTATAAGCAGAATCTTTTGGATTTCTAGCTTAGAAAAGGCAGATTCAAGAGTAATTGTGCACCAAGAGTTGATACACACAGTCTTTTGGCTCTTTACTTCTGGGGAAGAGAGGAGAGGGAGTCTGGTTTCCATGTGACTTCTGTATCTGTGAAGAAAAGAGGTGATGATCTTTAGTCTTGCTTTTGTTTCTCTAAGTGAGCTTACCTATTTTATCAAAGCTAAGTTGCAGCAGTTCTCAATTTACATGATGAAAGAAGACATGGGTGAAGACAAGAAGTGACTGGATGAAATAACAAAAGGAAGGAACCACCTGGATCCCCAAACCTGGGTCTGTCTTGCAAATTGCTCTCACAATCTGTAGGTTCCTATAGGAGTTAGCTTTCGCCACTAATGAAGTTCAGATAACTTGTAATAACTCTGCATTCCAAAACGTGCTACCACATCAATTAGTTACCAACCCATCTCTATGTCTCAACTTATAAACATTTCCTTACTAAAACTTTGTTCCTCTTCTCTACTGTTTTTGGGTTAAACTTGGCATCAGATAACCTAGAATTTTTTCCTCCTTCTGATAATGAATAGTCATTTGTAATCTTTTGGTGGACTTACCTAAACACTGGAACCAATACATTCACTCATAGGTAAATTGGTTTACTGATTTTGGATAAAATTTTGTCTTATATAACATCTATATCCAGTCTAACTTAATTGGTTTTGCTTTCTTCTAGCTATTTAGTCTATCTTTTTTTCCTTTCTATTTGAAGCCATCCATTTTCTACAATGCACATTTCTGGTCTGGAGACTGAGTAGCCAATTATCTCAGTATTCCACACAGGGTTGTGGTTCTGTGTTAATTTTCACTGCTATAAGTTTCTGAAAGAAAAGACCTACATATGATTGTGGTGTCTAGCAATGGTAGAGGCCAGGAAAAGTCTGTTCTCCTGGCTCTCATCGATATGCAGCTTGAAAACACTATCTTTTTATTTTTTCTCCTCCTCCTCCTCCTCCTCCTCCTCCTCCTCCTCCTCCTCCTCCTCCTCCTCCTTTTCCTCCTCCTTTTCCCTCTTTGTCTTCTTTTTATTTTTGGCATGCTCTCCAGACAAAATGTCTCACATGGAATGATAGGCTCAACTTTTTGCTGGCTTTGAACTGTAAACCATTCCTACAATCTTGGTATCCTGTTGAAGTGTGTGTATCCTTCCAGCTGCTGGTCATAGAGTCACCTCTCTGGATACCTGCAGAGATGCCCCAAGATATTACAATATGTTTGACAGGAATGGAAGAATTAAAGGAAATACAGGAGTGGGGAGAATATGACTCATTCAGTAGTAGACACTTTGAGTCTGATACATTGTGAATATTCATCATAACACCTGTGCAAATACTCTCTCGGCCAAGTGCCCCAAACCCCAAATATCTTGTTTCACAGGACTGCCCTGTGAATGAGAGAAGTGAATTTGATTTGCTTATTTTTCTTGTCTGGGTTTCCCTGGGTGTTAAAGGTATTAGAATATAGAAATATGTTTTCACAACATAAAATATTATTTTAGGGTTTGCTTTGTGTGTCCTATAGAAAACTCTTTGCAGACAACCTGAAATTTGTCTTTTGATGACAAAAATATTATACTAGATTTTGATTTTGTAGTCATCAAAAATAAAATAAAATAAAATAAAATCCATTGTTTCATTTCTAAAATACAAAATGCTTTCTTTTTATTTCCAGCTTTTAAAATCTATAATTTTGTTCTATACTTCCATCTATCTATAGTCAGTAAAAAGAGAAGTTGAGAAAAGAGACTAGGTTAAAATAGCTTAAAATGTTTTCATAATACACACAGGCAGTGAACAATTTGACTATGTCCAAGAGATTATGAACATCAGGAATCCTTTGTCATAAAAAATACAGTGGCTTTTGCAATATCTCCAGATCAGTGAGAAAGTATATTTGGCCTCACCTCTAAGTCTGGTGAAAACCACGAAGAAGACAGGCATCTGTGTCTAATTCTTCAGCATCTCATGCTGGGAACAGAATTCAGATAGAATTCATTCAGTCCTAACTACAGAGCAGACAACCAATGAAATACAACTCCAAAATAGCCAGCTCCCAGAACACTGGAGGCTTTAAAGATAATTACCAACACCTTTTTATGACGAGCAGAGCCATAGCAGAAGCTAGTAAACTTCAGTAGTTATTGCTCACTGTTACCCTGCTGCTTAGATTACATAATTGAATCAGACAGTTTTGGAATTTGCAAGTTAATAAAATGTGTTCATATATCGATATCCCTCCCCAGGAGAAAGATTTAAAAGACTATATTTTTGCACATTAAACTAGTGTTTGCATACCTTCTTTATATTCTCTTCCATATGGAAGAGATGTTTAGCAGCTGAAAAATGTGTTATATGTTCAAAAAATAAAACCACACAAAGAAAAGCAGAAATGTCTAAGCTTGGGAAAAGAATAAGCTCAGAAAGAAGTTAGGACAATCACAATCGTATGTTTTATACACAATGAAAATGATATAAAACAATATTGGTCATAATGTATTTATTAATTTTGAACATCCCTCAAGCCTTATATAAAAAGCAACTTAAAAATTTACCTGGTATTCCACTAATTCTGGCCTTAGCTATTAATGTTTATATAGACCTAAATGTAATATGGTCTAAATTTAAATGATCAAAAATTATTTGAATGATTTGTCTAGACTGAGTTTTGTTATGATATTTTTCTCTTAAGCATACTCTCACATTAATTATTATATTTTAGTTCAAAGGAATACTCTATTTATTCTGAAATTTGTGCCATATATTAGCATTCCTCACACTGTGGTAACTATGTCACTAAAATCTATTGTCTTACAAAATATAAAGGTTATTGTAAACATATGCACAGACAATATTACGGAGTCAAGAGTACATTAACATTATCTCCTTCTTTTAAAATATATTTTGCTTAATAATGTATCCTTTGGGAATTTCTTGCAGTTGTACAATGTATTTCTAACATATCCATGCCATTCTCTTCTGTCCAATGTCTCCTATAATCCATCCTTCTACTCATCTCTCTCAGCAGCATGTTTTATCTCTCCTCTTTTAAAATAACCCACTGTGTCTAGTTAGAGCTTCATATATATGTATGGTTTTATGACCATTCACTGGATCATAATAGCCTACCAGGGACCACACCCCTAAGGAAAACTGACCCTCTGCCCTTCTCCAGTGGATCTTGACATTGGTCAATAGCTCTTCAGCTTGGGGTTGTTTTCCCATTTATTGAGATAGGGCTTTTCTTCCTAGTCTAGACTGGCCTTGAACTCATGCCAACCCTCTTGCCTTGGCCTCTTGAATGATAAGATTAAAGGCATGAGTAACTGTGGCTGATGTTAAAGTATAGTGATTTAAAGATTCCATAACATGTGGTTGCTACAGCCGTTTATTCCTAAGCTTTTTCTGGAAGTTGTTTTGTTTCTGTAGCTAATTAAGCTTGCAGTGATCATAACAAAGACAGGCCAAGGCTAAGGATTTTATGAGGATAAGGAATAAATCCATGCGGATGACCATGATGTAATGTAAGCTGCAAAGTACAAGTTAAAAAGGAACTTAGATTCAATAAGTTTTTATTTTGGTGTAAATTATATGTTTCAAAGCTGCATAAAAAGAAAGGGATGCACAAAAATCAGTGTCAGCAAGCATGGGATGCAACTGAGCACTTGTGTGTTGACAGAAAAGCTAAAGCTCATCACATTGAAGTTTCACTCTAGCTATGTGTCTAACAGATGTGAGAGCTTATGGTCTGCCCAAAGTCATGTTCAAGCAGCATTGGTACATTGCTTATAATAGTCCATTAACTTTGCTTTGTGTTCCATTATAGAAACAATATAAGTTTCCATTGAAAACACAAAGCAGATATGAGTTGTTATGTATATGTGTCAGGGAACATACCACAATTTGGGGGAACACATTTTAATTCCAACTGAAGGAGCCTCGGTTTCTTAAGGAGGGGATAATGTAGCTAGACACAAGAGCACACATCACCCTAAGGTGGGGTTATCCACTAAGAATGAGTATAAGAAGACAGGCATTGTCTTGTGTCATGTTGCAAGTCAGGAATAGCACAGATTTGGAAACTTAACCACCAAAGTTTCATGTCTTATATTCCAGTCACAATATCCCCACAGGAAAAAAAAAAAAAAAAAGGAAATGATGTGTAAACTAAATAAAAAACAGTCTCAGCCATTAGGTTTATTTGACATAGCTGCCAATGCAATTTATTTTCTTCTCTCTACTCTTCTGAATACCTTAATTAGATGTGCAATAGTTAAAAAAAATCAGGTATTAACAGGAACCAATAATAGAACACAGAAGCTGCCAGAATCATGGAAGCAAAGACCTTGACAGCATCTGTATTTTATCAACTTTATAAAGTTGATTAATCAATTTCATAGGATTTGCTCATTTTTTTTTTGTTTGTGGTTTTTGGTGTATTTTAGCTTTTGTTTTATGTAAACTAATTAGTTTTCAAAATAAAGCTACTTTTTGGTAAAATGTGTTCTCTTTCTGTTGGAGGTGTTTTGTATTTAATAAAACACTCATTAAAACTAAAATCTAAAGACTTAACTCTTTTGGCTTATGAAAGAGATGCAGTCACTGAAGATGAGAAAGGCTGTTGTAGCATTCTGTACATCAGTGTGGTCTGTTAAATTGAAAACGTCTGTGCAAAGGAAATGGCTCTCTAATTAGAACAATGTGCACAGCATACCAAGTGAGGCTTAGCTACTGATGTGCAGTGCTTGGTAATGCCCTTAGCCTTTCAGTTTAAGCTTTGTTTACAGCTGACGCCGGGTGCCTACCTATCTGTCACCCCCACTAGCTATTCACTTGGTCCAGAACAATTGCATCCCCATTTCACATGGGCATCCTGAAAAATAACCTCGGATTAGTCAGCCCTATTGTTTTTGTTATTAACTGAACAGTGGTTTATTGAGATAATTGTACCTTGCATGAAATTTTAAGAAGTAGTTTGATTGCTTATGTTATGCAAAGCGATGGTACAATATTACAATCAAGATACCTATATTGATAAAACCCACCTATCTATTCCACATTTTTGCATTGTGTCCATTTGTGTGTTTATACATGTATGTAATTTTACATGTATAATTTTTACACCAATCATCTTAGACCAGATGGAAAAGTAGATCAGTCAAAGCAACCAGTAAATTGGCTTATCTTAATGGTTCTGCTGAAATTTATATCCAGTACTCCTAATGCCATATCAAGAGTCTTAAAATAAGTAAGCTATTATAGTCTTGAGAATAACTTTTGTATTATAATGTAGGGGAGCAAATTCATAAGACCTCCAATTAAGTGTTCACTAATCTAATGAACTTATTCTGGAAAGAATTGAAAATTATATAATTTTTTGAATAAGATGAAGGATCTCAGGTAGAGGATGTAATTGAAGTAAGAAATGAACAAATAAAATTTTTGACTAAAAAAAAAAAACAAATAAACCAATGTCCACCTATAAGTGAGTACAAAGCATCTGTGTTTTTGTGGCTCTGGATTACCTCACCCAGGGTTAAATTTCCCAGTACCATCTGTTTGCCTGTAGTTTCATGATGTCGTTTTAAATAGCTGAGTAGTATTCCATTGTGTAGATGTACCGCATTTTGTTTATCCACTCTTCAATTGAGAGACATCTAGGTTACTTCCAGTTTCTTGCTATTAAGAAAATGCGGCTATTAACACAGTTGAACAAGTGTCCTTGTGGCATCTTTTAGATATATGTCCAGGAGTGGTATAGCAGGTTCTTGGGGTAGAACTATATGCAACTTTTTGAGAAACTGCAAAATTGATTCCCAAACTGATTGTACTAGTTTACACTCCCACCAGCAATCGAAGAGTGCTCACCTTGGTTCACATCCTTGCCAGAATGTGCTGTCACTTGAGTTTTTTGATCTTAGACATCTGACTGGTGTAAGATGGAATCTCAGAGTCATTTTGATTTACATTTTCCTGATGACTACAGCCATTGAACAACTATGCCACAATCCACAGACCCAAAGAACGTAGGTAATAAGGAGGACCTAAAGGAGGAAACATGAATCTTACTCAGAAGGGGAAGTAAAATCTGAGATAGATGGATGATGGGAGAATGAATGAACAGAAGAGTGAGGCTGGGCATCAGGCGGGGTAGGCAGGAGAAGATTGGAAGTGTGAGTGGAAATCAGTGGGGGGCATCTCTGGGACTAGCCTGGGTAGGAGACACTCCAGGAAGTCTATAGGGATGGCCCTGGCTGAGTCTCCTCGTAGTGGGATATATGGACACTGAAGTGACCACCTACTGTAGCCAAAAGGGATTTCCAGTAGAGGGATGGGTACATCAACCCTTCCACAATACCTCGTTCCCAAAATTTACCCTGTTGTCAAGATGCACAGTGAAAAAGATGGAGCCAAGATTGAGGGAATGACCGAGCAATGAATGGCCCAAATTGAACTCTGCTATGCTTACACACAGGAGCCTAGCACAAATGTCTTCTGAGAGCCTTCCTCCAACAGCTGCTGGAAACAACAGAGCAGAGACCTCCAGCCAAACATCAGGAGGAGTATGGATAGTCTTGTCCAAGAGTAGTAGATAGGATTGAAGGAGCCAGAGTCAGCCATCAAGGATGCCATAAGAAGACATACTGAGTCAACTAACCTGGGCACAGGGGGGTTACCGGAACTGGCCCATCAATCAAAGATTATGCAGGGGGCAGGAACTAGGCCCCCTACATATTTGTAGTAGATGTGCAGCTTTGTCTTTCTGTGGGTCCCCTAACAATTGGAGTCAGAGCTGCCTATGACTCTCTCATAGTTTGCCATGGATCCCCTTCCCCTAGCTGGAATGATCGGGTTTCAGTGAGAGAGGATGTGCTTAGATCTGCTGCTACTTTTTGTCCAAAGATAGACAGTACCCACTGAAGTTTTCCCTTCTTTGTGAAGAAGGGGGAGAGGGTATTGGAGGGAGAGATTTGTGAGGGTGGGACTGGAGGAAGAGGATGAGGACAGATGGGGGAGCTGTGACTGGGATGTAAAGTGAATAAATAAATAGATAAATAAACAAATGAAAAAAAGAAACTAAAACTTTCAGAATAGGAATATTTCATAGGAATATAAAGTAATATCGACCCTCTGGTAAGCAGTTTAACAATTCCTCAATAAAATTAAGCATATATTAGAAGAGAGAGGGGAGAGGGGGAGAGAAAGAGAGAGAGACAGAGACAGACAGACAGACAGACAAAGAAAAGGACAGACACACACACACACAGAAAAAAAGAGGTGGTATCATGAAGTTGGGTCAATAGGAAGATAGGAAGGATCTGGAAGGAGTTGTTAGAGAAGAAAAGATATGATTAAAATATATTGTGTGAAAAATTCTTAAATAAACATAAAAAATGAATAGTTTAATAACCACCAACATCTTCTCAGTAGTTCTTTAATAATTTTATGTTCTGCCATTTTTACTTCCCCACTAATCTTTTGTTAATGTTTAGAATTTTGTCATTTTTAAATGTTATGTGAGTGAAATCATAATACAAGTAGTGCTATACGTTTGTTCTAAATGTTTTTAGACCATTTTTTTCATTTGATCAAAATACTACCCAAGAGATTTCCTTAGGCATTGTTTTTATTTTTAAATTTTTCATAGCATCTATCTTGTAATCTCACTATTTTATTTGTTAAAATTCATTTAAGCTATGGTCAGTTTGGGGCTACTAGAAATAAAAGTGATTTTTTAAAAAAATATTTATAAGATTTTATCTGTGAAAATAACATTTGTTTCTCATGTATATATGGCTCATAGTACAGTGACAAGATCTTAAAATATCTGTTTATTCAATAAAACTTGGGAAATTCAGGTTGTTATACCATTTTGCAGTTTGCATGTGGTATTTACAATGATCTGGTACGGGACTTCTTTGCTTGTGTTTAGTACAGCCATTGCTGAATGTTGTAGTTTGATGATTTCATCATGTTTTAATTTCAGTTTTTTTGAAATACATGGGCATCTCTAGCTCCTGCGGTCTTCACTGCTATTTTACAAATGCTTAATGACATAAATATTCCCACTTTATTTATTAAAATCCATCTTCATGACTTTTAAAACTGGATCATCTCTTTTCTGTTGAATTTTGAGAGTTCTTTCTATATCTTAGTTGTTATTCCTCTACCTATTGCCAAATATGGAATTTGCAAATAAGCCCTGTAGAGGAATTTTAATCTAGCAACATGGCTGCTCTGACAAGAGATCATATCCAATATATCACCTAGTGGAAAGGGAGACTCACCCACACGTTACCATATGATCTGACTGGAATACAGATGTGCCATTACTACATTACTACACACTAATAATCCCTAACAGTGAAGTTTACTTTGTAGAAGGAAACAGCCATGTTTAAAAGTGATATATAATTGAGGGGCAGACAATATGAGGAATCCCAGAAATATCTGAGAGAATTAGTCAGTGATAGGATAGACCCAAGTAACAGACTAACAGGAAAAGAAATGGTGTCACTTAAGAGCAGGGAGAGGAAGAAAGGATGGTGTGGTGGGTGGTGTGTGTATATGACAGTTTTACCAGGGCAGTTATACAGAGACAGTTTACAAACACAGCAGGCTAGACACGGGTGAAGACAGAATGAACCAGAGAGTCAGAAGAATATAGAGGATTAGAAGTTATTGCTAAAGTTAGTATGAGGCCAAGCTGATCAATTCAGTCAGAAGCCAAGAGAAACCAAATTGAATCAGTCAGCTTGGAAGATTAGACTGTATGGAGGCTAGACAATGCAAGCCTATGGATGGAACAGAGAAAGTAAACCTCTGGGTATACCCCATGCTGTATAATGTCTTGTCATTATTTCATCTTAGGAAATAAAAGAAACATTTACATCTTTCAGCTTCTCTTTCATTTCGTTCTCACAAGCTTTTACAAAGAGATTTAAATTTCTTTTTTTTAAATTTTTTATATTCTTTTTTTTTATAGTGAAAAGGCTTCATTTTAATTGCAAGAAATTTTATTTAAATACTGATAATGATTGTAATGACAGTTGAATTCATTTTAAGTTTACATTTTGGAAGAAAAGAATCAAAATACAAGTATCTCTGTGGTATCACAAGAACTGAGAATACCTGATGCCCTGATCCTGACCCTAGCACCACCTCAAATACTGATTTTTTTTTTACATTTGACTTTTTTTATTTTCTATATTCTTTGTTTACGTTCCAAAGGCTTTCCCCTTTCCCAGTTCCCCCCTCACCATATGCCCCTAAGTCCTCTTCCCTCCACCCATTCCCCAATCACCCCCCCCCACCACCACCCAATTTCTCTGTTCTGATACTCTCCTACAAAACTGGATCCAGTCTTTTCAGGACCAGGGTCCTCTCCTTCCTTCTTCTTGGGGATCTTTTGATTTGCTAATTGTGCCTTGAGTATTCAGAGCTTTTGGGCTCATTAATATCCACTTATCAGTGACTACATTTCATGTGTATTCTTTTGTGATTGGGTTAACTCACTTAGGATGATATTTTCCAGATCCAACCATTTGCCTACAAATTGCATGAATTCATTGTTTTTAATTGCTGAGTAGTATTCCGTTGTATAAAAATACCACATTTTCTGTATCCATTCCTCCTTTGGTTACATTCCAAATGTTTTTCCCTTTCCCAGTTCCCCCTCCCCATAAATCCCATAAGCCCTCTTCCCTCCAGGTCATACAAACACACACACACACACACACACACACACACACACCACACACACACACACACACACACACACACACACACAGAGCAAGAGAGAGAGAGAGAGAGAGAGAGAGAGAGAGAGAGACACTATGTGCTTATGTGCTGAAAGTCTAGAGTCTCTATAATTTTTAGTTCCAGCTCATTTTTCTTAAGGTTTAAATAAACTCTGTTGATTGTTACTTAAGTCATTGATCTTCCCTTTGTCATCTCCACATTGTTATTGATCCCGGCAACTTTTCTTTCTGTTTCACTTTTCAGGCGATATTTTCCACCTAGTTACTTTTTATTCCTTCTATTTCCCCCATGTTTTAAATTTTCATCTGTTCAAGATAACTACTACAGCCCCTATCCCTAGAGGGGTTGCAGACATGGCTTCTGTATTACATGTGCATCAGGAGGTGGTAGAAAAATGAGAGGGTGTGTCAATGCTCAGTGTTCTGATCTATGAACATCTGAATAATTAGTAGCCTAACATTCTCTGAAAAAAATATCAGTCTGAGGTGACCACAGTTACAGTGACAGGGAAGCCTTGTCAGGCTCCCAGGACATGGAGCAAGCTGGATACTAGAAGATTCTAGTCTGGGACTGTGGGACCAGGTTAGGAGTGAGCCCAATACAAACAATCCTTGAAAGGGGCCATTTGGGTGAGCCTAGTGAGGAGAGAGCCCAGGATGACCACCAGACCATCATTATGGAGTCTTGACAGGCAGATAACCTCAGATGAACAGTCCGAAGCAGTGCAGGCCTATGAGAGCAGGACCCCTGCCCAGCTCCATAATGCACAAGTGAAACATAGCCCTCCTGAGATGACTTCTGAGACAACCCCAGACACTCAGAGACCCTGAGCACCATTACAAGAAACAAGCAAATTGTGGAGAAATGAAAGAGAAAGAGAAACAGAAGAATTTGCGCACAAGGAAGAGATGCAGAGCTAGAGACACACTACAGCTTCATAGTGAAATTGCAATCTGGAGGCAGATTTCAAAGGTGGAAGCAGGATGGAGAAGACTGTCTCTGCCGTTATGAGAGGAAGAGAGCTATCCCTGCCTGACACTGTACCACAGCTGGGCAGCAGGGTATATCTTTCCCTCTTTGTGGAGTTCTCTGTTGTTGAGTCCTCCCAAGATCATGAGACAAGATGAGAGCCTGTGGGCTGACCACCTCAGAAACCTCTCAGGCCCAGATCCAGTCTTTTCTATTTTTCCTTTCATGGGTGCAGGGAGGGGGGATTGCAAGCAAGAGAGAGATGAGTAGGATTGGGCTTCAACTCCCCTAACCCCTGCTGCCACTCCTTTAAGAACCTGTGCAGCAAGTACCTGGGATTCCTGGAATTCCTCTGCATTGAGATGAAGCATTCACAGGACGTTTAACTCTAGCTAATGATTTTTCATTTACCCTGGAAATTCCATACCACTCTCCAAGGTCCATATATACCTCTGGTTCACTCCAAATATAGTATATGTGTACAAGCCCATCCAGAATAAAGGTACATGCACAAGTTATGATCATCAAAGAGAGCTGGTTCATTAAAGACCATTGGATGAAGTCTGTGGAAGGCCTTTGTCTAAAAGAGCTGCAGCACCAGTAAGATCCTCAGAGAAGCATCTGGGCACAGTCATAGCATATGGACACCTGGACAAGGAGGAGGGAGAGGATGCAGAAATAAACCTGGACACCAAAACAGCCACATTTGGATTCAAGGTGGAAGGCATGTCTCAGGTGATGGGGTACAAAGATGTTTTCTGACCATGGTTCACATTGTTCAGAGTCACTTTGTCAAATTTCCTTATTTTCCTTTTATTGTCTTTTACAGTATAGGTTTGGTTCTCCAAAAGGGCATTCTGAGCTCATGTATATCATGAGTATGTGCAGAAGTGTCTCTCTCTCTCTCTCTCTCTCTCTCTCTCTCTCTCTCTCTCTCTCTCTCTCTGTGTGTGTGTGTGTGTGTGTGTGTGTGTGTGTCTATGTTTGCATGTGTCTGTGAATGGCATTACAGGCATATTTACATGTAATGTGGCTGCATGTGCCCATGTATGTTGGGTAGAGTAAAAACCAACACTTTGATTGGTTTGCTCCAACATTCTCTACTTCATTTTGATAAACAGATGCTCTCATTGATTGGTCTGGATTTCATTGTGTTTGCCTAAACTGATTAGCCAGTAAGTACCTGGGACATACATATCCCATCCCTCCTCCTCCTCTGTTGTTGTTCTTGTCTACCAATGAGTTAGTCTGGACAGACTGACAGTAAAACAAAACAACACATTCAGTACCCAAAATCTGAAAGATAACAATGTTGGCACCTAACATTTGAATTGTAAGTAAAGAAAATATCTAATAAAAATGTATAAACATAAATAGTAATGGTTCCCTTCAAAATCTGACTGTCCCCATGTTGAGCTCTTTTTTGTTTTGTTTTTCCTCTCTACAATGGAGGTAGGTGCTGATTTATTTTAGTTAGGTTCCTTTATTTTAATTTGGATATGATTGGAAAATAAGTGAAGACCAAATGGAAATAAGCTTATTCTGTGGTTACTTCTTTCTGTATAACCTTCTTTATTTATCAAATATGATTAAGAGTCCCATGAATGATGATGATAATGCCCAGAATGGTACCTAACCTCAAGCTATCACTTGAAGTTAGTGACAAACTTCACTCAGTGTTGTTACAGACCTACTGAGAATGGGAAGTTCTGCAGTGTGTGATTTTCATTTTATTAGCATAACTCCCCTTCCTTTTGCACCAAGACGAACTACCTCTAAAGAATGGACAGATTATACTAGACTTCTTGTTACCTGAAAGAGAAGAAACAAAGAGAATGATCAGTGTTCAGGTAAAGCGATTCTGGAAAAGATTCTGAATTGTCTATGAGTTTAAAAGGGATTTCCTTTAAAATGGGAACAGTGAGTGGTAGAATGATACCCTAGTATGCAAATGGCCCTGGATTTGATACTCTCTCACTTAGAAAACTAATTAAATATGCGTCTTCTCTCTTCTTTCTCTCCTTTTGTTTTATGGTATAAGATTATGCCCAAGGCTTTAAGAATAATAACCACTTACTAAGCCTCTCTTAAATAGAATCTTTATTTTAAGAAAAGGTTGTGCTAAGTTGCCCAGGGTAGATTCCAAATTTGTGACTCCCCTGTCTCAACTTCCTGTGCCTGTGGTTTCAGGTGAGGGTCACCATGCTGAAATAGGACTGATTCTTTGTGGATGTTCAACATATCAAGAGAGAAAGTGAAAGTAATAAAGGTGATGCTGGGAAAAAGGTCATGGGGAGAACTGTGACACAGATCTGTAATGTACACAGACATCCTTCATGTGGAAGACAGGAAGTAGAGATAGACAGTGATGTAGGAGGAGTTAGACAACTGGGACAAGGACATTCACTAGAAGACATATTTTATTGTTTTCAATCTCTGAGATGAAAAATTAGACCATTGTTGTTTGTGGAGTTGTGGAGAGGTAGGTAGGTTGGATAAAGTGTCCAAATAGTACTAATATAATGGTAGGTTGAACAAGTGGTAAATCACAGTTGCCTGGTATCATGGTTTATTTCTAATTTACAAAATGATACCACTAACCTATGTGTGCAACCTTGTGAACATTTATCTGTGAATGAACAGGAAGAGAAAATATACATGATGTTTCTCAGGCAGAGACTGTCTATTAATCTCTCTATATAAATATGCGTAGAAAATGTCTGTTTGTAGGCCAAGAGTTGGTCAGCAAGATCATGTAAGCAAAGTCATGTATGTTGATGCAGAATCGCATTCTGTGATGCATATTAGTATATCCATCCAGGAGGTCCCACTTCAGGTGGATTTCACTTTACCTTCACCCCAAAACAAGGAAGTGATTAGCTAGTTTTTCTTTCATTTCATGTACTCTTAAGTATTCTATTTTCCCACAAAGAAATCTTTCTTCTAAATAACTAATTTCTGTAAGTTACATTGTTATCTGTCCAGACCACAACATCTTAACCAATACTAATAATGAAGTGATAAGTAATTCTGAAGATTTCTCTTCCAGGAATCTCTAATTTCTTTTAAGATCCACAAAAGTTATAGTGAAATAGCTTCATTTTTACAAAATTCAACTTCACAATAGCTTCCTTTCTTCATTGCTGACTAAAGGTATTATTTAATCAATCAGACCCTTTTATGATGGCTTCTGCAAAGTATGGAGCCAATTAATTAGTAATATCCACAAGCTTCTCTGGCTCCAGATATCACAGCAGGCCAGAAAAAGAATTCTAACATCAGCTACAACTCAAGAACACAATTATCTCCGGTGCATTTAGTTATGAAAATGGGTGAAATGGAATTGAAGATAACATGGTGAGAGTTTGTGATGTTTTACTTTTCCTACAGAAGATTTCAGAACTTTAAAGGATAGTGCTAGGAAGTACAGATTGAAATATTTCTCAGGCTCACCTGTCTCATCAAGAGTATATGTGCATATTTGAGTGTGATTTGTGTGTGACATGTATGTGTGTATGCACATAAAAATGCTTCTATTGTAGTGCTTAAGAGAGTACTCATTTTTTTGAATTTTACATGTGTGTGTGTGTGTGTGTGTGTGTGTGTATGTGTTGTCCTTGTGTGTACACAAGGCGTGTATAGTTTTGTGCACATGTAAGGCCAGAGGAGGAAAGCAGACAACCTGGTTCTGTCACTTTCTTCCTGACTCTGGATCTGGGCTTGCAGTTCACAGACTCCAAGTGATCCTCCTGTCTCTACTGGGACAGAACTAGGGCCACAGTTGCTGAGGCCATGCTTTGGCTTTTCACATGGTTGCTGAGGATTTGAACTCAGGTCTGCATATTGCACTGCAAGTACTCATACCTACCAAATCACACTTTTGAGAGTTTAAAATATTTGCCAGATTTCAATAAAGTGCTCAACTTATCAGTGATCTGTTCGGGTCTCTTAATTTGTCATGATTCAATCATTGTGAGGTGTATACTTCTAGGGAAATTATTCTAGTTAAAGAATCAGAGAACTGAACACAGTCTGCTCCAAAGGAGTGGAATGTGATTCTGGGAGTTACAAGTCAATGGAGACCAATTGAAATTCGGTCCAAATTGTGATCTTTCCTCTCCCTGACTCCCTCAGGATTGTACACTGAAGCTCAAAGCAGCAAAGTAAAGCCCAAAATTATTAAAGAGATATTTCAGCGCTTGTCGATCTCAAAGGAGGTAGTGTTTAATTTTCTTTAGAGGCACATAACAATTATAGTGTCTACTATATATTACTGACAGCATCCAGGATAAAAGATTACCAGGTTTACACAGAAAGAGAAAAATGTGAGCCACACTAGGCAAGGAAGAAATCAATAAGGATGAACTAGATACATGTAGAGGCCACCTTTAAAGAAGATGTAAGGTTGATGATAAAGGCAATAAAAGAAAATAGGCACACAGTGAATACTAAAAGAGGTATAGCAAATATGGATGGAAGGATGAAATTTCCAGACTGGTGAATGCGTAGTCCCCCCCCCATATATATACACACACATATATTGTATATACATATATATATATATACACATTATATATACATGTATACATATATACATGTATACATACGTGCGCACACACACACACACACACACACACACACACATATATTCCTCAACTATGATGGCACATAATTTTGGAACCTCTACAGTATCCACACATGTATTGTAACTGGTTATTATAATATACTAGTCATTATATTGACATAGACTCTGCAAACTCCAGCATACACTAAATGCTAATGTCTGAGCTATTTCATCATTTCGTTTTTAGGACAAAAGGAAATTAGAAGAAATGTGTTGGCCAATCTACTTTAATATTTTTTTCTCCAGAGCAATAATTACAGGATTAAATTTCAAGACATAAAGAGGTGCATACATTCAGCAATTCAAAATATGCCAGACTTTACTAATTTGGTCAAAGCCAGGAATTTTTTAAAAAAGGAAAAAATAAGTTTCTGTTGAATATCATTTTTGTGCCGTATGTTAGAAATTTGTAAAACTGTCTCTTGCTGGCTCACAGATAGTGAAATAACAATGAATTCAGCTCCAGGCTAGATGCTTTTCAGGCAGACCTGTCAGGAGAAAGACAGAAATTTCAGAGTAATTCATTCTTGCCGCTGGGTCTCAAGTGACTTGTAAAGGAATCTGGCATTTCTAAAATATAAATAGCACTAACTTACAGCAATAAACGGAAAACGTTTTCACCCAGTTTATTGAGAGGCAACGGATGAGCAGCAAGAGGGAAGAGTGTGGTGGGATTTAATGGAAGTGAGAGTGAAATAAAAGGTTTTATCAGCAAAGGTTTCTATAGAATACACCTTAATACTTTTATGGATAATAATTGGATCCTGGTGTTTTATATTGTTCCACACAGTTACCTTACTATAACACACACACACACACACACACACACACACACACACACTTGAGTGTGTACATGCTTATGTATGACAAATATTTTTTATTAAGCTACAGCATTAAATATGGCGATAAAAAAGAACAGCTAGAAATAAATGTAGCAGGCTCCAAGCTCTTTCCACCTTTTTTTTTCATGTTTTTGCTCATTAATTCAGCATGCAACTCACATTCCAATAACAGCAAAAAAGGTTGAGCCCACAATCAAACTGTCACTGAATTCTAAACCAAACCTGAAGCCTGGACTTCTCCTCATTAGGCCCTGCTGGCGGCCCCACACAATGAAAGGACATGCTGTGGGAGAGCCCTGCTTTCTCTCAGAAGTCCTGCGAGGACGGGAAATCTGAGAACTTCATGGTGGTAAATGCTGTGATCCCAAGCCTTCTGATGCAATTTGCAAATCACTGGTTATATTTCTAACATCATTCCATTGCAGAATTAAAAGTTTAGAAAATTAAAATTAATCCAAGCATTTACAAACATACCTGTTAATTAATTTTTTATTGTATGTGCAGGATGTCTGGCATTAATATATTTGGAAGAGCCTATTTACAGAAAAACTATAATATCTTTTGCATGCTTCTTTGTCTGTGGGACAGTTCAACAGAATATAAATGCTGTGATACTAGTTTAGTACCTATCATTCAAAGACAGATGTAGGCAAAGCCTGATGTTGTTTTTATCTCTCACAATTCATTTTCCAGGTCATGCCATATGAAGAAAAATTGTACATAATTACAATTTTAGGTTCAATGGAGACTGACTCAGAATATTTCACCACAACAAACAAACAAACATGTATACCTTAAGTCAATATTGCTAGAGTACAGACACCAGGAGAGGAGGTTAATAAATCTTTTTCCTGGATGAGGAGACTCTGATGGACTTAGCATGGTTGAGAATCTAGCTTCTTTAAATATGTTCCTTATGAGCTTTGTGATGCACATTATTTACTTACAAACATATATTTGTTATCTGATAGAAGAGTGCCAATTTCTTTATTGAAGCATACAGACTATAACAACAGAGGCCCGAGAGCACTCTGCTATGGCAATGTTCTCTGTGGGTATGATGTGGGTCATATAGGTATGCTCACCCTTATTTACATTCCCTATATTCATGACACTTACCTGGTAAAAGTCCCACCCTCTCCCTTGGGATCTCATAAAAGGCTCTCTGGTCTGGCACTGACTCAGCATTAACTGTCTGCCTTTCTCTAGGTATGAGAGAGATGTCAGCATACGGCCAACAGCTCTGTTCATAAACAACTTTTTTACTCATGTATAAAAGGTGGTTTTGATTTGTGGCTCTACTTACTGTACATGAGTCCTGTAACTGAGAGAAATTCCATTTCTTAGACTTGAATAAATTTTACTTTAGGGGCTTGGTTTAGTAGAGTGAGCTTATCTGAGCATTCAACTCTGTATCTTTTACCTTTAAATTCTTCAAGCTATATCCCATGCCTGCAGAGTCATGACTGGTATTCTTCATATTGAAACACATGAAAACATGAACAGAATAGAGATTAACTGTCATGCTTTCCAGAGAGGGCGTTTTCTCTTATATGTAAGGTGAATTCATTTAATGCTCTCAATTAAGTTTCCCTTCATTGTTCATTGAATTGCACAGTTGCAGGGATTAAAGGAAGTAAGCACTATTAATGGGATAGAGCCAACTCAAATGTCCACCAACAGAACAGATTATGAAAATGTGACAAATCAACACAATGGAATTTTATTCATGTACATATGAAAAGGAAACTGGATAAAACTTAAAGGTATTATATGAGTGAATGATCCAATCCCAGAAAGACAAAAATACCTTGCCTTCTATCAAACTTGGATCCTAACTTCTAATGTTTGTGTGTACGTTAATAAGGGCCTGCGAAAGTTGGTGTAGACTATGATAGAGACAGCCAGAAGAGGAAACCAAAACAAAATTGGGAAGGGGAAGGGGATGCCACATGAGAGGAGACTGCTGGGGGAGGAAGGGGGTTGTGGAAAATAACCAATATTGTGCTGTTGGGACATTCAATGCTGATTCTGGCTGAATTAAAATGTGAACATTTTACTCAATGTATCAGCTGATAGAAAACAAGTAATAGAGGCAAAAGCACATTCCATATAATGTCTGCAGTTAAGTGCATGCTCATAAGGCATACAGCACAGCAATAGAACACTCCTGTGTATTTTCTGTCTTACAGTTTTGCATGTTTCCTGCTTTATGCATGCCATTAATCTTGTGGTTGAGTATGCTAAATGGGACATGGATAAATAACGGGCCTGGTTTACTTCAATGTGGGTGAGTCTAAAGCTAGCTAGGTCCCCTTCATTCCTGTTCTGTGCTCTTTTCCCTGCACCTTATATTCAACTTGAGCTTTTCTTCTGTCTCTAAGAACGGGGCATCAGTGGATGGGTCACAGTGTTGCCACTTCTCTGGGTATTTGGAGAATATCCTTTCCCACTGTAAGTATCACTCATGGGACAGTGAAAGAAGGAGGTTATATTGAAAGCCAGAAGTTCTCAGAAGTTTTCCTGCCTACTTCTTGTTGGGGAGGGTGAGAGTTAATATACCTCTAAGTTTCTCCTGAAGAGGAATATCTTACATGTGAAAACAAGAGATTAAACATGAATTTGAGTTCAAAAAGCCATGTCTTTATCTAGAATAAAGCTGTAAAAATTTTCTCATTTAAATGCTCATACCTAGACACATTTGGAGCAGTGCACTTTTAACTGTGAAGTTATGATATCCTCACCTCTCCTCATACACATTAAAGGCTGTTGTAGATTTTACACTGATTATATTACCTAGATTAATTATTTTAAATACTTTCTTTCATATTAATCTGTTGGAAAATATCTTACCTGACTTGCTTTTTTGTATTATTGTCCAGGTTGGTGCTGAGAGTGGGTGTCATAGACCCAGAAAACTTACCAGCACCAGCTGCAGAATTTCCAATAGGATAAGCCTTCTGATGTATTTATGGTGAACATTCTGAAGTTGCGAACAGTTCTCGTTTCCCAGTGACTATTACTGATGTTTCCCAGCTAAGTACATTAGCTCCTAAAAGAAAGTTCCTATCCTAATGTTTTAAGAACAGGGTAAGAATCCTTAAAAATCATTCTCCCTTTGAATTTGTTAATATAATTAGAATAATTGTAGCTATCCTTGTGTATTGCACTTATATATTCAAGTAGTACAACATTAAATGTTCTTTTTGAGTTTACCTTGAATAAACTATTCTCTATTTGTAAACTTCTTTTCCCACAAAATTAAAGTAGAACATTTGTCTATTTTTAGTGGTATTGAAAACATGGGTGTATGTATTTCAGCTATACCAAATATAGCATTTGAAATTTTGATATTTGAAAGCAAGCTACAGATGATGCCACGTAAAATATGAAAAAAAAAGAATTATATATTAGTCATTTTGAAAAAGGTAAAAAGTAAAAGCATAAGGGCTAGTATTATTACTCAAATCTTGAAATATTCAATATTATTCTCATATAAATAAATTAGTAAATAATAAAAACATTAATCAAAAAGGAGAACATTAATGTCTAAGTGGATTTTCTTTCTCAATGAGTCTCCTGTTCTGCTTTAATGAATATTTTGTCATTTTTATTACAACAAATGACATATGATTTGCTTATTTAGTCATTTAATATTTTGTATTTTATTGATTTCCTTTCAGTTATTTAGGCAGCTTAGTATACATGAAATAAATACTATTTGGTTTTAATACACAGTTTTCTTATATGTGGATTAAATTTGTTAATGCATGGTTAAGGATTTTTGCATCTGTTTTCTTAAGAGATACTCACTGAATTAATTTTCTTATCAAGCCTTTGTTTTTATACTAAAGTAATATTGGTCATACAGAATGCAATGGGAATTTTAATTAGCATTTTTTGGAATAGAATTTATGTCATTTGAGGAAGAATTATTTTCTTCTTCAAAGGACAAGATTTAGGAATGCAATGTTGAGGAACAGAGGTGTATTTGTGGTAAGTTGATGATGAGGACTGGCTAGTTTCCACTGTTAAATAGACTGGATGTGAAATCATTTAGGAGACACAACTATGGTCATGTCGATGAGCTCCAGCTGAGGAGAGAAATCTATGATGAATGAGAGCTGTATCATCCCATGGGCAAGATTTAGAAAGTGAATGTAAGAAAAATAAGACCAAACACATAAACAAAGAAAAAGCCCGAGAAAGATAAACTGTATATCTTAGTTAGGGTTTTTCAACAGACATCATGACCAAGTCAAGTCTTATAAGGAGAATATTTAACTGAGGCTGGCTTATAGGTTCAGAGACTCAGTCTATTATCATCAAGGCAGGAGCATGGCAGTAACTAAGCAGAAATTGGGCTGGAGTAGCTGAGAGTTCTACATCTTCATCCAAAAGGTGACAAAAGAAGCCTGGCTTCCTGGTAGCTAGGATGAGGTCTTAAAGCCCATATTTGTAGCCACCCGCGGCTACGTGCTAACGGCCTGGGTTCCCTGGGAGAAGAGATGGGGATAGGAAACAGGGTGGCAAGGGAAACACATGGGGTCAAGGCATGATGTCTTGTTCAAGGCTCAAACTTTAATGAATCTCTCCAAATATATACAGGTGGGGCCAGACCCTCCCCCAAAGGCTGGAAACTGCTTCTGCTTGTTCTGCAGGAGACTGGTGTCAGGTGGCTGGGCTGCTATTCTTTGAGAACAATGGGTCAGATCCTCAAAGGCTGGGAGTGGTCACACACACACACAATGACACACTTCTTCCAACAATGCCACAACCCTACTCCAACAAAGCCACACCTAATAGTGCCACTCTGTTTGGGGCCAAGCATATTCAACCCACCACCCTGAGTATCAACATTCAGCATTCGTGTTTCTGCTTCTTGACTGTGGGCACATGACCGGCTTCCTCATTCTCCTGCCCTTGTCGCCAGATCCATCCTCATCAACTTGCTTTCTCCACAGTGGTGGACTGTGTTCTCAGACTGACATCAAAATTATCTCTTTCTTCCCTAAGATGATCTTGTCAAGTGTTTCACTACAACAATAATGAAAAAATAGCTAACATATTAACTGTTAAATGTGCCTCTTATGGATGGAGCCAACTGTATCATATGCTTCTATTTGAATTTTGATAGCTCTTATGAGTCAAGAAATTTGTTTCATCTAAAGTACACAGTTTGTACACACAAAATTAATTATAACACTCCCTTGTAGTTACTTAATTCTGTATGGAATGAATATTAATTTTACTTCATTTGGAACTAGTGTCAGTGAATTGAAATCTCTGAGAAGTAACCAGAGTCTTTGCTGGTTTTTAGGTTGATTCACTTCTTTGGTTTTGTCACATAATGGAAAGCTGGTCCCAGCCTAACATTAGTGAGATGTGGAAAGGGGAGTGTGATGTAACTGTCAGTGATTCATCAGCTGTCAATGATTTAGGAGACCATGTCACATATGGTGACAACCACTGATTGTTTCTCCATGATTACTGCTTCCATTTTACTGAGAGGTTCCCCTTTCTAGGGTTTCATTAACTCATCCTTTCTTGTTTGCTTTTTAAAAATGAAAAGTTCTCTCTTTTTTAGGAACATCTCCTGTGATGTCTTTCTGGCTGCTGTGTGGGTCACTGTAGACAGCGAACTGTTTGCAATGATTACTGTTTCTTTTACCAAGCAGAGATAAGCAGCAACATTTCTTTCTTTATTGCAAGATTCTGGCAGATTCCTGGCATCAGGGCAGATTCACAACCATTACCTCAGTTAAGGAAACAGCCATTAATTATCTAGCCTGACAAAGAATCTATCTATGCCAAAGAAATGTGGGAGACTTTTAAAACTGCATTGTCTTGCTATCCTTTGGCCAATGGTATCTTTAAATTTTTTTTTATTTATTCTTTGAGATTCCTAAAGAAAATATTTAAATCATTTTCACCACTACTTCCTGCCTGACCTCCCCAAGCTATATCGCTGAAAGTCCATACCCTAATTTTTTAATGATAATTTCTTTTTTTTTTTAAATTTTTTTATTTTCTATATTCTTTGTTTACATTCCAAAGGCTTTCCCCTTTCCCAGTCCCCCCCCACCATACGTCCCATAAGTCCTCTTCCCTCAGCCCAATCCCCAATCACCGCCCCCCCCCCACAACCATGTCTCTGTTCTGGATCTACAAAACTGGATCCATACCCTATTTTTAAAAATAACTCACTTGTCCAATCTCTCTCTCTCTCTCTCTCTCTCTCTCTCTCTCTCTCTCTCTCTCTCTCACACACACACACACACACACACACACACACACTCACACACACATACACACACACTTAAAATTGTCTTTCTTAGATTATAGAGTATTTTAGTTGTGGAAATCTCAACTGTGTGAACATCTGAGCCTGTTTTAGTATCCTGTTGGCTAAGGAGTTATTGGCAGTGGGTGGCTGCTTAGGAAGATGGGTCAGAGATTTTCAAAAGTGTGGCCTTGATAAATTGTGTTTCACTGGATGGCCACACAACGAAGTACATACAAATAAGTACTACATGATTGTGATATGTATATACACAGACACATACATGCATAGACAGATGGATGCACACACACACACACACACACACATATGTGTGTGTGTGTGTGTGTGTGTGTGTGTGTGTGTGTGAAGGCTATTTGAAGAAAGATTTGTCAATTTCCCCTTGAGACTAATGTATCTTTGAGGTTGAGAAACAGAGCTTAACCATCTCCATATTATTAATACTCAGTCTTGTACTGGTTCTTGGTACTGCACAGTAAAAATTTGGTATATGAAATGTTGTTTCTTCTCTGGTAATTGTAAATAATGTCAGTAAGTGTTTTCAAATCTACTGTCTTTATTCAAGCTGAAATTATGTATTTGCAACTGTGAATTACACAAAATGCCATAGAAGTTTTTAGAAAAGTACAATTAATATTACAGAACAGTAAAATCTTAAAATTTAATTTTATAAACTCAACATTTATCTGAAAAGATAATTTGTGTGTTATTTTTGTTTTTAAAAACTGTGTATGGGGGCTGAGTATGAAGATACATGCCTTTATATCCTGCACTCAGAAAGCAGAGGTAGGTGAATATTTGTTTGAGGCTAGTCTGCTCTACAAAGAGAATCTCAGGACAGTTGGGACTACACAGAGAAACTCTGTCTCAGAAAATAAATCAAATCAAAATAAAACAACAACAAAAACTGTCTGTGCTGTCTGTGTGTATATATGTGTGTTTGTGTGTGTGTGTGTTTATGTGTGTGTGAACACGAAAGTGTATATAGGGAAGAAGACAACCCTGGCTGTCATTGCTTAGGAATTTTGATCTTGGGACAGTTTCATTGTTCTGTAGTTACCAATTTAGATTAGGTTGTTTTGACTATTTCTTAGTTTGAGTTTCTATTGCTGTGATAAAACACCATGATCAAAAGCAAAGTAGTTAGAAAAAGGGTTTATTTTAACTTAGAGTTTCATAAAACTGTCTGTCACTGAGGAAAGTCAAATAATGGGTCACAAGAACTAATGAAATGGCCAGTGTTATGGTTTACACATGCTTGGCCCAGGGAGTGGCACTATTAGAAGGTATGACCCATTGGTGTATGTGTGGCCTTGTTGGTGTAGGTGTGTCACTGTGAGTGTAAGCTTTAAGATTCTCATCTTAGCTGCCCTTAAGCTAGTATTCTGCTAGCAGCCTTCAGATGAAGATGTAGAACTTTCAGCTCTTCCTGCACCATGCCTGCCTGGATGCGGCCATGTTCCTGCCTTGATGACAATGGACTGAACCTGTAAGCCAGCCCCAATTAAATTCTTTCCTTTATAAGACTTGCCTTGGTCATGGTGTTTGTTCACAGCAGTAAAACCTTAACTAAGGTAGCCAGGGAGGACTACTTACTGGATTGTTCTCATGGCTTATTCAGCCTGCTTTCTTATATCACTCAGTATCCTCAGCCCAGTGGTGGCAATGCTCACATTGAGCTTGGCTCTCCTACATCAGTGATCGACCAAGAAATTGCACTATAGCCTTGCCCACAAGCCACTCTGGCAGAGACATTTTTCTCAGTTAATGTTCGCTCTTTCCAAATGATTCTACTTTGTGTCAAGTTGGCATAAAACTAGCCAGTACAGCTAATGAGCCCCCAGAGATTTTCTGTCACTGAATTGCCCAATATTTTTAAGTGGGCCTCAAGATCAAAGTCTAATTCACATGCTCTGTGTCAAACATTTTAGTGCCTGAGAAATCTCCACAACCATGGACTTATTGGTAGAGAAAAATAAAATATAATAAACTAACAAATGATTAGAGAAAATTATCCAATAAAATATATGACAAAGCAAACCACAAGTCAAAGACACCTAGGCAAACTGAAGTGAAAATGTGACTCGTGTGCTTACAAAAGGTAACAGAAGAGGCTGGCCGCATGTTCATGTTCATGTTCATCCTCAAGTGTCTCTGCTTGGCATCATCTACCCAATTTGTATTCTTTGCTCTGTTTGGTCAACTCTGGTATCTTTATCAGTCTCTGTTACCATGACATCCAGAACTGAGAACCCCACTACTTGAAATATCCTTAACTTTAATTTGCTTTATTTCCTGGTTCCTCATTATATTCCTATTCTACAGTGATTACAGACTAGGGGGATTGACTGAAGGCTTTTCCCAGATCAATGTTCATTTCTGCATCATGGTGAGAGATTTTGTGTCCCCAGGAGAATATTAATGAGCATGTGCTTTGAAGTGTTTAATGTGCATTTAATTCATTTGGAGATGTTTCTAAGAGTACAGATCCAGACTCAGAGGATATGAGGTTGGACCTGAGAGTCTCTATTTCTAACAAGCTACAATTTGACAATTAAGAAATGAGAAAATGCAAGAAGCATCCCCAAGGCGTAACTGGGAGATACCTTTTGCCAATGCTGAAGATTGAACCCAAGTCAACTCTAAACATTTGTCTTTATACATTTTTGTAACATGTGGAGACCACTTTGGAGCACTATAATCAACCAAAATGCAGAGATGTTGAGCTATGTCTCAATAGATAGATCTATAAAACATGCCCTTGTCTTAGTCTCAGAGAACAACGCAGAAAAGGGTGTGGAAAGACTGTAAAGGGCAGAAAATAAGGGAGTTTGCTGTGAAATGGTGTCTTCTAGAAATGTCAGAAGCTGTACACATAAAGTCTCATGAATTCCTAACATGATCAGAAATAGGACAATAGATTAAAAGATATGTGTAGGGAAAAAAACCCAAGAGTTCTGAATTAGGTTGTATGTATGTGTGTGTGTGTGTGTGTGTGTGTGTAATGATATGAATGATATGATTATGTATGTATATATATATATATAATATAATATGATTATATAAAGTGAATTTTAAAAACCAAGAAGGGGTATATGAAAAGGTAAGAGGGGGAGAAAGAAGAAAAAATATAATTATATTCTAATATAAAAATATAATCAAAACAGAATGAATTTCTGATCTTGATTTTTTGTTTTTGGTTGTACTCATTTTGTGATATATCAGAAAAGTTAAATTTCTAGTAATTTTTCAAATGATGTTCAGTATTTATCATCTAAAGACTCTACTTTTTGACTATCTGGGCTTTTCTTCTGAAATTTGAGTGCTGAAGTGAGTGTGAGGTTTCAAAAATCATTAGGTACATAAAATGAAGACAGTATTAAATTACAATATGTTGATACAAAGCCTGACTTGCTAACAAAAACTTTGTTATGTCATAATTGTTAATTTTTTATTTCTACCATCTGAATAGAAAGGTAACAATGGAGACGATATCATGGATAGGATATACTGTTACCCCATTGGTGTGATTGGTACTCTTTTCAGGTTTAAAATTTAAGAAACAGACTCTTCCAGGACTGAAGAGCTTGCTCATTAGGTAAAGAGCTTGTTGTGAAAATTAGGTCAGGAGTAATTCTCTAGCATCTATGCAAAAGACAAATGCTGCAATGCACATGAAGGATGCATGCCTAAAAGTACTGTGATTTCCCTTGAGTCTTGATTATCTTTGCAGGGTTATTTAACTTCATTCTGGCTTCAACTAATATTTGTTAATGACTTGCAAGCTCTTAGAACATTGTCTCATACTCTTTTCTTTTCCAAAATTTCATGGAAGAGAAAACACTGCACTATATACAATGCACACTTACTGCTCTGGTTCAGTTAGCTTTCCTTATCTTCATAACATTTCTCCCAGGCAGTAGGTAGAACTTGGTTTTGAATAATATGTACAAGCTACATGGCCATAATTGGGGTGATAGCATACATTTTTAAAAGATTTTTCCCTGTCATTATACACAGGTTGGGAGTTTGAATTTATTCAAGCTATTAGTGAAAGGGGCACCACTGGAACCCCTAAAGAGCCCAAACTCATGTCAAATTTATTTGCCTATTCTCCACAAGCACATGGCCAGACCCTATTGCTAAAGATAATGTCTATACAACTTATTGAAAATTGAGAAGTTGATGTGGTGCCTACCTAGCGCCTTCATAGCTAATGACTAGTGTTTATGGCATTGAAAGCTACTCTTCAAGTTATCAAAGAAGAAACACAAATACCAACCCAGGTACCAACCCTTAAGTCTACAGTGGTAACCTGCACATAAGATACAATAGTCCCATGGTTAGAATGACCAACCAATGTCTGATTAATCATTTCAGGGGTGTAACCCATCTGTGACCTTTTTTGCGTGTCCAAGAACCTGAGACTAGTTAGATAAGGAATGAAAGAGAAAACCAAATACTATTGTTCCGCTAAATTAATGTAGCAACAACCCAAATCCCAATGACATTCTACCATACTCATAGACCAAACTCATAGTTCAGCCATTATCAGATAAGTATCCTCTTGCAGTAAATGGAAATAATAGACCCACAGATAGACAATATGCATAGTTAAAGAGAAAGAGAGACAGAGAGACATACAGAGAAGGATAGACACAGAAAGAGACAGACACAGAGAAAGACACAGAAACAGAGAAACAGACAGAGAGACAGAGACCTTAAAACACTTAGTTCTAAATGGGATGTCTTTTTCTGTTCCATCCCCTCATGGCTTGGGAAACCCTGTGGAAGAGGAGGCATGAAGACTGAAAGAAAGGGCAGAAAATGCCAAACCAGGGCTTCTAAACATAGCAGGATGAATACACATATGAACTCACAGAGATTATGGCAGCATGCCTAAGGCTTGCAAAGATCTCACTCTCATGGGTCTCAACATTGTGAAGGGAAGTCGACACATCCCTAAACCAGAATTAGTTTTCTACAACAGAGTCTCACTTTATATATAATCCACTCATAACGCCAAGCCCCCACGCACAGCAGTAGATGACCAAAACAAAATTAACTTGGGTGGGTGGGGGGATTTGTCTGGGTATTTTTTTCTTCTTTTTCTTACCCCACAGGTCTTTTGATTATATATTATGGTTTAAATTTTGATTTTAGAAAATTCTTTCATTGCTATTGTATGGATGTTCTCACATTTATGTGTTTGTTTGCTTGTTTGCTCTCTCTCTCTCTCTCTCTCTCTCTCTCTCTCTCTCTGTGTGTGTGTGTGTCTGTGTGTCTGTGTGCTTGTGTGTGTGTCTGTGTGTGTCTCTGTGTGTTTTCTTTGGCTCTGTGTTTACTTTTTCACTCATTTATTTTGTCATGATAAAGTTTATTTTTATTTTGTCTTTTAATCTTTAGATGCCTGTTTTCCTTTTTTTTTTTTGCTCCTACTGAGAGAGAGAGCAAGGACAGATGTGGACTTGGTTTGAGGGGAGGTGGCAAGAAATTTGAAGAAGTTACTAGAAGAGCCATAGTCAGAATATATTTTATAAAATACATTTTTGATAATAAAGATGCAAATGGCTTCTGGAATATAGGTTAATATGAAGATGTGGCTCTCCCAAGGAGATGGAATAAAGCACAATTGAACGTATCAAAAGAGGGAAGTTTTAGGTAATTAATTTAATAAGGAGAGGGTTACAGGAGCAGAGTATGAGAATATGTTAATGTGTGTCAGGAGCATGCATCCAGCAAGTTATTTGTGAATAGACCATAAATTATCTTGCAAGGAAGGTTGAGGAGACTGGCTTTAGCTTTGTATGCATAGTCTTTGGAACTAAGCTTTGAGATATGGGGCATTGAGTGTCCTGTACAGTCTGAACAATGAGTGGTTCCTTTCCTTAAACAAATTTTAATTAGTATGATTAAATATTTACAATGATAAAGAAACAGAAATAAGCTCACAATAGCTGTCTCTGAATCTCAGCTAAAATTTCAGGGCATTCCCAGACAAAGAGCAAATAAGAACAAGAGTCATAATTTAAAACCTTTTCAATCCACCTCAATTACCAAGGCCATTAAGATTTTTTTCTACTTGACCTTGAAGAAAATATTTCTGTGCAACAAGGATTCTTTCCAACAGTGCACACAACGACTATGAGTCATTTGCCTGAGTGCACATGCATTGAAGTACTTTGGATTCTGAAGCTAACTTGGCTTTGGCTTCACAGTGTTGTGCTAGTAAATGAGTTTGCTTTCCTTTCCTCCATGACTTTATCAGTAAAATGGTGTTAATAAAAGTCATCATGGCTATGCCTTCCAGGGTTATTGTGAAGATAAACTCGTGTCCACAGAGAAGCATGCAGCTAGTGGAAGTTTCAGTGGTAACTGTATTAATAACCATAACAGCAGTAAGGCACAATTATCCTGCTGAGAATACTGTAATTTACCATCACAGGGGATCACCACAATGTTTGAGATTATGGAAATTTGTGGGGAGTTGTAGTGCTGGCTCAGACTTTGGAGAAATCTTTTGCATATTTTTTTACAGCTTTCCTAACAAGACTAGGAATATTTGTGTATATTTGAGGAGGCTGACAGAGAGATTGTTTTACTCTTGTAGCTTGGAACTTAATAAATCATGATGACATTTTAATTTTCCCCATAATATAATGAAATTTGGTTTTAAAAGTCTAATGGACTAAGACCGCCTTCTGATTTTAGCTGTTTGTCCTTTAAAATGCTGATGGAAAATTACAGTTTAAAAATGGGATTTAAATGCCCAGCATGCCAGTAGGTAACTTTATATAAGGTGCAGTTACTTATGGCCAAGATGCCTTCCTCCCACATTAAAATCATCCAGATATTGAGAGTGAGAAAAGGGAAAAGTGGTATGTGATGTGTTGGAGGGAAATGGAAAGAAGAAACTAATGTAATTATATTTAACTTCAAGAAATCAAATTGAAATATTTTCTTTGCATGTCATTTATTTGCGCCTGTGTGCGCACGTGTGTGTGTGTGTGTGTGTGTGTGTGTGTGTGTTGGGTTATGTGAGTTCATGAGGGTTATGAATACCACGTGATACATGTGGAAATGACAGTTTAGGTTGTCGGAGTTGCCTCTTTTCTTCCTTCATGAGGGTCCTGGGATCAACTCAAATCATCAGGCTTGGCGGCAAGCACATGTGCCCACTAATCTGATACAACTTGCTATTCCACTTGAGAGGTTCCTTAGTGATGAAGGCACTGTCCATAAAACACTAACACATAGCCAGATGTACTTAACCAATGAAATGGTTATTGAGTATGACAAATGTGGCTGGGGACCGTTAAGACACATCACCCTGCTCTTCCTATAATGGTTAGATACTAGGTGACATAGTGGCAAAGACTTCACTCAGGGCAAGTTTCCATTTCATTGTATGCATCTGTCTCCAAAATATTGTCTGTGTGGATTCTGCAGAGTTCAGGATTCCACAATAGTAAGGCTCTGCTCCTCTCTGCCTTCATAGTCCTTCATTCCATTTTTAAATGAAGAGGAAATTTATGGGGAAAAAATCAGATTACAGATCATGAGGCAACAATATTGTTTCCTGACAAGAATGCAAATGATGTGTTGGTTACCTTTTACATTGCTATGACAATATAGACAAAAACAATCTACAGAAGAAATTATTTTACCTCATAGATCAAGGTCAGACAACAACAGTATGTCAGGCAAGAAGGCAGAAATGGGAGATGGATGATCAGGAAGCAAAGAGAGAGTGATTCTGGTGCTCAGCTTTCTTTTCTAGTTTTATTCATTCCAAATACTCAGCCCATAGGATGGTGTTGCCTACACTCATGGTGACTCTTCTCTCCTGAGTTATACTTCTTACAGCTACTGGCAGGGTAATCACACAGAATTCACAGTTACAATTAATCACCACACGTGCTTACCTCTATAACAAGGGAGGCTAGAATACGCATCTTGCCGTGTGTATAAAAGTGAAGGAAATATAATATCTACCAAAGGCCCCTAGTGTACAGCAAGAATTGAAATGGAATTGGTAGCATGCAAATCAGGTTCATTCTTACCAGGCAATTGATCTGAAATAAGTCTTTTGATATGCTCAAAGAGCAGTTTTGTGTTCTTAAGTACATAGCACATATCCATTTCTTCCCTTTTCCTTGACTTCATATATATATATATATATAATATATATGTAATCTTCTGATTTTAGCTGTAATGTACTATGTATAACATACCATGTACCATGCATCGTATATCCCATATAATATCATATAATATAGACAGTCTACATAAACATACACTTTCTCTCGCTCTCTCTCTTTCTCTCTCTCTCTCTGTGTCCTCCCCTCTTTCACTGTCATTTATTTTCTGTTTTCAAATTTATTATTTCCAGTTATAATCTTATTTTTCTGGATATTTGGATATTCCAGCAGAAACAAATCATTGTTCAAAATTAGTGCCTGCCTATTTCCTAATAGTTAAGATATAGAACCAACTAGATGCCCACCAACAGTTGAAGAGATGAAGTGAATATGATATATACAGAAATCTTAATTTAGGAACAAACAGTGGACCTTTGATATCTTTAAGAAAGAAAAGGGAACTCTTAAAGGGAAGAATGAGCAAGAGAACACGAGAAATAATACAATATATGTAACTTGAATTTAGAAGAATGAACTATTTGTGGAAGGGGCACAGAAGGAGGGACAAAGGGGGATGAGGGAGACCACCGAGATCAGAGGAGCACTCGATAAGAAGATCTATAAAGCACATAGAAATGAAGAGTTTGCCATTGTGTCACCCTTTACTTTGTGTGCTAACTAAAAGAATAATTAAAAGTCATTATAGGCAAGGCATCTTGTCTTTGTACAATCTTCCCCATTAGGGAACAATCAAAATCACATTAAATAATGCTTATAAAATTTATGACTGTGTATGGATCCCACTATCCAGTAGAATGTTAAGAAGTCATTAATCCCCACCATCATTACGGTTACTGGAAATAATTGGTAGAGGTATCAAATGGGTTTCAGGCACTTACACTTCTCTCACATAATTCAAGCCAGACATGAAGAAAAAAATTAAGTATTCAACATACCAAGTAATGTGGAAATTTCTGTCTATTCTGTCCTGATGATTTTGTTCACAAAAGCAGAAATCACCAGCACAATGCCACTGAGGTCACAGTATTCTTCAAATATTCAATTTCCTCTCTCCAAATGTTGTGAAAACCTGTCAGTAAGGCACTTTAAAAATAATAAGCTTCAGGAGGTCCTAGCATCTTTGGGGTTTAAGTTCTCTGTGCTCTTCGGCTAACCTGTCTGTACTAATTGAACCAGATAAACTAAGCTACAGATATGCACATGGGTTCCAAAGGGACTTAAGAGTCTTCCATTGTAGATTACTCATAATGATGAACAGATAATGCCTCTTAGTGTGTTAGATTCAGGGGCCAGAAATGAAAAACAGTAAGAGAGAGAATGTGACCCTTTTTATAGGTGAGAGGAGTGATTGGGGCTTGGGGTTTGGGTGTGGTAGTAGCCAGCAACTTCTGCTTAGAGAAAAGTTATCTCATGCTACTTTTTATCCATTCCCCTTGGAATGGGAAGAAGATTGAAATACCTTTTTACCAACTGGCTTTTTTATTTAAATGTTATAATATGCTGTTATCTATGAGTTGGTAAGTAAGTGACTGCTGGAAACACAGATTGTCATGGAAATTTAACAATGCATATATTATCTTTAACACTGGATCTGCCCATCATCAAAACCCATGGAATGAAGCATTCTGCATTTCAGAATGTCTATCATCCTAGTGAAAAGATTAAAATACCAAGAACGCGATGTGGTTGAATGCAGATATAAGGCCACTTGAGGTGGCATTTTGGCTATTCGGTCAATTTTTAACAACATGAATAATATTAATCCTGTTTTGGAAGTGCTTCAAGAACAAAAATTTGAGGTATAATCTGATATTCACTTGCTCCATTTCATGTAATGTTTGGTCATTATTTACAGATATGAGGGCTAAATCTCATATATTAATTATAACTTTGTGACGCTAAAGCACAGAACTAATATAATAAATTGCATTTTTCAGTTACTCTTCAAGTACACACCTGAACAAATTCACTCTTTATCTCCACAGTTTTAATATTAGGGTTTGTAGACTTTCTTATTATTTAACCTGAAACATAGTAGTAAAAGAGATTAGATTTTTCTTCAAAATATTAATGCTGATATAATTGAATATTCCATATCTAAATGATAGAAGGTGAGCTAAAAATAAAGCTTCCATATAGTAGTCTGTGGTCAGATATCTGAAAGAAGAATTAATGATTTTTTCACATACATTTTCCCACATGGAGACTTTATAAAACAGGAAATTATTGTTTTGAAGCTTATACTTTTTAAAACTGTGTATGTCTTAAACCAGGTTTGGGAAACTCTACTTAGCAAAAATCAATGTCGATTTTCCAGTGAAACTTAAGTCTCTAGCATTATCAGATTAATGTTCATAAAGTTCGTTATCTGACTTCTTGGCTTTTAGCTCCAAAACTATTACATCATGGCTGCCAGAAACTACTGAAAAGCACCAGGAAGTTATGATGTGTCTCTTTGTGACACTTCCAGAGGACCCTGCCATACCACTCCTGGGCATATACCTAGAGGATTCCCCTGCATGCAATAAAGACACATGCTCCACTATGTTCATAGCAGCCTTATTTATAATAGCCAGAAGCTGGAAAGAGCCCAGATGTCCCTCAAAGGAGGAATGGATACAGAAAATGTGGTATATTTCTACAATGGAATACTACTCAGCAATTAAAAATAATGAATTCATGCAATTTGTAGGCAAATGGTTGGATCTGGAAAATATCATCCTAAGTGAGCTAATCCAATCACAAAAGAATACACATGAAATGCAATCACTGATAAGTGAATATTAATGAGCCCAGAAGCTCTGAATACTCAAGGTACAATTAGCAAATCAAAAGATTCCCAGGAAGGAAGGAGAGGACCCTGGTCCCCAAAAGACTGGATCCAGTTTTTGATCTTAGAGCATAAGCTATTGGTGTTCTGTTCAGGAATTTTCCCCCTGAGCCAATGTCTTCAAGGGTCTTCCCCAGTTTCTTTTCTATTAGTTTTAGTGGAGGTCCTTGATCCACTTGGAGTTGAGCTTAGTGCAAGGAGATAAGAGTGGATCAATTCTCATTCTTCTGCATGTTGACCTCCAGTTGAGCCAGCACTATTTGTTGAAAAGGCTATCTTTTTTCCACTGGATGTTTTCAGCTCCTTTGTCGAGGATCAAGTGGCCATGTATGTGTGGGTTCAATCCAGTTTTGTAGGAGAGTATCAGAACAGAGAAACAGTTAGTGTGTGTATGTGTGGGGGTAATTGGGGAATGGGTGGAGGGAAGAGGTCTTATGGGACATATGGTGAGGGGGGAACTGGGAAAGGGGAAAGCCTTTGGAATGTAAACAAAGAATATAGAAAATAAAAATCAATAAAAAATAATTATAATGTGAATGGAAGTCACAATAGGAAATTTAAATCTCAGGTACTTTATAGTTGCCAATGAAAAATAAATTTATGATAATTTTCATAAAGATAATAAATATTTAATTGGAAATTTACTTGTGACTATGTTTTTTGTTGTATCTTTGTATTATCCTTTCAAGATTTTGTTAATTTTATTTCCCAACTGTTATATGTTTAGCTCTTTCATCCACTTTTATATTTTCATGTATAGAATAAAAATGTTTAAAAGAGAAAAGAAGATACAATACAATTTAGAGGCTAGTTTTTAAAATATATCTTAAGACTTATATGTCTTTATGAGTTTCATGACACAACTAAACAAAATAGGTCTTGATTCATTTCCTAAATCTTTAAAATATTAGAATTTCATTCATAAAGTGAGACTAAAGATGATTTCAACAAACAATAAAACTAAACATTGCAAGCATACATACTATGTAAAGTACATATACCAGAGAGGAAATGAACTCTGATTATATGCTTTGTTTCAGAAACTTAATTGAGTTGCTTGAGAATAGTTAAGTTGTGCAAAAAAATGTATGTGGGTTTAATAGCTCAATATAGCTGAAGGTACATTACAAATGTTTTATTGGTAACAAATGAATCTTGTTGAATAATTTTTTACCATGTGAAGGTAATAGTTTGAGTTCCAGATATAAATTAAAATTTAAAGTTATGAGTTTCTATTATAGAATTACCTAGCAGTTTTTCTTTATAGTAACCAAGATGAAATAAAATCACAATATTGAAATTGCGATGTTCAAATGGGTCTTATGCTGTTATCAGTGGCAAAAAATTATGATTAATAATCACATCACACATAATCAATTGAGAGTAATGGTAGTTCTGCTAAAGTTAAAACATTAGCTTTTATAGATAAAATGCAAATTTTATAGATAAGGAAATAGAGTATAATCAGCATGAACACACAAAAATTTTTCTGTACTCGGATTAAGAAATTATAGCTTATGAAAGCAATTGAGTATGTTTCTTCTACCTTCTCATGGGCTCTTCTTCTGTTTATTTTCTTCTATTCCAATATGTTAGTTTATTTTTCTCATATTTTATTTTGTCATATTTTACTATTAATGTATAGAAATCTGATTTCTAATGAAAGACAGGAAGTGGGGGATCCAGGTGGGAGGGGCTGTGGGAAGAAACTGGAAGGTCTATATGGAGGAACATTAAGAATCAGGATATATTATATGAAAAAAGCTATTTTTTAAAATTCAATTATTTATTTACTTTACATCCTGATAGCAGCTTCCCCTCCATGCTCTCTCCCAGGTCCCCCTCGCCCCCTCTCACTGCCTATTTTCTCAGAGAAGTGGAGGCCTCCCATGGGGATCAACCTGCCTTGGCATATCAAGTTGCTGTTGGACTAGGCACATCTTCTATTAGGCCTAGACAAGGCAGACCTCAGTTAGGGAAAAGGGATCGAAGCCCAGGCAACAGAGTCAGAGACACCTGTGCTCCGGTAGTTAAGTGATCAGATTTTCAACAAAATCACAGAAGAAAATTTCCCCCAAAAAAGTGATGTCGACAAACATACAAAAAAACCTACAGAGCACCAAACAGACTAGATAAGAAGAGAAAATCCTCCTGCCACTAAGTGTACAGAACAAAGGAGTAATATTAAAAACAACAAAGGAAAATAATCAAGTAAGATATAAAGGCAGATCTATGAATTACACCTGACTTCTCAACAGAGACTCTAAAAGCCAGAAGTGCCTGGTTAGATGTCTTGCAGATCTTTAGAGAAAAAAAAAAGCTATTTTCAATAAAAGAGAAAAAATTTAAAAGAAATTCCACCCTGCAAAGACAGCATACCACTGTGACATTGTGAGCAACAAATGGACAGATTTTGACATTTAAGTGTAACAAATGAGTCTCCTACCAGATCCAATCGCAAAATGCAACTTAAAACTTTACACATAGTAAAGGAAGCAACAGTGGAGGGCAGACAAAAGTAGACTGGCGGTTATTTATCTTTTCTAAAAATGAATGGAGACCATGGGCTGTGAATACTCTGCACTTTGCCGTAGCCAGTACACACTGAGCGTGTGTGCACCCTGATGGTCTGGAGGCATGGCAAAGACACGTAAGCTTTCTCACTAAGGACATTTGAAGGGCAGAGCTAGGAAACCCTGCATGCTAAAGAGTGCGAGCTCTCGTGCAGAAATAGCCGGGAAAGAAGACCCCACCAACACACAAACCCTGTGTCTAATTGGGTTCTGAACCTACAGGTTAGGGATGAGCTAAAACCAGCTCATCTGAAGACCTGATCTGAAGTAAGGGAAGAAAATTCCCATTGTATCTATTTTAAAATAAATCAAATAACAAACACTGAGAAAAAAGAATAACCCATATAATGTACACTTTGGTCTCAGCTCAGCAGTCAAAGCACTTAGATGCTATTTCTTTCTTTTTCTTCCTTTCTTCCTTTCCTCCTTCCTTCCTTCCTTCCTTCCTTCCTTCCTTCCTTCCTTTCTTTTTTTCTCTTTCTTTCTTTCTTTCTTTCTTTCTCTCTCTCTTTCTTTCTTTCTTTCTTTCTTTGTTTCTTTCTTCTTTCTGTGCTTTTTAACTTTCTAATTGCTTTTATTTTTTATTTTATTTTTTTATTTTCTACATTCTTTGTTTACATCCCAAATGATTTCCACTTTCCCGGTTGCCCCCTCCCCATAAGTCTCATAAGCACTCTTCCCTCCACCCATTCCCAAATCAACCCTCTCCCATTTCTCTGTCCTGGTAATCCCCTACATTGCTGCATCAAGCCTTTTCAGGACCAGGGCCCTCTCCTTCCTTCTTCTTGGGAATCATTTGATATGTCGTGTCTTGGGTTCTAAAATTGTAGGATGAAGCTTAAATCACACATATATACAAATAAAAATAAAATAGAATCAGATTTGAATTCTGGGACTGGAAGAAATATTGAATACCTGAACCCAAATATTCAAACATAATATAATTCTAATATTAAAGGAGAGTTAGTGCTAAATGCCAATAAGGTTCTGGGGCACTCTACCAGACAGTGAGTGATTTGGAAGTTTCTCTGCAGGTTTAACATATGTTTAGCCAAACAAACAAACTTTATCTTTTGTGTTTCTCAAAGAAAAATTGAAAAAAAAAAAAAAAGAAAGACTGGCAGGCAGCAACTATTCAACAGGTTTTTCTTCTCTTTTTTCTAGGATATATTCTATATTTACAATTCATTTCCCTTTTTCTGGTTCCCCACCTCTCAAAGGTCCCACATGTCCCTTTCCCTCCCCCTGCTCCCTCTTCCACCCCTTCCCTTTTCTCTGTTCTTGTATTCCCCTACACTGCTGCTTTGATCCTTTCCAGCAACAGTATCCACTCCTTTCTTCTTGTCAGACATAATTTGGTATGTGAATTGTGTCTGTGGTGTTCCAAGATTCTAGGCTAATATCCACTTATCAGTGACTGCATATCATGGGTATTCTTTTGAGACTGGGTTACCTCACTTAGTATGATGTTCTCCAGCTCCATCCATTTCTCTAAGAATTTCATGAATTCATTGTTTCTAATGGCTGAATAGTACTCCATTGTATATATATACTACATTTTTTGGTATCCATTCCTCCGTTGAGGGACATCTGGGTTCTTTCCAGCTTCTGGCTATTATAAATAAGGCTGCTATGAACACAGTGGAGCATGTATCCTTGATGCATGCTGGGGAATCTTCTGGGTATATTCCCAGGAATAGTATGGCTGGGTCCTCTGGATGTATCATGTCCAGTTTTCTGAGGATCCGCCAGACTGATTTCCAGAGTGGTTGTACCAGCTTGCAGTCCCACCAGCAGTGGAGGAGTGTTCCTCTTTCTCCACATCCTCTCCAACACCTGATGTCTTCTGAGTTTTTGATCTTAGCTATTCTGACTGGTGTGAGGTGAAATCTCAGGGTTGTTTTGATTTGCATTTCTCTAATGACTAATGATGTTGAACATTTTTTAAGGTGTTTCTCAGCCATCCGAATTTCTTCAGGTAAAAAGTCTTTGTTTAGCTCTGTACCCCATTTTTGGATAGGGTTATTTTGTTTTCTGGGGTCTAACTTCAGAGTGTTCTTCAATAGCAACAAAAACAACAGAAAATCCTCATACACGTGGAGGCTGAACAATATTCTACTCAATGATAACTTAGTCAAGAAAGAAATTAAAGATTTTTTAGAATTTAATGAAAATGAAGGCACAACATACCCAAATCTATGGGACACAATGAAAGCAGTGCTAAGAGGAAAACTCATAGCCCTGAGTGTCTCCAAAAAGAAACAGGAGAGAGCACATACTAGCAACTTAATGGCGCACCTGAAAGCTCTAGAACAAAAAGAAGCTATTTCACCCAGGAGGAGTAGAAGACGGGAAATCATCAAACTCAGGGCTGAAATCAATCAAGTTGAAACAAAGAGAACCATACAAAGAATCAACAAAACCAGGAGCTGGTTCTTTGAGAAAATCAACAAGATAGATAAACCCCTAGCCAGACTCACCAAAGGGCACAGAGACAGTATTCAAATTAACAAAATTAGAAATGAAAAGGGAGATATAACAACAGTTTTTTATTTAATAAAGAATTAATACTTGTTGTACTTCAACCAAAGCCTAAAGTATCCTTGGATACCCACTAATAGATGAATGATTTGTAGGTTGGGTTTGGTCTTAGAACCCCAAACATAAAATAAAATTCTAAAACTAGAAAAACTCTTGTATGTTTAAAGTAGTTTGGGGATAGCAATTTTGTCAGTTGAGACACAGGCACACAGTGTGATATTAGGATGAAACATATATTTCAGATCTTCCATAATATTTTATCTTAATGTGTGTTTTGTATGCGTGTTTGTGTCTGCTGTATGTATTTGTGAGTATTGTTTGCATGTATGTGTTGTTTGCATTTGTGTGAATATTATTAATGTGTATGTGTTGTATGTGTGTGTGCATGCATTTGTGTATATGCGTGCATGTGTGTGTGTGTGTGTGTGTGTGTGTGTGTGTGTGGTATACATGTCAGAGTATTAGCATTATGCTAGAGGATGATGTGGCAATCCCCACTTTTGGAAGTTGGTTCTCTCCTTACACCATGTTGTTCTCAAGCATCATATTAAGGTTGTCAGGCTTGCTGGTGATTTTCCTTACCCTTTGAGCTCAAAGCATAATACTATTACAGGTATTTAGGGCTAGGGTTTACACAGAGGTCTCTATTTTTAAACAGGAATAGAATATTTATGTTAACGAAATATTTGATAGTTTGAAAATATATATACAAGTAAAATTATATGTACTGAACAGTGTTTACTTATGTATTTATAGATTTACTTATGTATTACACACATATCCATTTATATGTGTACATGTATGTGTACTTTGTATATGTATATGTACATGATATATGTGTATGTGTATGTATATGATATAGAAGTATGTGTATGTTTATGTATATGATATATATTCATAAGAATTCCAAAAGGACATAAATACTTAGTTATGTACACATGTTTATGGGTATTTAGACATTGTAACACATGTAACCAATATGTAAAATACTTACGTATTAATGAATATATATTTTTATTATATGTCATATGTGTGTATAATGTAATAAAAAGAGATGATGAATTTGAGTGAGTAAGGAGTAATATCTGAAAGGGTCTGGGTGGAGGCAAGGGGAGAGGGGAAGTTATATAATTACAGTATATTCTCAAACATAAAATAATAATGTTTTTAAAGGAATACTTAAGCTTTTAAACCATTTTCTCCATTGTCATGTGAGTATGCAGGCTCTTTTTAGTCATCAAGGACTATAAATTTTGGGCTCTTCCTCGGTGGGGATAGACACAATGGAACAAGAAGACCGCCTGCAATCCTCCTACATCCTTGTGAAAGCAATAATGGAAACATACAGCTCTCCATTGTGAGGCACTTAGCACTAAGTGCAACAAAAGCATTAAAAATAGGCTAGACCTGTTCATAATGTGTCTTTCCTGTCACTCTCTGAATGTAGTTTAAATACATGAGACAGAGACCTTTTCAGCTGAATTGTTCCCCTAGGACAATTTTATTAATATGAACCACAATTGTTGAGAATGGTAATGCTCTCTTAATAAATTTAGATTTTCAAGAGAACTCCCTTAAGACACACGCACGTACACACACACACACACACACACACACACACACACACCACACCTTTGACATTACATAAATCCAGGAATTCCAGATGGTCATAAATACTTATCTATGTACAAATGTCTGTGGGTGTTTAGGCATTGCAACACATGTAACCAATATGTAACCTTTTGTGTAGATTCTGGGTCACAAATAACATAGCAGTTATTAAGGGGGGAATGAATTCACATTAAGGGAGACACTGCAAGTTCAACAATGCAGAATATATTCTAAAGGAAAGGAAGATTTGCGCTTTACGTTTTCTTTGGCCTTTGTGAAAGCTTCTCACATTGATTTACTTGAACATCTAATTTTTTTAATTCACAGTTTCCAAACAATTGAAACTTCAGCAACTTGTGTTTGAATATCTCTGGTAACCCTGACTCTTCAGCGTCATTACACTCATTATCATTCTTTAAACTTTGCATAAACCAAGTCTGATACGCTGAGGTGTCCTTTTATCCTGCTCATAATTTTAACATCTTGTTACTTAATATAACTTCCTTACTTAGCATTACCACTACTTCCTATGGCTTACTGCCTGACTGCTGATGTGAAAATAATATAATTTTCCAAAACACCTATATTCCGTTCAGCAAATACTTAGATCATGCACACAACTACTAAGTCTTTTATTCTGTTTTAACAGTCTCAAAGAATCCCAGGTTCCTATAAGCTGAACCAGTCTTAGGTATGTAGTGGGTAATAATTAAAGAGTACTACCCTGCCGGTCTCTGCACCAAGTCCCGGCGGGTCTCACTCAGGTCAGCTCTCACCACCATGCCAATCTTTCCCAGCTAACTCTCACAGCATCCCAGCTGTGTTTCCTCTCCGCCATAGACTGTAAATGGCAGAAGTCCCACGATTCTGCCTAGCACCCACTCCTTCCAAGTGTGTGTTAAAGCATGACTCTTAAACTTGAAAAGTTAACCAAATATATTTATGTATATGAAACTCCCAATTCCATAATGCCAATTTACAATGATAAAGACTTATCCCAATATTTCTAACCTCTCCAAAACACCAGAAATATGTCTGAAGCCATCTGGATATCCGCATCTCCCTCTCTCTCCGCTGATGTGGTCTATCAAGTCTCTTTCTCTTCCCCTCACCTCTCTTAGCTCCTCCTCCTCTCTCCCCTTCAGTCACCGGCCTCTCACTACCTCACTGTGAATGGATAGGAAATATCTTACAATAGGTAGTCTGATATTCAAGGATATATCTCCTGGGCCCAGCGTCAGGAACTAACATCAGCGTGTTTCTGATTCATTTTGCACTTAAAAATATGCCCTGAGAAGTGTTATCCCAAGTCTTGACTAAATTAGAAGAATGTGTCCTGTCAAAGTATGTCATGAAATATTACAAGTCTAGGAAACTCCTAAAATTCTGAAATTATGGAGAAATCTAAGAAATGAATAATAATAATAATAATAATAATAATAACCAAAAGTCAGTGTTTAAAAAGACAGAGACCCATAGTTATTTCATTGTAAGTCTCTAAGAAAAGATAAGCTTCCCCCGAGAGAAAGTTCTCTTTTTAGCTTGGCTTCCTTCAGATCTCCTGGCAGCATCTGGTCCTGAACTACATACATGTCTTTGGCCAAAGAGTCACAGCGTTCACACTACTGTAGATTCCTAGAGTTTGGAGCTAACTCACTATTTTAAGATATTATTTCCCGTTAATATTAACATATTCCATTCTTTCATAAGATAATGGAAGAAAAGAGTGGAAACTACTTTCAAACTCTCTGCATATCTATGTAATATAAATGGTCAAGGAGCCCACATTCATGTAAATGTGTAATCTTACACATCATGTAAATGTGTAAGCTTATATAGCCCCCAGGATGTTAGTCTTTGTTAGTCTTTCTTTATCTCATCAACACAGTCTCTATCACATGGCTTATATAAGATCATTTAAATATGCTCAGAACAAATACAATCATCTACATATAGAAGATTCAGTTGGCCAACAGAATCTCACATTTTGGGTACTTTAGCCCTCTCTAAAAGTAAAGTAAGTAGACGTGTGCTTTTGTTTTATCACTAGAGTGTAATATTCTATAATAACTCTAACATATTTTGTTATATATGTTTTATCTGAATTTTGAAATAAGTTTTATTCTGAATTCTGGATTGTGGATTCTAAGGGTCCATAGTAAGTGAATGATGAGACTATCTGAGCATTAAAGTAGATGCAAAAATTACTTCTATTACTTTCAAAAGGATTTATTGTGATCCTACTTGCCAAAGGGGAAAATTCTCTCCCTGGCCCATCTTTCTTTTCCAAATTTGGTTGTTCTAAACCACTGAATTTACTGCAATTAATAAAAGTTCATGCCAAGGCACCAAAGTGTTCCTGCCTCAAGCTGCAAGAAGTCTCCCCTGCAGACTCAGAATGACACTAAATTAATATGGGAGAGGGAAGGGTGAATTAATTAGTGTTGAATATGGAGGTTTAGATATTGATTTATTAGTCAGGATCAACACTGCTTGAGTTTGCTCTGTAAACCTGAAACCACATTCTTCCAGGTTAGTTCTTGTCACCACCATAAATTGCCTGTCTACTAACTGAGGGGAATTTGTCAAAAACAAATGCAGGGAGTTCTTAGTCAGAGAGCGATGCATGTGTAACTGTCAATATTTCCTCTTATTAACGTGGCCAGAGGAACCAGGTATGTTGTTTCAGCATAGAGAAATAGAGGAGGGTAGAAATTCACATACAGCTAAAGAGAAATGTACAAAGGGCACAGATTATTTGCTTCTAGATAAGATGTCAATCAAGATCCTTTGGGTTTAAAAATAATTAGGGTTACTCATTTTTTTTTTCTGTCCAAATGCTAAAACAGATGTGAGAGTTTTACTCTGAAGAGGGAGGCTCATTACATTCCTGGTTTACTGATTTTAATTGAAGATAACATGAATGAGAAAGTGGACATAGACGCTCTCTCTTAAACATAGAGTTATTTGCAATTGATACTTGCTGGTAAAGGATAAAAAGACTTTTCTTCATTGGCGTCTCACTGGGTATATTGACCACTATTCAGGGTTAGGCCATACCCAGGAGTAAATAGATGGTCAACAAAAAAGAACCCAATGGTATTTCATGGATTTTTTTCTCACTTTTCTTTGTTCAGGTAATTTTTTTGGGGGGTCAATGTGTCAGGTCTTTGGTTGTATATTTTGGTTTCTAATTTTGTGTATTTGTGGGTGGTATGGGGGGAGTGTATTTCCTGGGATTTGTTTGTGGTTACTTTATTATCATTATCATTATTATTATTATTATTATTATTATTATTATTTAGCAAGAGAAAGGAGATACAGTTGGGTGGATAGCAAGGTGGGAGGATCTGAGAAAAATGAGAAAAGTGAATCATGATTAAAACACATCATATAAAAAGTGTAATAAAAGGGGTAAAAAGCACATTTCCCATAAAAAAAAGTGGTGACCCAAATGAAATTCTTTTCTGTTTAGTATTCCACTGCATTAAATGTCCTTCTTAATACCTTTTCTTTTGTTTTTGTTTTGTTTTTTTAAAGTTAACGTTTTACAACAAAGAAGGAAGGCTCTAAATGCTTTCAAATAAAAGAGCTGTGTGCAATTATTTATTCATAGTACATTTACGATATTTGAAAATCTATTTATAGGTACAGGAAAAAAATGGGTTTATTACAATACCCAATGATGCATGCAGAAATGTGTTCCGTCATTATTTGCAGACACTTATTGGCTCCATAAAATTTGAGAAAGAATACAATGGACTGTTCTAAAGAACACATAATTAAATTTGGGCAAAACATATTTAGAAATGAGAGAATATATGAAATAATTTGAGTATGAAAATGATAACAATAAATTATTATCTATGAAAATGGCAAATACCTATTATTTTATAGATATACATAAATTATGAGAAGGGTATCGTGTATATACACTATAATTCCATCATTTAAGTGGAAACGCATTAATGAAAATAGAAAATCATAATTTTCAAAACAACAATCAAATAAGTTTGGGGCAGGAATATTTACAGTTTCTACAATGACTAGGCAAAGCTTGATTAGAAGGGGACTTTCTATAATCTTCAAATATCCTCCTACAAAAGACATTGATACCAAGGTAAAATACAAAACTTTATAAAAAATTAACATCACCAATTATGAGAAATATCAACACAGTTTACCTCATAATAACATGGACTCAAATGGAGAAAAATATGGTTCTCTAATTCAGGGTAGAATAACTTAATTTTAATCAGGAAGAACCATCAGGCAAAGTGAAACTATAGGATAATCTCAAAAAAAATGGCCAATACAGTACAAACATCATGGACCCAGAGAACAACTAAATATGAATATAAATAAAGATGGACACCCTGCTCCTGGGCCTCACTGAAGATATTGGAAGCACAGGAGAACAGCATAGAAGGAATCAAGGGTCTTTTTTTTTTTAAAGAATGAAGAATAATACATAATTACAAGATTTGGATTTTTTTCTTCCAACTACTAAACAGTATCTTATTAACATTAATTTCCTGAGTTTTTATAAGAAAGCTAAATGAAAAGTGGATAATTTTTTTCTTCTAGTTTTTGTCAAGACTAGAAATAATTTAAGACCATAAATGGCTTTTGGAAATTGAAAGATATCATAGTAAATATAGAATACTTTAAAAACTGTTTTCTATTTTTGAAAATGACAGATGTACAGAGAAATGTTTGAGCCTAGGCTATACAAAATGACTAGTGTACTTCTCGAAGTTGAGTCAGCAGCTGTAATGTCTACTCTGAGACCCACTGACTTCCTCACTACAGTGTTTCTTAGCTTCTGAAATAACCACTGTTGTTCACATCAGGCCTTCCTTCACACCAGGGTTACTAGACCCAAGAATTATTTTGTTAAGGAAGTCAATTTCTGATGATTTTTGAGAAGTATACGTTTAAAAATATCATATAAATTCCAGGATTAGCAATGTTTAATATAAATGCCATGGCACAGAAATACAGCCAAGACAAGACTGCGTCATTTTGCCTCACTACATAGTAAACACCAGGCTAGCCTGGGCTACAGAGTCAGATTCTGTCTTATAATTCCTTGCTAAAAATAGACACAACATGCACATAACCTACACAGGGAAGAAAAAATAAAAATGCATAGTTTTCTCAGAGAACAGAGATTAGTGCTTCTTGGATTTTGCTATGTTTTTCATTTGTTCCTCTTCACCGTCTACAGATGCTTTCTCAGTCATAAGAATGTTTATACCTAGTCCATTAGGATCACAAACTCTAAATATTCTAATATTAAGCACCATGTAAAGTCCTTTATTAATTTCTTGTGATGACAGAAGTACACAATCATTAAGTATTCCCTTCCTAAAATTTTTAGATGGTGCCATAGTTAGGGTGTCCACTGCTGTGAAGAGAAATGATGATCAAGGCAACTCTATAAAGGATAACAGTTAATCGGAGCCAGCTTATAGGTTCAGAGGTTCAGTCCATTATCATCAAGGCAGGAAGCATGGCAACACACAGACATGGTGCTGGAGGAGCCAAGAGTTCCACATATTGGTCATATGGCAGCCAGGAGAAGACTGGCTCCCATATGGCTACAAGGAGGGCTTCTAAGCCCATCCCCACAGTGACAGACTTCCTCCAACAAGTCCACACCTAATAATAGTGCCACTCCCTGGGTCAAGCATATTCAAATCACCACAGATGGTAAGATAATTTAGTCATTTCCTAATTCCCTTTCCTTGATCCAAACTCTCCTTTGTACTTTCGTTACCATTTCTTATTAGAGGGCTCTACATCCTTGTGATTTGGAGAACTATATGAATCCTTTATTCTGTATGTGTGATTCAGTGTCAAGTTCAAAGTATTTATCGGTACCCATGGACACGTGTGACATCTTTTGAATATTTGGCATCAGAGAAGAGATTCCAGGAATGTAATGACTTATTCCGTCTGAAAAACCCACCCATTTCCCTTCCCTCATTTGCAGCCTTTTGTCAGTGAGTGTCATTTACTTTATGGAAACACAGGGAAGAATCATCAGCTAAGGAAGAATCCAAGACTCAGGGAAAGGCTTCCATAAAGATCTCCATGTCAGTGTTCTGGTGGGAAAAATGGAGGAAGTAAAGATTACACAGGCATTCAGTGAGGTCTGCTTCCTGACTGTGGGTGCAATGTGAACAGCTACCTCAGGCTCGTGCCAACATGACTTCCTCACCAGTCTTCTGGAACCATAAGTCAAAATAAACCTTTCCTTCCTTAAATCACTTCCATCAGAAATCTTTTCACAGCAGTGAGGAAATTTATACTGAAGGCGTCTCCGAATGTCTCCACCAACTTCCTAATTTTTCTCACTCAACAAACAAACAAAACAACAACAAAAGCAAAAATAAAGCAAAACAAAACATAGAAAAAGTAAAAACCACAAAACACCCCCAAATACACACACATACACACACACACACACACACACACACACACACACACACAACCCTGTTAGTGCCATTTTCTATCTCTAATGAGCTAAAGATCTTGAGTCTATTTCTAGACTTCACTATTCAATAGCTAGTGTATGTTTTCAGTTCTGGATGCAGAGAATTGTTCTAAAAACGGTTAAAATAAAACAGGGTTCATGATCAAAAGTTACGTTAGCCTCTTTACTTTTCTCTGATCATGCCACAAATCCTGATTTTATCTTAATCTCAAACATAAACATTCATGTGATTAATCTTTTTGAGAAACTGAATAGCCGAAACAGATATTTGTCCCACCCCATGAGACAGTAACACTTTGCTGCCTCATTTCCCGGTGGTGGGGAAGCATCTATAATCACTTACTGTTACCCCCATCTAAGGACAAACCAGTCAGTACCAATGAACTTCTTAGGAATCACATAGCTCTTTTTCTCTTATTCGCCTCTTAAAATTATGCCATCTGCAATTGGAAAATTGGCTCGTGCTCACACAACTAGTACCAAACAATCTGCAAATTTCCCCCATATTAATGATTTTTAATCTCTCCTTAGCCTGAGGTGGTATCCCTCCTCCAGGTTCTGCAGATAGATTTGTTGCAGTAAACTGCACCTCTGAGAAATTCAAGCGTTTAGAGCTGGCATGGTGCTCTGGACTCTTGCTATTACTGCCAGAAGTATGTTTCTTTATTTGAGAGAGAGAGAGAGGGAGAGAGAGAAAGAGAGAGAGAGAGAGAGAGAGAGAGAGAGAGAGAGAGAGAGAGAGAAACAGAGAGAAGTTAACCTTGCCACAAATTTGATAACAGAGCAATACAATTGCCAGACACTTTTTAAACACAGGGCTTATATAAGATGAGGACTGAAACACAGATAAAATATTAGGAAGTAGCCATGATGTTCCAAGTATGATATGAATCATCCTGGTACCACCCAGTCCACTCTGTTGGCTTAACAATTTCATTTTGTGTCTATTAAATACAGGCAGCTGTCTGGAGTGGCACTGGAGATTATACATGCTGATCCCAGGGCCATCCCTCCCACAGGGTACATTACCTGACTAGATCTGCACAGCAGCAGATGGGCAAATGGGCAGAAATTTCAAAAGAATATTATGAATCCCTCTGTAGTCCATGTATTTTTTCCTAGGGGATCACCCATCTTTATTATTGGAGAAAAAAAACAGCTACTCAATAAGACATACTTGATAAACTGTTTGGGGTATTATGTTTTGTGAGATTAACCCGAATACATTATTTTTGTGATTTTTATATACAAACCAGAACAACGTTTACAAAGATTGTTTAAAGCAAGATCTGATTAGTTTAATTTCAATTAATCATAACTGACTTGTTGATATCTATCAGCTCACAACTATCTTTCTCTTTATTCTCTCCCTCCCTCCTTTCCTCTCTCCCTCCCCTCTCTCTCTCTCTCTCTCTCTCTCTCTCTCTCTCTCTCTCTCTCTCTCTCTAACACCATCCATATTAGAAAAAAATATTTGGGTATATTGTCTCTATTAATTTATTCACTCTCTGATTAAGAAATGTTCATCTTTGTTCTCTGCACCTCAATTAAACTAAAAACTATATATGCTGGGAACCAAAATTAACGAAGAATGGTTTAAAGCTGGACACAATCCAGGATAATTATGGATTTGGCCAAACACACATAATAAACATAGAAGTATGAGATTTTTGCATATGTGGATTTCTAGTGTAAACTTTTTAGATGCCATACAATATAAATGTATGCTTATATCTAATAATCAGGAGAGAAGACAGCATACAATGGAATGTTGAGAATGCTTGAGGTTCATTTGGTTTCTGTAAAGCAAGGCAGGTATAATTGATCATGCCCATATCTTGGTGAAGCAGGAATAACTATGAAGAGTGATAATTAACTACAGACAGGCAATAGAACAATATTCAGTTGGGCAGGGCCCCTCAGGAGACAGCCATATCAGGATCCTTTTGGCAAGTATTTGTTGGCATCCACAATCGTGTCAGGGTTTGGTGACTGTTGATAGGATGAGTCCCCATGTAGGACAGTCTCTGGATGGCCTTTCCTTCAGTCTCTGCTCTACACCTTATCTCCATGCTTGCTCTTATATTTTCGTCCCTTTTTCAGGAAAACCGAAGCACCCACATTTTAATCTTCCTTCTTCTTGAGCTTCATGTGGTCTGTGAATTATATCTTGTTTATTCTGAGTTTTTGGGCTAATATCCACTTATCAGTGAGTGCATACCGTGTGTGTTCTTTTGTGATTGTGTTCCCTCACTCAGGATGATATTTTCTAGTTCCATCCATTTGCTTAAGAATTTCTGAAGCCATTGTTTTTAATAGGTGAGTAGTATTTCATTGTGTAAATGTACCATATTTTCTGTATCTATTCATCTCTCAAAGGACATCTAGTTTAGCATGTGTCCTTATTACATACTGGAGCACCTTCTGGGTATATGCCCAGGAGTGGTATATACCACTCCTGGGTATATACCTGAGCTGGATCCTCAGGTCTAATTTTCTGAGGGATCACCATACTGATTTCCAGAATGGTTGTGCCAGCTTAGAATCCCACCAGCAGTGGAAGAGTGTTCCTCTTTCTCCACATCCTCACCAGCATCTGCTGTCCCCTGAATTTTTTATTTTAGCCATTCTGGCTGGTGTGAGGTAGAATCAGATCTTTACAAATACAGAGGCAAAGCTAGCAGTCAACCATTGGACTGAGTGTGGGGTCCCTAATAGAGGAATTGGAGAAAGGACTAAAGGAGCTGAAGGGGTTTGCAACCTCATAGGAAGAACAACAATATCAAGCAACCAGACCCCCAAAGCTCCCATGGAGTAAGCCATCAACCAAGGGGTACACATGGCTCCAGATGCACTTGTAGCAGAGGAATGCTTTGTCAGACATCAATGGGAGGAGAGGTCCTTGGTCTTATGAAGGCTCGATAGATGCCCTAGGATAAGGAAATTGAGGGAGGGTAGGTGGGAGTAGGTTGGGTCTAGAAGCAGGGGGAGGGGGAAGGAATAGGGGTTTTCTGGGAGGGGGAACTGGAAAAGGCAACTACATTTGAAATGTAAATAAAGAATTTATTCAATAAAAGAAAAGAAAGAAAAAAAGAAAACGAAAAATATTCACTGATGGGACAAAGTTCTACCTAAATTGAAAAAGAATCTCTGAAACCCGTTGTTTCATCATGCCTATTGTTACCAGAAGAAATGAAATCTTCTTCTTCCCTTCCCTGGGGTTATCTATTAGTATCTCCCTAACATTTGTCCAATATCCAGACAGAATTGTGTCATAAGCACTTTCTGTGGTATCACCCCTGCATGGGGTCTCTTGGGCTCTAAATATCTGTTATCTTAAGTGCTGTCCTTTTTTCTTTTTCTCTATACTTTTAGAATGAATATCCCATTAAAATCTTATCAAAAACATCATATTTATATTTATTTTCACAATATATTATTAGCGATAAACATAATAATTTTAAATTTACCTTCTTTTAATAATTTTAAATATATATATAAATATTATTATCTTATATAATCCTCATTTCCTTCCAGCTAGTCTGTATGTGTCCCAACATGTCTCCCTTCCATTGTGCCATTTTGGATAGTTTGCTTACTATTTTTTTCTTTTTCTTTCTTTTTTTTTTTATTATTTTCTATATTCTTTGTTTACATTCCAAAGGCTTTCCCCTTTCCAGTTCCCCCCTCACCATATGTCCCATAAGTCCTTCCCCCCCCATTCCCCAATCACCCCCTCTCCCCACCATTTCTCTGTTCTGGTACTCTCCTACAAAACTGGATTTAGTCTTTTCCGGACCAGGGTCCTCTCCATCCCTTTTCTTGGGAATCTTTTGCTTAGCTAATTGTGTCTTGAGTATTCAGAGCTTCTGGGCTCATTAATATCCACTTATCAGTGATTGCAATTCATGTGTATTCTTTTGTGATTGGGTTGACTCACTTAGGATAATATTTTCCAGATCCAACCATTTGCCTACAAATTGCATGAATTCATTATTTTTAATTGCTGAGTAGTATTCCATTGTATAAATATAACACAGTTTCTGTAAGGCAAAAGACATTGTCAGAAGGGCAAAACAGCAACCAACAATTTGGGAAAAGATCTTCACCAACCCCACATCCGACAGAGGGCTAATATCCAATATATACAAAGAACTCAAGAAGTTAGACCCCAAAGAACCAAATAACCCTATTTAAAAATGGGGTACAGAGCTAAACAAGGAATTTTCACCAGAAGAAATTCAGATGGCTGAGAAGCACCTTAAGAGATGTTCAACATCATTAGTCATCATGGAAATGCAAATCAAAACAACCCTGAGATTCCACCTCACACCAGTCAGAATGTCTAAGATTAAAAACTCAAGAGACAACAGGTGCTGGCGAGGATATGGAGAAAGAGGATCACTCCTCCATTGTTGGTGGGATTGCAAGATGGTACAACCACTCTGGAAATCAGTATGGCAGTTCCTCAGAAAATTGGGCATGACACTTCCAGAGGACCCTGTCATACCACTCCTGGGAATATACCCAGAGGATTCCCCTGCATGCAATAAATACACATGTTCCACTATGTTCATAGCAGCCTTATTTATAATAGCCAGAAGCTGGAATGAACCCAGATGTTCCTCAATAGAGGAATGGATACTATTTTTTTTTTTATGTATGAGTGTTTTCCCCTGGCTATCCTGTGCCTGGTGCCATTGAAGCATTGTGAAATTGCTTCAAAATGAGCAAAACTTACTTTGAATGAGGCAATGGAGGCTCTCTTGACAGGAGCCCACAGTGCATTAGTTCTGGCATTTTAATCTAATAGGACATCAGTCTTTTAAGTTCATGCCCTCTTGGTTGTCTAGTTTCAGAGCCATTTGGAAACCCACAGAAGGGGACATAGAAGTGGATGGCCTAGCATGGGCAGAACTCAGAAGTCAGGACATAGAAACAGAAGACTGTTTTTCTATGTATTGAGACTGTGTCTGCAGCTGATGCACCTTCAAGGTGCTTCACCAGGACTGGAGTCACCAGACATTATATGCTAGGACACATCAGTCATGTGACAGAGACCAGCAGCAGCCTTCTACTGCTAAATTAGAGCTGCACTTGGATTCTTATCCCAAATCTACCCAATAATCTGGCTTATGCTTTTGATTTAAAACAAGAATACCTCACTGTTACCTAACATTAAAGAGGCGTTACTAAGGACAAGTGTGAGTATTAGCAACTTAGTGGAATCTAAAAGCGTCTAGAAGACAAACCTTTTGACATATATGTGAGTGTCTAACATCTATTATGTTAGCTGAATTAGACAACTATTCCATGGGCAGCCATCTAAGACTGATTAAAACTAAAAGTTCAAGTTCAGCACAGTCCTTCCTTGCTCTCTTTATCCTAACTGTAAAAAAGAAAAAAAACCAAAATAATCCACTTTAGCCTTCTGCCACCAAGTCTTCTCTGTGATGGTGGCCTTTGCCCTCTAGCTGTGAGCAGAACTAAGCCCTTTCTTTCTTACATTGCTACAATGGTCAGGATATGTGATCACAGAAACAGGAGTAGTAACAAAGACACCCAACTCCCATCACGGGGATAGTTACCTTCTCTGGCAAAACACAACTCCTCATGGAAGTACAAACGTATGTACCCACTGTAAGTCTTAGCCCACTGGGCTCTCCCCTGTAAAGGTAGCATCTCAACTGTGATACAAATGAAGATATTGATCTTAAGAGATGTCTTTCCAGCAAGATTTTTGAAGGAATAATTGGTAAAAGATATTGAGACCTAGATCAAGCAGGCCCTTGAAAAATGTCACTTAGCTGCTTTAAAAATATGTATTGCAGTTTAGTGATTCTATGCCATTTCAACGATATAGACTTAGAAAAATCTGTATTTGTTTTCATGTTGCATGGTAGCAACTGTTTTGCCCAGTTCTTTTTGCAAGCTTATTCATCATCTGCTCATATTCGTTGATGTGTAGACGCTATATACATTCTGAAGGGAAGCAAATTTTATTTATAAAACTCATTGTCTCATGGTGAAATATGTTATCTCATTTCTTTTTGCAGCTGGATACTCATTGACCCAGAATCGGCAATGATTAATGGCCGCCAGTTCTCAAAATTGTTACGTTTGACTATTGAAAGCTGATACTATTTATGTGATTCAGCTCGTGAGCCTGAGAAGGCAAAGTCTATGTGAGCATTTATGAAGATATAAATAAATGTATATATTCCTGAAAAGGTGCTTGCATTTATATAGACCATTATAGACGCATGCTTGTTCCATCAACTATCACATCTATCCATGAGAATAATGTTGAGATATAGCTTTCTTATATAAGCAGCTACCTATATTTATTTTTATAGATGAATATATTGGTTAATTCTTTAAAATGCCTTAGGGTAGCATTGTGAGAATGCCATGGGACTCCTGTACATTAATACAAGTGCAGGGAAGATATTTTCCAAAATGTGCTAACATGAATTTGTGGCATACTATGGCAACATACATATTTGTAATATTTCCTCTGCACTCTTCATATAAATATTTTATCTCAGCATTTTTAAGTAAAAAATTCCCTATGGCTCTATTAAAAAAATGTCAGTTTGGTTCTGCCTGAGGCAAAAAGTTCACCTCATGTTATGTTGTCACAGATTGGCCACATTTTATATTCTATTGATTTATTGATTTCATTTTTTTATTTCTAAATAGAATGGCCTGAAATTGAATCTGGGCAATAATTTAAATGTAGTACATGATGTGTGGTCACTTATGAAAAAGCAGCTCTTTGGTCAAAGTGTTTGATTAATTTATGGTTTTGATTATTCATAATTCACTCATCTAACAGAGCACCATAAAATCATATCCTTAGAAAATACAGAAAGTATTAGGTAGTAAACTTTTATCAATAAAGTGATATATTGATTAATACACGTACAATATTGATTAATGGTGACATTGGGGCACAGAAAGTAAATGTGAGTGAGATACTCTCTTCCTTCAACACTGCAGATTACAGCGTCCTACGGGACCAACATCTCTTAGTTTCTCTCTCTCTCTCTCTCTCTCTCTCTCTCTCTCTCTCTCTCTCTCTCTGTGTGTGTGTGTGTATGTGTGTGTGTTTCTCTATGCGCGTGTTTTCTTGTATGCCTGTCTTTCTTTCTCTTTCTGTGATATACATTCTAATAAAACAAAGGTTAAAAATCACATCCCTAACATTTTCATTATGAGAGATTATGAATTATGAATCAGTGTTTTATGTTCTATTTCAGTCATTTTTCTGAGTTTAGTTTATGTTGTACATAGCTAAGCTTAAAGAAAAATGTAATTATATTTTTAAACCTGTTTGCATTATTATAGGTTAGTAATTTACACAGTGATTCACTTTCCATTGGTCATGCTTTGAACAAACATACAATATTTCTTACAGACAATCAGTTATTCAACCATGTATCTCATGTGCTTACTCAAGTTTTTTTCTCTCTTTTTTATCACTTACTCTGCAAAGAATAGGAACAATTGGCACTTCCTACTCCTCCCCTCTATTTGGTAGCCCTTACAGAGTGAAGTTTCTAAAATTGAGACAAATATTTACAAATTATTGGTTAGGTTTCACTTTTTTATTTGTTTTCATAAATTATATTTCAATTGATATTCTCATTTTTCCCACCAGTATTTTTCTAGTATTCTTTCCTTCTTTCTCTGTGTATTTTTCCAATTTTTATTTTTATTTTGATTGATTGATTGATTGATTGATTGATTGGATATTTTCTTATTCACATTTTAAATGTCTCATTTCCAAGTTTCCCCTCTGGAAAACCCCCTATCTCATGCCCCTCCCCCTGCTTCTATGATGGTGCTCCCCCACCCACCCACTCCCACCTCCCTGCCCTGGAATTCCCCTAAACTGGGGCATCAAGCCTTCACAGGACCACGGACCTCTCCTCCCATTGAGGTCCGACAAGGCCATCCTCTGCTACAATATACAACTGGAGCAAACCTGTTCAGCTCCTTCAGTCTTTTCTCTAATCCCTTGCTCAGTCCAATGGTGGGCTGTGAGCATCTGCCTCTGTATTTGTCAGGCTCTGGCAGTCTTTCAAGAGACAGCTATGTCAGGCTCCTTCAGTGAGTACTTCTTGGCAGCCTCAAAAGTGTCTGGATGGAGAAGTCTCTGGATATGTCTCTGGATTTCCTCAGTCTCTGCTTCACACTTTCTGTATTTTCTTCCGTGAGTACTCTGTTTCCCCTTCAAAGAAGGGCTGATGCATCTACTTTTAAGCCCTTTTTCAGTACTGACATGATTCTTTAGTTTCTGCTTTCTTTGGTGAACATAAAAGAAGTGTACTAGAAATAGAAGTTCTGAGAGCATGTGCAAACACCTAACACTTTAAATATAAAGATAAAAATTCTGCAAATTGGAGAAAATTCTAAATCATAAGGAAAATGTTGATAGGGCAAGACAGATTGCTCAGTGGTTAAGAGCACTGACTGCTCTTCCAGGTGTCCTGAGCTCAATTCCCAACAACCACATGGTGGCTCACGACCATCTGTAATGCCTTCTTCAGGTGTGTCCGAAGACAGTGTATTCACATACATAAAACAAATAAATAATTATTAAAAAGAGAATGGTGCATCTTGCCCCAGACCCCCGCGCGCAAACAGCGGGCACACTGGACGCAGTGAGTGGCTGGAATCAGGTGCGTGGCCAGAGTTATAGTTTAGCTTAGCTCTGCAGCAGATCCGGGCACAGAAAGATCAGCTGCGGGTGCAGACTAGCAGCCGGGACCAGCTCTCCGAGCGGACCAGCAGCGAGGGGCCACTGGGCCGCCTCGGGGCACAGCTCAGCACTCTAGCAGCTGGAGTCAGGGGCCTGGACTCAGAGCGAGCATAGTCCAGCACAGTCAACGCAGCCAGAAGGGAGCAGCAGAGCTGGCCACGAACAGCTCAGCCAAGGACACGCGGTGCTTTCAGCAGGGGCAGCCATCTTGCCCCAGACCCCCGCGCGCACAAACAGCGGGCACACTGGACGCAGTGAGTGGCTGGAATCAGGTGCGTGGCCAGAGTTATAGCTTAGCTTAGCTCTGCAGCAGATCCGGGCACAGAAAGATCAGCTGCGGGTGCAGACTAGCAGCCGGGACCAGCTCTCTGAGCGGACTAGCAGCGAGGGGCCACCGGGCCGCCTCGGGGCACAGCTCGGCACTCTAGCAGCTGGAGTCAGGGACCTGGACTCAGAGCGAGCATAGTCCAGCACAGACAAGCTGTCAGAAGGGATCTGTCTCCTGGGGACAGGCGTGCTGTGCTTTCAGCAGGGCGCCATCTACAATAAGACCAACTAGTGCCAGAGATAAAGAGATGGCAAAAGGCAAACGTAGGAACGTTATTAACAGAAATCAAGGCAATATGGCACCATCTGAACCCAATTCGCCAACCACAGCAAGTCCAGGATACCCCAGCACACCAGAAAAACAAGAGTTAGATATAAAAGCACAGGTCATGATGCTCCTAGAGGAACACAAAAAAGACATAAACAAATCTCTTAAAGAAATGCAGGGGAACATCAATAGAGTAGAAGCTCTTACAATCCAAACACAAAAAACACTTAAAGAACTCCAGGAGAATATGGGCCATCAGACAGAAACCAATAAAGAGGAAGTGAGAAAATCAGTTAAAGAAATGCAGGAGAACTTGAAACAACAGGCAGAAGTCATGAAAGAGGGAGCACAAAAATATATTAAAGAATTACATGAAAACACAAACAAACAAATGATGGAACTGAGCTAAACCATCCAAGATCTGAACACAGAGGTAGAAACAACTAAGAAATCACAAAAGGAGGCAACCTTAGAGATAGAAAACCTTGGGAAGAAAACAGGGGTCGTAGATGCAAACATAAACAACAGAATACAAGAGAAAGAAATAAGAATCTCCGATGCTGAAGATAACATAGTAACCATTGACTCCACAGTCAAAGAAAATGCAAAATCCAAAAGGCTTGTAACCCAAAACATCCAGGAAATCCAGGACACAATGAGAAGACCAAACCTAAGGATTATAGGGATAGATGAGAGTGAAGATCTACAACTTAAAGGGCCAGCAAATATCTTTAACAAAATTATGGAAGAAAACTTTCCTAACTTAAAGAGAGAGATGCCCATGAATGTACAAGAAGCCTACAGAACTCCAAACAGACTGGACCAGAACAGAAACACCTCCCGTCACATAATAATCAAAACCCCAAATGTACTAAACAAAGAAAGAATATTAAAGGCAGTAAGAGAAAAGGGCCAAGTAACATATAAAGGAAGACCTATCAGAATCACACCAGACTTCTCTCCAGAAACCATGAAAGCTAGAAGATCCTGGGCAGACCTCATGCAGACCCTAAGAGAAAACAAATGTCAGCCAAGACTACTATACCCAGCAAAACTCTCAATCAACATAGATGGAGAAATCAAAATATTCCATGACAGGACCAAATTTACACAATATCTTTCCACTAACCCAGCTCTACAAAGGATAATAGGAGGAAAACTCCAACACAAGGAAGGAAATGGCACCCAAGAAAAAGCAAGACAGTAAACTTCTTCCATCAAACTCAAAGGAAGATAACTACTCAAAAACAAAAATAACATAAAAAATGTCAGGAAGTAATAATCTCTATTCCTTAATATCTCTTAACATCAATGGACTCAACTCCCCAATAAAAAGACATAGACTAACAGACTGGATACGGAAACAGGACCCTACATTTTGCTGCTTACAGGAAACACACCTCAGAGTCAAAGACAAACACTACCTTAGAGTAAAAGGATGGAAGACAATTTTGCAAACAAATGGTCACAGGAAGCAAGCTGGAATAGCCATTTTAATATCAGATAAAATTGACTTTCAACCCAAAGTCATCAAAAGAGACACAGAAGGTCACTTCCTGCTAGTCAAAGGAAGAATCCACCAAGAGGAACTCACAATTCTAAACATCTACGCTCCAAATGTAAGGGCACCCTCATTTGTAAAAGAAACCTTACTAAAGCTCAAAGCACACATTGCACCTAACACAATGATTGTGGGGGACCTCAATACTCCTCTATCTACAGTGGACCGACCAGGAAAACAGAAACTAAACAGAGACACGGAGAAACTCATCGAAACTTTGGAGCAATTGGATTTAACAGATATATATATAGAACATTTCACCCTAAAGCAAAAGACTATACCTTTTTCTCAGCCCCTCATGGTACCTTCTCCAAAATCGACCATATAATTGGACACAAGACAGATCTCAACAAATATAAAAAGATCGAACTAATCCCATGCCTCTTATCAGATCACCATGGAGTAAGAGTGTTCTTCAATAGCAACAAAAACAACAGAAAATCCCCATACGCTTGGAGGCTGAACAATATTCTACTCAATGATACCTTAGTCCAGGAAGAAATAAAGAAAGAAATCAAAGAATTCTTAGAACTTAATGAAAATGAAGGCACAACATACCCAAATCTATGGGACACAATGAAAGCAGTGCTTAGAGGAAAACTCATAGCCCTGAGTGTCTCCAAAAAGAAACAGGAGAGAGCATATACCAGCAACTTAATGGCGCACTTGAAAGCTCTGGAACAAAAAGAAGCAATTTCACCCAGGAGGAGTAGAAGACAGGAAATCATCAAACTCAGGGCTGAAATCAATCAAGTTGAAACAAAAAGAACCATACAAAGAATCAACAAAACCAGGAGCTGGTTCTTTGAGAAGATCAACAAGATAGATAAACCCCTAGCCAGACTTACTAAAGGGCACAGAGACAGTATTCAAATTAACAAAATTAGAAATGAAAAGGGAGATATAACAGCAGAAACTGAGGAAATTCAAAAAATCATCAGATCCTACTACAAAAACCTATACTCAACACAACTGGAGAATCTGGAGGAAATGGACAATTTCCTCGACAGCTACCAAATACCAAAATTAAACCAGGATCAAATAGATCGTCTAAACAGACCCATAACCCCCAAAGAAATAGAAGGGGTCATAGACAGTCTTCCAACCAAAAAGAGCACAGGACCAGACGGTTTTAGTGCAGAATTCTATCAGACCTTCAAAGAAGTCCTGATACCGATACTCTTCAAATTATTCCACAAAATAGAAACTGAAGGAACACTACCCAACTCATTCTATGAAGCCACAATTACCCTGATACCAAAACCTCACAAAGATCCAACTAAGAAAGAGAACTACAGGCCAATTTCTCTTATGAATATCGATGCAAAAATACTAAACAAAATACTTGCCAACCGCATCCAAGAACACATCAAAACGATCATTCACCATGATCAAGTTGGCTTCATCCCAGGGATGCAGGGATGGTTCAATATACGGAAATCCATCAACGTAATCCACTACATAAACAAACTCAAAGAAAAAAACCACATGGTCATCTCATTAGATGCTGAAAAAGCATTTGACAAAATTCAGCATCCTTTCATGCTAAAGGTCCTAGAAAGAACAGGAATTCAAGGTCCATATCTAAACATAGTAAAAGCAATATACAGCAGACCAGTAGCCAACATTAAGGTAAACGGAGAAAAACTCAAAGCAATCCCTCTAAAATCAGGGACTAGACAAGGCTGTCCCCTCTCGCCATATCTCTTCAATATAGTACTTGAGGTACTAGCTAGAGCAATTCGACAACAGAGGGAAGTCAAAGGGATACAAATCGGAAAGGAAGAAGTCAAACTATCACTATTTGCAGATGATATGATAGTTTACTTAAGTGACCCAAAAACCTCCACCAGAGAACTCCTGCAACTGATAAACAAGTTCAGCAAAGTGGCTGGCTATAAAATCAACTCAAGTAAATCAGTAGCCTTCCTATACGCGAAGGATAAGCAGGCCGAGAAAGAAATTAGGGAAATGACACCCTTCACAATAGCCACAAATGATATAAAGTATCTTGGAGTGACGCTAACCAAACATGTGAAAGATTTATACGACAAAAACTTCAGGTCTCTGAAGAGGG